>CM040239.1:140355615-140709023 GCA_022545495.1 Chrysanthemum lavandulifolium
GTTGTTTTGAACCACCGTAGCTCCCATTGAAAATATCAAATCCAAATCTTCTATTCCATATCCATCACGTTTGAATGAGCAAAAGCTCCGTGAAAAAGCTAGTCATCAAATGGACAAATTTTCCAAATTTTCCAAAATTACATTTTGACATAAGCTGCGGATGCTATCCAAGTAAAACTATGACGGAAAAGAGCTATTAGCCGTGGTGTATGCTTTTGAAAAGTTTCGACCATATTTAATCTTGACCAAATGTGTAGTGTATCACGGATCACTCGACTCTTAAATATCTCTTTGCAAAACAAGATGCAAAGCGAGATTGCTCCGTTGGGTTCTCCTCCTTCAAGAATTTGATATCATCATCGTGATAAAAAGGAGAGAACACGCTGGCGATCATCTGTCGATTAGAAAACCCTCACCAAGATGTTTTCGAGAAAAAGATATTAATGAAACATTTCCTCTCGAGACACTCAATGCGGTTTCTTTTCGTGGAAACTCTTCTACCCCATGGTTTCTTGACTTTGCAAATTACCATGCGGGTAACTTCATTATGAAAGGATGTCGACCCACAGAAGAATAAATTCTTCAAGGATGTTAAACACTATTTACGGGGCGACCCTTTCTTGTTCAAAATCTGTGCGGATCAAGTCATCCGACGGTGTGTTTATGGACAAGCTCTTGACATTCTCAAAGCTTGCCATCTTTGGACCCACGGGGCCATCATAGTCAAACTACACCGCCAAAAGGTGTTTGATTCGGGTTCTATTGGCCCACAATCTATAAAGATGCCCACGATATGTCAAAACTTGTGGCTTGTCGTCATGGAAACATATCTCAAAGGAATGAAATGCCACAAATGCCATTCAAGTTTGTGAGATATTTGACATCACGGGGTATTGATTTTATGGGGCCATTTCCATCTTCTCGTGGTAACAAGTACATACTAGTGGTTGACTTGACTATCTGTCGAAATGGGTTGAAGCAAAAGCTTTACCTACAAATGATGCCAGTAGTTGTGAAATTTTAAAGCTCTCTTTGCGGTTGGAACTCCTCGTGCAATAATCGGTGATCGTGGTACACATTTTTGTAATGACCAATTTGATCGTGTCATGCAAAAGTATGGTGTTACCCCGCTATCTATCGCATACCACCCCGAACAAGTGGACGGTGGAAGTTTCAAATCGTGGTATTAAAGAATACTTGAAAGGACGGTAGGTGAAAATCGTGCATCACGGTCGGATAAACCGGATGGCGCTCTGGGCTTTTCGCATACACTTACAAAACACCAATTGGGTGTACTCCATACAAGCTAGTGTACGGAAAAGCATGTCATCTTCCGATTGAACTAGAGCACAAGGCTTCTTGGGCCTTAAAACATGCAAACTTGATGTCTGAGACGGTAGGTGATCACGAAAAGTTCAAATGAATGAACTAAATGAACTTCGTGATCAAGCTTATGAGAACTCTTTAATTTACAAACAAAAGACAAAGAAGATTCATGACTCTAAAATCAAGAACCGCGTTTTCAACGTTGGTGATCGAGTCCTTCTTTTCAATTCTAGATTGAAGATTTTCTCGGGAAAGCTTAAGTCCGTGATGCGGTCCATTTACTATTGCTAAGGTTTATCCTTATGGCACCATTGAGTTATCTCAACACGATGGTCCTAATTTTAAAGTAAATGGTCATCGATTAAAGCATTACTTTGGAGAGGACATTCCCCACAATGGTTGTCCGGTTTACAAACATTCCCCATGAACCAATGAATGCGGGGATCGAGTCAAGCTAGTGACTCGGGAATCAAAAACATTAGCACACACAATATGGGTTTCACCCATGTTTCGCTTTCTTATCCCTTTCTATCAACCTAGTGTGGGGAGTCTACCCAGCTGTTGTATATTCTCAATCTATTAAAAAAAAAAAAAAAAAAATGTGTATATAAAAAAACAAAATAATGGCGTAGTATTTCCCTTTTATGTTCTTTGTTTGGCATAACCGGTACTTTGAATATTGAGGGCAATATTCATTTCTAAGTGTGGGGGAATTCTCACGAATTTCATGTAATTATTTCACCCAATTCTCCGTTTTGGCCAAATTTTTTTTTTTTGGAGTAAGTGTTTTCACTTACTCGACAAATGTGTCAGTCCACCATGTCTAACCCACATAAGGATTGGCTAATCCGAGAGCAAGCGGCTCTTGGTAAAGATATCTCAAATCCGTTTATGGCTTGCAATTTGCCTAAAATTGTATGGTGTTCAACTCACCATATCTTTAAACTAGTGAAAAGTTGGTTAGCCCGCAAGTTTATGGCTTGTGGTAAAGCGATTGAAAATCCATAATTGGTAATCGGCTCACCAAAGATAATATTTATAATTTATCTAAGAGTTGGCTAGTCCGGAAGGTGCGGCTTGGTAAAGACAAAATCAAATCCGTTGAAAGGCGGTGGTTTGCTCAAAATCACATGGTTATCGGTGTACCATGGTTCTTACTTGAGCTGAAACATTTGGCTACTCGAGTAATGGCTTTTGGTAAAGAGATTAAAATCCATTATGTTTTCTCAAATCATTGCTAGGGACTAGCAATATCTTAGTGTGGGGGATTGATGAGTGTCTAAATACTCATCGTTTTATCTTGTTAGAATGCCAAAACATCGAAAACACTCGAAAACACATCAAAATGATAAAAATATCACAAACAAGTGTTTTATATGTTTTAAATGCAAAACATCAAAATCGGTGAAAAGCGATTAAGTTTGCATAATTGGCGGTTTAGTCCCCAAGTTATAAAATTGTCAAAATCGGTCCTGTAATTCAAAAACTTGCAAAATATCATTTTAGGTCCATAAGATTCAAAAGTTGTCAAAACAAACCCTTTAAAGTTTAAAATCACAAAATGACAACTTTAGTCCTTTAACTTTGAAAATGTCAAAAATAGTCCTTGGTTAATTTAAAAATGAAAATTATCAAGTTTTAACCTTGTTCTATTAATAAATGGCAAAATGGTCCTTATGATAAACTTTGGAGAAAATTACAATATTGGTCCTCAAGTTCTAAACTTGCAGTTTAGTCCTGGATTTGTAAAATGGAAAATTTCAACTAAGGTCCTTGTACTAATCACTCTTGGCAGGTTTAACCCTTGTGAGAGCTTTGGAAAATGCTCAAAATAAACCCTTCAACTTTGGCTAAATTGCAAATATGGTCCTTGTTGTTAAAATAAGCCAAACCGGATCCAATATATGAACTAGCCCAAATCCAAGCCCAAACAGTGACCCGGCCCAAATTTTAAAAAACGGATAAACCGCCTACACTGTAGCAGTGTCTCCTTCAACCTTGTATACACCAAAACCAGTGGTTTTAACCACTGGTTTTCCACCTTTTCACCTCCACATCACCTCCCAGCTGTCTCCTTCCACCTCCACACCAATCCAAAGCCCATTAATGAGAAAAACCCACTCTATTGAAAATTGGCGCCAAAATCACCAAGTGGCATATCTGATTATCTGGATGATTTCAATGGTCAGGATTTGGTGGGATATCTTCAGAGGTCGACAAGAAGATATTTGAAGTCAATAAATAGAAGGTGGAACCAATGTAATTAAATATCTAGAGTAATTTTAAATTTTAATGTCGTTTTAGCTTAATCTTCAAATTTCAGTGTTTGTAAAAGCTTTAAGCTTTGTATTTTATGTTTTTAAGGTGAAAGAAAACTTTTGTAAGCATCAATTTCCAGTTTCAAGTATTATTTCAAGTTATGCAATTTTCTCATTATTCAAGAAATCTCAATCTGTTAAAATGTTGTTAGAAATTGTTACTTTGGACTGAGAAGTACATATAAGCTCCTTATAAAGCTTATGCAAGCTTTTAGACACTCTTAAAAGCAGTTTATTAGAAAAAACCAAAAATTCACAAAAATAGCCATTAAATAGCTTAAAAATAAAAATCCATGGTGAAAGGTTTTAGAAGGCTGGAGCAAGGTATATTTTGGATTGCCTTGGGATTAGTGCTTCATGGGAAGCTTTAGGATGTGTTTTTAGACCTTGGTTCTGTATTTTCAGTTCATAGTCACTTGTAAGCCTTTTTATCCACTTTTGCATTTCTGTGTTTTAGTTGTCCAGATAGTGTAATATCTGTTTCTTAATAATCATTAGTTATAATTAAGTGTTCTCAAACCATAAAATCAGTAGGTTGTTCTTTTAATTTTGTATTTTGTAAAAATCTTAATTTAACAGTATTAACTGCATAATCATAATTAGTGAGTTGTATGTTGTCATGGCTGTTGTTTGATGTTTATTTAGTGTTAAATAATGATATTATAAGGTCTGAAATCAATTTCATGGTTTGAATCTGTGATTTGTTTTGAAAACTCACCTAATCAGTCCTTTGAAATAGTGTTTGGATTTGTTCAGTTCATGGTGAAAAAGGTTGTGCAGACCTGTGTGTGTGCTTGTTTCATGTCTCATATGGTCTAAAGAACTCAAAGAACAAAGAAAGTCAGTCCTTATTTTGTGAAAAGTCAAATTCTCACTTAATCTCATTTATCTTGTTCACTGTTAGGAATTTGGTTTGCTTAAATCATCATATTAGCTCAAAAGTATTTAACATAGCTCAATATAACTTCATTACACCTTAATATATCACAATCAGTTCTTGGAATTAGTTGCAATCTCATAAAAGTCAAACTGAATGTGTTTTTAGAAAAGTCAAAAAGTGCCTTGTGCACAGTTTTTTCATCCACTTTCAAAAGCTCACACAGAGCTTAATACTTGGTCAAATCCTGTGATTTTTGTTTCTTTGGATAGTTAACCTGGTACTCTTTAGGTTCCAAGTTAAAATTTTCCATTTGGAGCTTATTTGATAAGCCTGCAAGAGCTTATAAGTTTGTCCCATAAAACTCAGCATTCACTGAGTTTTACTCAGTGATTTGACAGGTTTTGAAATAGCTTGTCCCAAGCTCATAAGAGCTTATCAAGGTCTGAGTTTTGGTATATTTGGTCTCAACCAGGTCTTATACAAGTCCCAATCTTTGCTTTTCATTTTTAGCTTATTTAGTGACCTGTGCAATAGCTTAAAGTAGTATACCATTTTCTGTTTTCATAATCAAGCTCAAACATAAAATCTGTGTTAACTTTTAATTCAGAGGTTCAAGCTTGTTGTTTTTGGTTGCAATAGAGTTCTTTTAGCTTAATATAGCTTCTGTGTAGGTTTGGTAGCTTTTGGTTATCATTTGGCTTTTTCAAGTGCTTAATAATAAGCGATTACAAGCTGCGATTGCTTATTTCTCCACACAAGCCTATGTTTTCTATTTTCCTAGATTCAGGATATTAAAATAGACTTTTCCTGAAATTTTCATAATTTTTATAACTGTTTGCTATTTTCTTAATTAAAAGCAGGTTTTAGGTATTTTAAATAGCTTTTAATACAAATAAATTATAAAAGTCCAAAAAAATGATTTTTCAATTTTCTTAGGTTAAGATAAATATAAAAGTAATAAAAAGTATTTTTCCATAATTTTCTTGGGTTAAAAAGTATTTTTTAGCATTTTAATTAGTTTTAAATAGTTTTAAATTAATAATAAATACATAATAAGTCTAAAAAATATATTTTTAGTTTTAAAATAAGTTTTATCATATTTTAGAATTTTCTAAGTTATAATTTCATTTTTCTAGGTTAATTTTGTATTTTCTTGTATTTTAGTGCAATTTAAATACTTAATAAATAAGTTTTTAATTAATAATAAATAAATAAATAGTTGTAAAAATAATTTTATTTTTCTAATAATTTTCTTTTATTATTAGGATTCCAAAAGTATAATTTTTATCTTTTTAGGCCTTTTATTTCTTTAAAACTCACATTTTATTTTGTGCGTAGGCGTAATTTTATTTTAAGCATGAGTTTTAAGTTTTAGTTTTTAAACGTTCATCGCCTTTAAAAATAGTGATAGCGTTTATTTAATAGATTTTAACTTTTAATCTTTTTAATTTGCATTTAAGTCATTTGTTGTTGTTAATATTTTCTTTAGGTATAATTTTCCATCGAAAACCTTATCGATCCTATCCTTAGTGATCATTCTACCATCGATTAAGTGTTTTAACACCAATTCATCCTCCGTGGGACTTAACGACCCGGAATTCCCTATATTCCTCGATCTTCATTTTATTTGTGTACGGCGGGTTTCAAGTCTGTTTGACTTGGTTGTTTTGCATGATCGACTTCCGTTCTTGCAACAGAGCAAATGTCTCATCATAGTCAATGCCTTCTTGTTGATTGTATCCTTTGGCTACAAGTCGGCTTTGTTTTTAATGACGGTTACCGTTTTCATCGGTTTTGTTTACGAAAACCCACTTCATTCCTATGACTACTACATCCACGAGGACATTTGATCAAGGTCATGACCTTGTTTTTATCAAGCTGTTGCAATTCTTCTTGCATAGCTGAACCCGGCTTGGGTGTTTTAGAGCTTCAGTGACACTTTTGGGTTCAATGTCGATAGGTAATCGGCATATAGACATTCATTGGTGAAACTTGCAGTTAGACTAGCGACCGTGCTTCTAGTAAGCATGCCTCGATGGGTTCGCCAATGATGTTTACAAGCTCAATGTCACGAGATCTTGTCCACTTACTTTGTGGTGCAGGATCGAGCTTGAAGATGTCACGGGAGTTCGGTGTGAGATCGGTGCAAGGGCCGAGAATCATTTAGAACATCTGTAGAGATGTCTTGATCGAGTTGAGGAACATGATTCTGAGGTTCACGATCATTTGGATCATCATTACTTATCGGCGAGGACGGTGATTTTCAATGAACTCGTTGATGGTTGGTTGGGGTAGGTTGTGGGTAAGACATAATATGAGATGTCGACATCGACGATATGAGGAATTGAGTTCGGTGTTGTACTCATCGGGAGGATATCTTGATGAGTTATCAATTCCTATTTCCTCCAGCGAGGTGTTGGTGAACTGATGCTTTCGATACTTTCATCAAAGGTGACATGAAAGGTTTCCTCAACTTGTTGTCTCCTTGTGTTAAAAACCACGAAGGCTTTGGAAATCGGTGAGTAGCCTAAAAGTATCCATCATCGACTTTTGCATCAAACTTGACTAGATGATCCTTGTGGTTGTGAATGAACACGGGACATCCAAACACATGAAAATAGGCGATGTCGGAAGTCTACCTTTGAAGATCTCATATGGGGTTTTATTATGTCTTTTGACAATGATTGACCTATTTTGAGTGTAACGAGCGGTTTGTTGCTTGATCCAAAATGTTTTGAGAGGTGAGCCATTTAACATAGTTCTAGCGACCTCAATGAGGTTCTGTTTTCCTTTCAAAGAACCCCATTTTGTTCGGGGTATAAGGAGATGAAATTTTGAGAAATTCCTTTTTCATCACGAAACTCTCAAGTTCTTGATTTCGAACTCGGTGCCATTGTCGATTCGGTTTGCTTGATAATGTCATTACGGTTTTCAATCTTCGATGAATGACATTATTGTATCATTACTGACTCTTTTGGAAAGAAAGTATACCCAGTGTATCTTGAGAATTCATCAACAATGACAAGTGTATACTTCTCATGCTGGATTGATGCGGGGCCGCGGTCCAAAGAGATCCATGTGTGGAGGTGAAAGCGACTTTTGATGGAGAAATTTTGTTTGGTTTTGAATGATGCTCATGGTGTTTACCCTTTTCACGAGGCGAGCATGGTTTGTCTTTGCAAATACCGGTGATGGTAAGCCAGGACCTTGTTTTGTTTTGCCGATTGTTGAGGTTTTGAAGTTTAAGTGTGAAAGTCTCTTATGCCACGACCAATTGATAGTTTCGGTGGCTTTAGCAAAGAGACACGTTCCATCTTGGGAGAGAGTTGACATGTCAAGCACATAAACATCATCTCTCCTAGGAGCTATCAACACAACTTCCTTGTTGGCATTAAAAATGGTACCTTGTTTATCGATGAATTGTACAATGAATTTTGCATCACATAGTTGGTGACCTTGATGAGATTGTATTTGAGACCGTTGACATAGGCTATTCTAGAAAACTATTCCATTGCGGTTCTTGAACCATAACCTTCGATGGGACATGATGAGTTATCACCAAATACTACCTTGGGCCTGGTTCCTTTACATACTTGTGCAGATATTCCTTCACAGGTCATGCTTTTGAGCATCCATTGTCTAGATGCCAAATAGGTTCCACAGCATGTCTCTGCACAAGTAGTAAATGAATTAGTTCTCTTCGTGACCCACTTACTAGTGGGCTTGGATCTCAAGTTCTCTTTGAAATTTGCAATCGACTCATGGTCGGTGGTTGTGTGCATGGTGCTACCACGGTTTTGCATTTAGAGTGAGGATGACTCGGTGACTACGGGTTGTTTGGAATTTCTCCTTGCATGAATGATCTTGTCATGTTGGGATGTCTCATGAGTGGATTACCGCATATATCACGCATGTATTCATGAGACAATCATCGATGATGATCATTAAACCAGCGGTGAGGCGAGAGAGAAAAGGTTTTGCTCTATTCTTTGGAGCGATTTGGAGGATGAAGCATCTTGATGACCAACTTTGGTATAGTTTGCTTGGTGACATCTTGTAGATGATCTGCGATCCTATGATCATCCTTTTGCGGATCAAGCAAAAAGGATTCTATAGCGATTGTCGATGGTATGGGTGGTGTAATGACACACTTTTTGTTTGTTTTGGAGGTTGACTTAGACTTTGAGGCTGGAGGAGGCGATTTTGTCTCCTTGATTGGTTCGAGGACCTTTTCAATGGATTCCATTTTTTGATAAGCTTCCTTGCAAGTTCGATCGATTCTTGAATTTGGTCGACTTCGGTGGGGACGGAGGATGATGAAGTCTCGGTGACGAGACTCTTGTTGGATTAGTTTTGCTTGTTTTTGTAGGATGGTTCTACCAGTCAGACCTTTCTTTTGGTGAATGAGGATTAAAGCGTAGTGGAGTAAGCTCGAGCTTGGGCGGCCTACAGAAGAGATTTCGGTGGTGGGCGGTGCTTGAGATTCTTGAGACTCGAGAGATGTGTTCGGTACAACCCAGGGCACATCGGGGAGTCAAGCATGCTCTTTAGAGCTTGACTTTCGAGCTCTAGAATCCTTCCATAATCGAGTTTGGAAGCTTACTCTCGGGATTAACTCGTTCAATCCAATCAGTATTGGAATCGACCAACATACTTGTAATCATGCCACCAAACACAAATGGCTTAGAGAGCGGGTCTTTGTTGAGAGAGTCGGGAGATGATCTTCACTATGACTCTCTTCTTGCTACTGGGGCTCCAGCATCAAAGACCACAGGATTCTTAGCGATCCAACTATTAAGAATATCATTTGCCTTTTTAAGTTCATCTTGAAGATTACGATTTCTTTTAACTAGTTCGGTGTTTTGAATTTGCAAAGTGTGACCTCGAAGCTTAGCTTGTTTTAAAATAAGCAATTCATCCCTACACTTATTCAATTCAAAACTTAACTTGTTGTACTTAGAAAAAGATTCGGTCTTTGCTCTTCTACAAATTTAAGGTCAACATTTAGATAATTCATATAAGGCGCCAATCGAGTCATCATCCATAGAAAGTAAAGTGTTTACCTTCTTCATTGTGATGTTGACCCATTCCCGTTCCTATCATGATTCTTCCCAGCGGCTAGCTTGTCTTCTTAGAGAGCCATTAGAGCACTCACATGTACCATTTCATCATCCGATGAGATTGGCTCTTCATCGATCAAAGGTTTTGACAACAAGGCCTTTGTTCTTACCTGCGCAAATTGAACAATTTTTGTTGTTTATGAGGGTGGCCTCAAGCAATGCAAGCTTAGCTTTTGCTTTCTTATACTTAGCTTCATAATCAATGGTTTTGTTAAGATCAGTTTGTTTTGAACATTTTGATGAGGCCGATAGATTTTGGTTGAAATTTGCTAAAGCACGAGGCCGATTAGATCACGATGGTTTATAAGAGGTTGAAGTTGTTTTGAAAAAGCAGTCTTTTGCAAAATGGCCTCTTTTATGACACTTATAGCATTCGGTGTCTTGATTGCTTTAGCAGTTGAAAAACCTTTGTTTCTTTTATAAACCTTGAGAGTTAGCGAGTGCCCTTTCACGAAATTCAAGATTCGGTCATTTAGGTACTCCTCACTTGATCTCTCATCGGGCTCATCATCCGAGTTTTCTTGGAAATCTTGAACTACATTGTTAGAAAAGCGGTTGATATTGGTGATGAGGTGGTGGGCGAGGGACTTCTTGACTTCACGAGACTTCTTTAAGTCGGGGTATCGTCAGTGATGAGGTTTTCCTCATGACAAATTCCCATAAATTCGAAGCTCAAGATTTTGGATATGATTAGCATTCTTGAGTCCACGAGAGAAATTCAACCACTTCTCGGGAGGCTTTTACAAAACCAACATTGATTTCATGCTTAGACAACTTAACACCATCATTTGAAAGTTCATTTAAAGAGTTTTGTATCGGTGTAAGTTTGAGAGAGTTTCGAGTCCTTAGCCACGAAGGTGTTATACTCAAGTTTGGTCCATTATCCTTTTTCCTTGGTATCGGATGGTCCTTCATGACTATGAACTAGGTCATCCAGGTTTGCTTAGCGATTACGACTTATATGAGACTCCATAATATCGTCGGGAAGACAAGATATTATGATACTTTTAGTCTTTGGTCACGGTTGACCACTCTCCTTTCATCCTGGGTCCACTTTGAGCTTGAGGTTTGGGCAACCCTTGATCTTTGGGACAAATGGACCTTCATTTATACACTTGATATAATAAGGTTCTATCGATCAAATAGCAAAGCATTCGCTTTTCCATTTGTTGAATTTGCCAACTTCAAGTCTAGGGCGTGGTTGAATAAGCTCCACCCTTTTTATCGACTAGTTGGGGTACATCAATTTCGACCATTTAGGATCCTAATTTAAAAACTTTTAGGCGGCCTAAAAAGCGAGTTTTATAATTAGCCTTGCTCGATACCACTTGTTGTTCCCGTTCACTATCGTTTAAAGCAGTTTAAGTTTATAAAACAAGTTAAAGTGAACTATGGTGAAATTAACATAAAGAAAACACACTAAGTAATTTTCAACATCATATTCTTATTAGAAATAAATCAACAAAGAATCGTTACCCAGTACTTGCGGAATAGTACTTGGGATTGAAATGACAAAGTTGGGTGATTCCTCTCAAGCTCGGGCTAAGTCGAGCACAACTCTTAAACTCATTGAGCTATCTCGGAACTAAGTTGTATTTGGAGGGTGAAAAGATGGCTTACTGCGTGTGTGTGTTTTACAATTCACAAGCTTAACCTTTACTCCATCTCTTATGCTATTTATACATGTATGTTATTTGACTCTTTCCTAAGTGACAAGCCGACATCATCTGAGAAGACAAAATCTTGATGTATTTTGTCTCTGCATTCTAAAGACTATTCTAGGTAAGAGACAAGACTACTTTCCTAAGTTCGGTGATGACAGAGCACGATCTTTTGCTATTCGGGAAAGTTGACTTTAGTTGATAAGGACTTCGTCTTGTCGATTCAACCTTTCCGCCTTGTCCCGCTCTTTCTTGATCTTTACATCCTTGATCTTCTACTTGGTTTGTCTTGATGTAAGAAGTTGGAGAGGAATCTTAGGGATTCATGAGTTGTTGTCATCACTCACTTGAATCCATCATCTTCTTCTTGACTCGGTCTTCACCCTTTAAGTTCCGCCTTCTTGGTGGAGAGACTTCTTCTTTGCCTCTTCTTGAGTATCACGAAGGCGACTCACCGAGACTATGCACTCGGTGACTTTGTATGTTATGGAATAAATACTTGGGCTATTTTCTATTCAAATCCTAGATTAAGGGGTTTGGGTATTCTTGAACCCAACGATAAATCAATCGATTCGAGTTTTTATAAAATTGAAAACTCAATCAATGACTTAGCTCTTAAACTTTTGGAAAATAAGTCATTGATTGAGGGGAGAATGTTTTCAAATCTATATCATCTAACGAGCTTATCTAATTATCCTCGTGCTTAATTAAAATGATATTTGCCTATGTCGAAGGACTAGGAATTTAGGATATGATTGTTAGGATTAGATGATTAGGTTTGATGAACACATAAATCCCATACCTTATATGAGCCGATTGATATGTTGAATTGACTTTTATTAGTCGATTCTTTGTTTGGGTATTGTCGACCACCATATATCTGTTTGTGTCCACTAACGTATGCGGTATCTTGGTATATAAGAATGTTCGGATCCGGATCTCACAATAGAAGAAGATTGGATGCGAAGGAAGGGTAACTATATCTTGGATTGACAAATGAAGAAGCGGACTTAATTTGACCTCTATGGAGAGTTGGCATGAAAACATGCAACGTAAGAGGTCTTCTTTCAGGATGGTTTTCTTCGACCTTACAACAACAACGAGCGACTTCTACACCACTAACGTATCTTGTGCGGGAAAAGTAGTGAATGATACCATTTTAAACAATTTTTGAATAGTATTGTTTTGAAAAATGGAAAAATATTGGTTTTGAAAATAAATCGGACTTAATTTGTAAAAATCACCGGACTTCATTTTTAAACATAAGTCACTCAATCAACGACTACGGTCATTGATTGAGGGGGAGAGTGATTTCTAATAAAATATTTTCAAACGATATCTCTTCATAAAAGTCCGTTTGTACAATATAATGTGGTGATCTAAAGATTTAATGTTATGTCATGATATGATTTTCTTTAAAACTCAAAGATCTTTCAAAATGAAATCTTTTCTGTTCTTGTTTGATTGTGAAATTGTTTTATTTTACTAAAAGATCTCTTAAAACTATCATACCTGACACTAACAATCTTTAATGTCGAAAAACTGTTCCTTATCCATCATTTTTCAAAAACTAAATCTTGCCACGTCTTTCCTCTAAAATTTTCTAAATGATTTAAATCAATCAGGATCACAAATCTCAAAAGGTTTGAATTTTTTTATCGGGGGAGAGATCGTGATTTAAATCTCAAATCGGTTTTAAAAGGGTGATTGTTTCTAAAGCACTCATTCCTTCATGTGTCAAACGATTTTGAAATATGTTGGGAATTATATTTAAGTTGATAAGACAAAATACATGAAAGGTGAAGGACTGTTGAAGACAAAGAAAGACAAGGGACCTACTTGGCACATAAGTATTTATTATCTAGTCCCTTGTAGTCATTTGTAACCCCAGTATCTTTATTATATAAAGAGATATAGGAATTAGGTTTTAGTGTGTCAAACAATGTAAACATCGAGACAAAGGGGTGTGTGTGTAGGTCTAGGGCGTGAGTATATAGCGCTAGACTAGGTGATAATCGACTTGTAGTGTTTAGCCCCGGATCATTGATCCTGTTGAGTAACCGTCTTAGAGTTGATCATCTAGGATTGGGGCGTGGATGTGTTTTGTAGAACACATGATGATGGCGAAACCTTGATATAATAACAATGAAAGTTCTTTATTCATTTGTGCATACATATTATTGTTCATTGTTATTTGTGCTTATTGATAATCCTAGATAAGGTCTAAACAACCTCGAGCATCGATTCTAACATGTGGTATCAGAGCGGGTGGCTCTTGATATTTAGGATCTACAAGGTTTCTTGAAGAAAATGGCGAAAAGATGAAGAAATTCGAATCTGAAAATTTTCGTATATGTTTCTGCAGCACTGTTTTGTAACGATCATAACTTCTTCGTTAACCGTTGGATCGTGACGAAATTTCTGGTGGACGTTCTCTATATACCTATCTAACTTTTTACTGGAGGGATTTTCCATCTGAGCTCTCAATTGAAAGATATAGGCTGTCGAAAACTACTGCTGAGAGAGGTATTATGTTTCGAATTTTTAGGGTTTCTTTATTAGGGTTTTGCTTTTTGATTGATTTTCTTGGTCTTAAGTCATCATGGAAGTTATCATTTATCAAAGAAAACTATTTTGGATATGAATGATCGATTTATTTTTAAGGGTTTCTTTGAAACTCTAGTTTTGAAAGTTGTTCATGCTTTTCTTTGAAACTCTAATTGATTATCGTGAAGTGCATGGGCGGACACGTTTGAAAGTTACATATCATATGGGGCGGTGCAATATTATTAAATTCAGTAGGCAAGCGGATTTTTGGGTGTTACAACTTTTCTGTTCATTAATCAAAACGGATGTTCACACTGGTGGGCTCACTTTAAGAGAATTATTGATAAGCTGCTCTCGTTATTTCTGCTACTTACCAATCAAAGCTGCTCAATTCTTAACTGAAGTTACATGTTCAATTCCTACTGCTCGTTAATATCTATACATGTTGCTACAATATACTGCCTTCACGAACTCAACGTATCTGCTGCTTATTGATGGAACTGATTCAAACTAATATGCATGTTGTTGTGCTACTATCATATGCTGCTACTTTTTGGTTTGGACTACAAGGGAAGCGTGAGTTCAGGTACTAGGCTGTGCAATGGAGCATTACTAGCGATGATAAACACTGCTATGTATCTGGCGCTACGTTGCAGCGTTACCCTTTGCTAACCGCGTTTCCTTTATTAGTTATGCGAGATTACCACTGCTCGTCCTTTGCTTTCCACTGATGTACGGTCAGTTACCACTGCTACGTTACTTGGTTACCACTGCTAGTACTCGATTTCCATTGCTGCACGTTGGTAACCACGGCTTGTTTTTCTCAAAACCTTCGCTGTAACTTGTTACCCACATTGCGTTTTACTCAGCTGCTCGGCAACCTGCTTGATTAACACTGGTTTGTGGCAGTTGGTGTATTTTAACAGTTTATACTCAAGCAGGTTGTACTAAAGTCTATGGGTTGTCATGGCTTTTCACTTCAAGTTGTCTATTGTATGGTATGTTCAAGAATAATTATGGGTTGGAGATACATGGTTATAATGTTGAAATTGGTACGTATTCATGAGCATGGTATATGGACGGTAGGAGCATGATCTAATTGACCATACATTGATGGGCTGGTCACGTGGGGTATAAGTGTGATTGACAAAGTTTAGGTGTTCTAATATGTATATGGATGGAGGTTACAAAGTATACTGATTTGTTTATTCATATTCATATTTGTGTGCATGGAATATTGTGACTTATTTGTCTAGCAGCTACTAGCTTGGTTAGTCACAGTTGATTTGATTCTCGGATGGTATGAAGGATGTTAGAAGACACACACAAGATTACACACACGGTTGGTAATGATTCAAGACCAGGTGTTTAATAATGATGATTTTATTATTTGGTCAGGTACATTGCTTGAAGTAGATGTCATGTTCATGTTCAAGGGAAGTTTTCACTTTTACATGGTCTCTACTATTTAACCAAGAACTATTCT
The DNA here is from genome assembly GCA_022545495.1 of Chrysanthemum lavandulifolium. NCBI lineage: Eukaryota > Viridiplantae > Streptophyta > Magnoliopsida > Asterales > Asteraceae > Chrysanthemum > Chrysanthemum lavandulifolium. The sequence continues at coordinate 140,370,954 of CM040239.1, forward strand.
TCATGTTACTACTACTTGGTTTCAAATGCGATTATAGTCATCTTTATTAGTATTTTGGTTGGTACTATGTTCTTCATGGCTGGAACTACAAGCGTATTTGTGACCATGGTGGTTAGTTATTCGACAAGTTCTTATGGTTATTTACATGCATCATTCGAGGGGAAGATTTTTACTACTACTTGTTGGTATTTATACTCCTGGTTCAGATTTCTTTTGCCTTAATTTCATTTTTAGCAAGCTTTTCGGTGATCTTCATGATGGGGTATCTTGAGGCATTAGAAGGATGGATTAGTCGTATGATATTGGTTTGTGGTGGTTGGAATCAAAGTTGCTTTTACTTAGCGTCTCCTAGTGGATTATGACAAAAAGGGGAAGAAGGCATTACATAGAAGATTTGCAACTTGAAGATCCTTGGTGATATTGCATGTTTAAGGGGAAGTTTGTTTATCTTTCATGACATACTTGTTCGTGCTTATTTGGTTTTGTCATTATCAACTAGGGGAAGATTGTTGGGAATTATATTTAAGTTGATAAGACAAAATACATGAAAGATGAAGGACTGTTGAAGACAAAGAAAGACAAGGGACCTACTTGGCAAAGAAGTATTTATTATCTAGTCCCTTGTAGTCATTTGTAACCCTAGTATCTCTATTATATAAAGAGATATAGGGAATTAGGTTTTAGTGTGTCAAACAATGTAAACATCAGACAAAGATGTGTGTGTGTAGGTCTAGGGCGTGAGTATGTAAATGCCTAGACTAGGTGATAGTCGACTTGTAGTGTTTAGCCTCAAGGATCATTGATCCCTGTTGTGTAACCGTCTTAGAGTTGATCATCTAGGATTGGGGCTGTGGATGTGTTTTGTAGAACACATGATGATGGCGAAACCTTGATATAATAACAATGAAAGTTCTTTATTCCGTTGTCCATACATATTATTGTTCATTGTTATTTGTGCTTATTGATAATCCTAGATAAGGTCTAAACAACCTCGAGCATCGATTCTAACAAAATACATAATGTACATGTTTGTGGAGGAGCATTTAACCAAAAACCAGAAGAGTATTTAAACAAGGCCACATATTCTCCCATATTTTGAAATACATAATGTACATGTTTGTGCAAGTTCTCTCTAATATGTGCCAAACTCTTTCGTATATCGATGCACATATTGAGGGGGAGCGAATGGTTTCTATTGGCAATCGTGAAAAGTACTTCAAAAACCTCTTTCCTCTATGTGATAAAATGATTTCAAATATCCTACGCACATATTGAGGGGGAGAATTTACCAAAGAAAACCAAATGGCTTTTTCAAAGGAAATTGTGATCAAGAAATTATTTCAAACTCTTGCCTCCATGTGCAAAACAATTTCAAAATCATAAGCACATGTTGAGGGGGGGGCATTTCTAAATGATCAAAAACAATTAAGGTACAAAATGTTTTGATTTTATATCACAAGTACCTTGATTGATTTTTCCAAATGATTTTTCAATTGGTTTCATGAAGGAAAGAACAATACCAAAAGACTGACCAATTTACTTTATGCATGGTGTTATAAGGATGGTTAGGTTAGGTATTTGTTCCCACGATCCAGCCAGAACCGGAGGGATCTACCCAGGGATAATCTATTAGATATTGTAGAAGTCCTTAGGTATGATGAAAAAAAAGGAGAAAAGTGAGAATAAGGGAAGAGTCTTGGCGAGATAGAGCTAGAACTGGAATAAACCCAACAAGGTTCTAGTAATGAAGTCTCGATAAGCAATGAAGGGTTGAAGAATGAAAAAGAAATGAATGTGAAAAGGGTGAAAAAAATAGCCCTCAATAATTCAACCTTAAAGCGATACGGGTTCAATTCATATCTCTTGGTGGTTACTAAGGTAACTTGGTTTTGAAGACAAGGCGTCATGGACCCGGTGGCGCACTACACTAAACTTCCCAAGCTACTCAAGTTCCTCTTAAAGGGCTTGTTTCATTCTCACGGGAACCTACATAATCTATCGACTTTCTCTTAGAGTTGTTGATATTGAAGAAGGAGACCAGCTCCCTAGTCTCGGCATAGGAAACCAAATGTGCACTATTGAGTCTAGAGCCAAGAGATCATCCACAATATCTCATTAGGACACAAAATTAATGAAGACTTCTTTGTTTCACACAATGTGGAAAGTAAGAATATATTTTAAGAGTCCTACGCATTATCCTTGTGGTATTGACAGAACATCTGAGTGATATGTTAAATATTCACGATGAAGATGGAAAGCCTTCTAGAGCCAACATCAAACAAGCTCTTGGTGGGTGACATGTGAGATCTTTTCTAAAGATCAAACTTGTGACAACTGGAGAGAAACGATGAGGCGATTCACTTGTGAATCAACCTTGGTCCAGGAAATGAATTGACGAATACTTTTGGAAAAACCATTCGATGTGCAAAACTTCTTTTCTCTAGCACATCGAATGTGTATTCATATTTCAAACTCAAAAAGTATCTCGTATTGAAAAAAAAATACTTTTGGAAAAACCGTTCGATGTGCAAAATTCCTCTTTTCTCTAGCACATCGAATGTGTATTCTTTATCAAATACAAAAAGTATTTTTGATTGAAAATTCGTCGTATTGCAAAACTCTTTCTTCAAGCAATACGCGATTGTTTTCAAATCAATTTTTCATCAATCGATGAATCTCAATTCTTTGGTTCACTCACTCCGTGTTGTCTTCTTTGAGGCGTTCGGTTTGAGAATGGCTAGAAGCATTTGTGAAACCTGTCAAGGAGATTCTTGAATTCTACACGATCACGAGCGGTGCTTGTCTTGATCAGCGGGGGCAAGTGGGCGTGTACCTCGATTCAATGAAAGTGATCAAAGACACTTTCGTGTGATTTATTGCTAACTATTGTTTGCGGTACATTTGGACGATTGCGGTGATCGAATTGAGAAGTCAATCCAAAGCCGCATGCTCACGGCATCCACAATTGAAGAAATCATGCATCTCGCAAATGTTCTTCCAAGCATCATGACCCTTTAAAACTTTCCAACACTCCTCCAAAGTGAAATCATGACCGTCATATGAAGACGTTATACGGTATTCTCTAAGAGCTTTTGAAGTGTCGTTTAGCGTAGTGTAACACCGTGGAGGAAGGACGGGTCTTTACCCTGTGTGCGGATCCAGCATATCATTCTCACCACTTCCATGGTTATTCTTGATATTATCAATGATAGCGCAATAATTACCAACACTCCTATTACGAATCCTATTCTTCCATTTGGTAGTGATGGAGTCGAATCCTATTCTTCCATTTGGGTTGGAGTCTGAGCGAGTTTCATTTTAAAGTACTCTATCACTAACTCCCAAAGGAAGCGGTTCGTATGCGTTTCTCTCTCGATTTTTCCGACACATGAACCCAAGCTTTACAAAGCGCGACCTCTTCGCCTTTGTCCATGCTCCAACGGTCTTCTTGCCTTCGCCTTGCTTGTTTGGGATTCTTGCTTTGTCCTTGGCCTTTGAAGCACGCCTTGATGGTCTGCTTTGGTTTGATGGGGGACATTTCTTCAACATCGTCGGTTTTTTCATCATCAGAATCTTCAACGGGAATGGAATCATGGTACGAACCGTGGTGGGAACCGTTACCCAAACCTTGGCCCATCGAAGCATCTTGACTTTGGTAGTTTTGTGTCGGATACTCCGACAAAAAATCTTCCAAATTAATGTCAAGATTAGTACTTCGAAGCGGGGAATAAGGTTGATACGGTTGAGGAGGATAAATGAAGTCCATGTTTGGATGGTACGACGACCCACTAGGTTCTTGCCGTGTCGGTGTAAGGGCGTTGTGGTGGGACAAAAGGAAGGTTAACGTAAAGCGGGTTTTGGTTTTGATTTGGTTGTGCTAGTTGTGATTGATATTCAAAACTTTGTGAATGACGAATAGGCGGTTTTGTTGTGGTGTTATGCGGTTAATTCGAAGTTGTTTTCTGGCGAGAAATTCATATTCGGTTGATATTGTGGTAGTCGGGATCGTCGGTTTTTGATGGTGGGGTATTTTTCTTTGACATTTTGAACTTGGATGAGAATTAGATTGAAGTGAATATAGATGAGAAGTAGTTTGAGGTGAATTGTGTTTGAGGTGAAGTTGGTATTTACAGAGTGGTAAATTTTTTAAAAAGTTTTTTTTTTTTAGACCTAGAGAAGTGATTAGCATGCCTAAATGGCATGACTAATTATATGCCTAACAAGCATCACTTGACACATGTAAAAATCAAAGGTTGAGATGTAGAAAGAGAAAAAGTACTTCTTATGTGTCAAATTTTGAGTGGATTAGGCATTAAATTAGTCATGTCATTTAGGCATGACAATCATTTTCCAAAGACCGAACGGTTAATTTTATTTATTTTTTTACTTCAATGCCTCAAATGGGCAAAAAGTGGTTGGGGGAGTGCATTTTAATTCGATCGAAATCTCACCCGATATTGGGTTTTAATGCTTGACGACCGATGTTATGACCGGGTACCACAACCGAGTCGACCGATGTCAACATCGGTCGTGGTGTGTGATTTTTCGTGACCGACCGATTTTAAAAACTCGATTGTGCCCAGCCTATCAGAATCCTTGGAAAGATGTAATCTAAACCATCTGGCTATTCTCTTGCCTTTACGCAATCCTGATAAATATAAATATCAAGATGACACTCTTCAGAATTTCAAATGTACCATTCAAAGAAACATCTATTTTATTATAATGGTGATGACAAGCATTATAGACCATTTCAACTCAACTCACGGTAGTGCAACTCAGTAATGAATACTATATTTCTTGATTTTCTATCAGAAGAGCATAATTATTTGCCCCAAGAGTTCTACCCTTTGATTTCCAATAGGTCAACCCATTTGACAACCGCAATATTGACATAAGATATACAAATATAAGACAACAAGGAACAACTGTTTTGACAACAAATTAAAATTACAAGAGAGGTATAATAATACGAGTGCCTACAAATATTGAACTAGTGACAAAGAAACAAAATCTTAGCTGGCGACGATATAATGTCCTTTAATGGTAGATAGTAAACCCGAACCATAAATAGGCTTACTTTGAGGATTATTCCCGATCATAAGTATATGTAACAATTACTCTTTATCCTTTTATGGCACATGTATCTCGATGATATGTCTATCCTTATCGATATAACTCTACTTCTTCACCATAAAACATAAATAATCATTGAAAAAGAGTCAAGGAAACCACTAATTATGTTTTGAGAGTATATTGGTAATTTGAGTAACTTTTTTTCTTTTCCTTCGAACTTGAAATAAAAACTCAAGAACACAAATACAAATAACATTTTTTTTTTCACATTTCTTGCTTTCCCCTTCTCATCTCATCCCTTTCTTTTCTTTAAAAATTTGACTTGAAAACAGAGTGTTAAATACTCCCTCTGTCTCTAAATAAATGTCTACTATTGACTTTTGAAGTCTTTTTATCTCAATTTTGACCTTAAATTATTTCATTTGTGTTATGTAATACTTGATGAAAATTATACCAATGAAAGTACATTAAAAACACAATCTATTCATATGTTTTGCATGAAGTAATACATAACATAAAAAAAATAATTTAATGTCAAAGTAAAAAAGTAAAAAAAGAAAGACTTTCAATAGTGGAAAATTTATTTAGGGAGAAGGAGTACTAAATACATCAAACACCCAAAATAACGCGCCTGAATTTCTAATTTTCACGATCCTATTATCAGTCTCTAGCAAAACCCTAGAAAAATTGAACAATGTCAGACAACGTCCCTTTTGACATCCAAAAGGAAATCATCAAAAAAGTTTCTAATGTCAAGTCATTGATTCGGTTGAGGTCAGTCTCAAAACCATGGAAATCTTTTATCGACAGCTCTGAGTTTATCAATGGGTACGGCGCCCGCCACACGCAGCCACGTAGTTTTTTTCTAAGGTACAGAGTCGATGATAAGTTTAAAAACATTTATTTAGTAGACAATGATATCGAAACTTTTAAGGTTCAACAAGAGTTAGCTCCATCTGTTGTGTCTCCTTTGCTTAAACAATATCATGTTTCATACGTTGTTGGCGCGTGTTATGGATTGCTGTGTTTGTATTGTTGTAGTAAATGTGATTATAAAAATATGCTTGTTATTTGGAACCCGTCTATTAGAAAGTCATTTGGTATTGCCCTCCCTAGTTTTTGCTCAACGAGTCTGGCTTACACCCGGAATGAGCTTGTTTTTGGTTTCGGGGTATCACCTGTCACTAGAGATCCTACCATTGTGAAGATTATATATGCGGGTAACATGCCTTGGCATGTTGAGGTTTTCACATTGAGTTCGGGGGTTTGGAATGTGATTCCAAGTAGCAATCTGCTTCGTCAATCAATTAGAACTAAGTCGTCTCAGGTTCTAATAGATAGGTTTATCTATTGGGGTGCTTGTGAGCTGACTTTTGATGATGATGGTGACGCTACCATAAATAATATGCTTGTGTCATTTGATTTGATTACGAAGGTATTCAAAGTGGTAAACCTACCAGACAGCTTAACAAACGAATTGTTCTTAACTGTCTCCGTTTCTAAGCTAAGGGGGTCTCTTGTTGTGTCCGGATACATTAAGGTCGAGGAAGCACTTTGTTGTGGTGTATGGGTGATGGAACATGATTCGTCTTTTAGAAAGCTATTCACAATTGGCGCACCTGTATATAAAATATTGGGCTTTAGGAAGAATAGTGAACCTATATGTGAAATTCGAAAGGCGGGTGGAGAGGTTACCACACTTGATGTTTACGACCCGTGCTCACAACAAATCATGAATCTTGGGATTTCTGGAGTACAGGGCTCATTCTTCATGGGCTCTTACAAGGAATCGCTACTTCTACTTGATCACTCGGATTTAAGTATATATTCTGGGCATAATTGATCAGAATGATAACGCCACATTTTAAGGTGTGGACTAACAAAGACGAAACAAAGTGATATGTCACGTAAAGAGGGAGGGGCCTAGTTTGTAGCTAAGGTGTGGAAACATCACTTTCATCTATTTTAGTTGTTTATTACTCTCTTTAATGTTGTTAATTAATGCCATTTATGGAACCTTATTAGATCGCAGATGCCGTATATGCTACATATTTTTCAAATATGTGTTTTTTAGCAAGTTTAGTGAAATCGGTATTATCAACTTAATGTAATTTCTATTATTCCATGGATAGTGTTACTTGTGCTCCTTATCTTTGATGGTTTTTTTGGAATGGGGAATGTCCTTTATAGATGCCTTATTGCTTGTGTACTTAATTATGACAAGCCTTTTAGATGTTCATTATATGTTGAAATTTTGTTAGCGTTCTCTGCTTCATTACATTTTCATTTCATTATGCTTGGCGGTTAGATAATCTATAAATACAAACACAAGTTTATCAATCTTTGTATATGTAAATGCTTATGATTGAACAAGAAATGATATTCATGTACTTTGACTCAGGATTAGAGTAGTGAAGGCATTAGTAGCGGCTAGGTGATATACTATCTCCTAATCATACCATCTAAAGTGAAAAATAACATAGCAGAAAGTAGAAACAGAGCCGCGGTAAACAATGCTTATATCATTAGGGAGGCTGCAATGCAATCAAGCTCTTATTGCACCTGCATTGGACTTCTTACGGTAGGTAACAACACAAAGTAGTGATAGTAGGTTCAAGAGCTTCTTTGATTCATCTCAACCTACTCGTTGTATTCCCAAGTCTTCTAGAAAACATATTTGATTGTAACTAAAGTTCAACTATTTTAGATATACCCTCAACACAAGTTTCCCCCTACTATTCTCATGACTGTTGAACTACTTAACGATCCGACAATAGTTGGTAACTCTGAAGGATTACTATGCTTTTGCGGCGGTTATTATCCAACATTTGATTCTCATAGAATTTTATGTGATTCTGGAATAAATATTGCTGCTGTTTGGAATCCTTCTATTACATAATCAATTTTTTTTTGTTGTTGTTCCAGATGTATAACGTGGTCTATATGAAAATGTTTTTGGTTCAGGGGTTTATAGTGGCGACTCTAAGATTGTTTAGAGTACATGTTTTTGAAAGTATAAGTTGCATCCCTATTTCAAGTAGATTTTTTGAGTTAAGTTCACAATTTTAGACTTTAGAGGAGTCCAAACAGTAATCTACCTTGTAAATTGGTTTACATGGACTTAAGTAGCTATAGTTGCCAGTTTTCATAGCGCACATGAACAAACTAGGGGACGGTGCTTGGTATGAGCAGCAGAAGTCTCCCCAGCATTTCATTTTCATAGTAAACTACCGATATGTCAATGTGCATATGACGCAGTACTTCCACAACCCAACAAAACCTTCATCATTAACGGCAGGCTTGTAAAATAACATTCAACAGTAATGAATGCCAGAGAGTTTAATAGCATCCATAGTAGACTGAAAGCCAGCGCAAAAGATTGGATACTAAACAACCGTCAAATACATGACACAATTGCTGTTTTAAATTGTATTTTACTTTTTTTCAAGACTATGAACCCTGTTTTGTGCTTGGGTATCTGACCACCAACTTGGGTATCTGACCACTGAAAAACTATTCCTTGACTCGTAGAATCGACATACTTTTGTTTCTTGAGACTACTTTAAATGTTATCTGACCACCAACTTGAGTACGCGAGTTACTATAAAGAGCATACGCTGTGACTTTATGTGCCATCCTTTTAATTGTGGCCCTTTGAGACATCAATCGGTTATAGACCGGTAGGGGTGTCCTTGGTTCAGATTCCGGGTTCTTGGGTTGAGAATTTTGTTAAGCGAAACTGAACAGAATCAGAATTTGAGTTCGGTTTGGTATATAATTTGAACCGAAAAACCAAGTGCAAAATTAGTAATTTTTTTGTTAAATTTATAGATATTTAGCCCCAAATGCATCAACTAATGAAGTTTGAACAATGTACAACAATATCACATGAATAAATTCAATGAATCTTATGCATCACCCAGAAACAAGAAAAATGAATCATTCCTTACTCTACTTTTTATACTCCATCAAATCTATTATGCTTTCTGGTGAGAAGAGTCAGCCTATACATTTCAATTATGTTTCAAAAATATACAAGGGTGTGATGTATAACGAGTAAGTGCATAGTTACGCAAAGATGTTGGTCCCATCAGGGGCGGATCTAGAAGGTGTTTAGTGTATGCACGTGGAAATGTTTGTCTTTTGTAATTTTTTTATAATGAAATATATATTTTTTCCTTTTTTTATGTAATATAAGTGCATTCACTGGTTAAAACCCCTGAATTCATGCTTTTGTCAACCACCGGTTTTTGGACGCTTCATGCTACTTGTGTTAAATGGTGAGAACTACCACTTGGGCTGGAACTCTCTTCTCTGAAATTTGAGTATGACATGGCTAGCTCTCGAAGTTGCTGTCGTTTGATATAATCTTTGGTGAAAAATTGTGCAACAGACTAAGTTTATGGTGAAAAATTGAAAATGTTTATGGTAAACATTTGACTTTTTGAGGTCAAGTGACTACTTTTCAAACTTTATATTTTCCTGAAATTGTTAAGTGTTCTGGTATATTTGGTTTATTTAGTCAAACGTTGAAGCAAATTGAAGAGGTAAATATAGATTGGTGTTAGATTGCTTGAGAAAATCATCATCAGTTTTTGAAGTTAAAAAAGTCCGTTGACTTCAAAAGTCAAAGTACAAGAAATGGTCCATTTGTTTGTACAAATTTCCATGCTTTAGTTTTTATAGCGAGTAAACATATAAAGTAGTACCATAAATAGGAATTACAGGTCTAAACAATGTAGAAAAATGTAGGAAGCCTGTGAAATTTGTCACAGGTTTAACTCTTCAAAAAGTCAAATGATATAACTAATAAATAGTGAAGTTGCCTGGGCCTTAATAAACAACGCTTTCTATTTATTTTCGTTTATTGCTACTTATTTACTCTTATGATTTATTTATATTTTAGAGTTACAAGAACAAGTAGTCTTTCGGCTGGATAGTATAAGTGTTCTTCGGACTTGTACAAATGTCGGTTTACGAGTTTATTTCTCGAGGAACACGTGATTGGCTAAAGTTATGAAACTTTTGAGACTTGATTCTTTGCATTCTACAGGTGTGTTGCTGTGCGTTTTGAAAGTGATTATGTGTTGCATTTACAGCCAAAATCTTGAGTGTCCTTAAGCTTCCAAATGAGGTTACGTGTAGCATTGGATTCAGCCAAAGGCATTCTTTATCTTCACACCGAAGCCAACCCACATGTATTCCACTGTGATACTAAAACAAGCAACATACTCATTGATTCCAAACTCACTGCCATAGTTGCTGATTTTGAACTTTTAATGCTTGCACCAATTTTGGATGACTATGAAGTCGGTCCTAACTATGTATCCACCAATGTTAGAGGAACACCCGTAAGCTGTTTTCCATCTTACTTTCTAGCTGAGGAACGTTGGTGTATGGACCAACCTTGTTGCTTTCCTTGACTCAGGACATAAGCTAGCTAGAAGAGGTGGCAAAATGGGCGGGTTGGGTAATGGGTCAAAATGGGTAAATTCTAGTAGGGAGTCAAGATGGGCTTTATATAGAGTCAAATGTTTGCTAAATAAAAAAATCCCGCTTACTTGTTTAGCTTGCTCAACGTCATTCTTTAAACAGATTCCATATGTTGCAAGGTTACCTTGATCCCGAATACTTATTGACCCAAAGCTGAGAGATAAAAAGTGATGTTTATAGACTTGGAGTTGTACTTTTAGAGCTATCGACATGTATGACACTGATATCACATGGCAAAGATATCGTTCGTGAGGTATCCTTTGTTTTTTCTCGTTACCTCAATGTATCCATATTACTAGACCGTCAAAATGAGTACATTTTTTGTATGAGTCAGTTTCACAGAGACACATCCAAAAACGAAATTTTGTTCATATTTTTCCATTAATAATCTAATTATTAGTATAAAGCGATTTTAAAATGGTTTATGCATCAAAAGTTCAAATAACTTTGAAAAATTCAAAAAACAGTCTCTCTAGAACAAACTGGTCATCAAGTTTAAGCAAAGTTCTAAACGAAAGCAACATGAATAAAGACTGTACAGAGTCTAACAATTGTCGAATTATTATCGGGTTGATTTATTAAACTCTATTTCACCCCAACGATCGACATGAGGAACTTGAGCTTGGCATTTACTTCATCCAGATCCGAATCACCTTTGTATGATGCTGCTGGCTCGACCCCTGTGAACACATAAAGAGCCTTTAGTTCCCCTATACATGTTGGTTGACTCGGTGCTTTGTATCCCACTATCGCCCTCATTGCCCCAAGCTTCTCCCAAATCTTTTCGTCATCTAAAATGTCCTGCAAAACATATATGCGGTACAATAAACACATTAAGCACAGATCAAAATAATAGCAATTTAGGTCTTTTATTGTTCATCGCTTTTGAATAAAAGACTAATGAAACATATTGGGGAACTGATTTATGATATTGCAGGCTTTTTTAGTACAATTCATGCAACTTTGGACATTTGAACTCGCTTAACTGGTTTAGCTAGTCTTCGTAACATTACTGTATTCTCTCTACCCGTTACATCTCCCCATCCTTACTAGATCAACGGTTGCCCCCCTGGTTCTAGCGATTATCATTACATGCAGCCGTTGGGGTTATCTAGATCTAGTTTCTAAAGAAAGATATTGACACCCCTCTGTCTCAGTAAGATCAACTTTGCAAGTTCTTAGTTCTGGCTATTTCAATCCAACACTTTATAAACTGCGATTTTGATATTTTGAAACCTCGTAAGGTAAAATGACACATTTATATACAGCACTTATTATCTTGGTAGAATTGCCCTAAATGAGGACCATGTGCTGGATCAAAAATATCTTCTACTGTTAACATTGATTTCTACGTTGAGAAATATGGAAACTGACCTCTCTAGATGACATTTTCGTATACACTTTAGAGGCGGATTTTGCATTATCCGTATCCAATGATGCCCGTCTAAAAGCAGGAAGCGCCACGAAATCCACATCGTCATTGAAAGCGTTCTTCTGTGCCTCATCACCAGCTACAAATGTATTAAAACGGATCAGTCAAGTAGTTCAAAAGGTATGCAATATGTTAATTTGTTCCAGCTTGACAAAATATGTGAAATTTCTTATGCTTGTTCACATGTATAAAAGAAGTTCAGATATATAGACATAAGAGATTTCACACTTATAAATGTACAGAAACTGTTGGCACCTTGAAATTTGCAATAATATTGAACTTATGTACCCGAGAAACATAAAGATAACTATGTCGCAACCATGGACTCAACAATTCTAATTATTTTAGTTGACAGAATGTAGCATAAGTAACTAACCTTCAAGGATCTCAAAATATACGCTTGTGTTGTTGTCGTCAAACAAATCCAATCCACTCTCATCGCCAATTTCCCTAGCATCTGCATTGAGATTAGTTAAATGCTCTTTCTTCGTTTCCAATATGACATCCTCGGTTACGCCATTAGACATGTCACTAATGAGTTTCTCTTGCGTTGCCATACTTTCTCTTACTACTTCTTCATCAGACTTTGTGTCTCTTTCATGTTTGTTAGCATCTCCACGCACTTCTCTTGCCACCAGATCTATTTCTTCCACTTCTCTAGCATTGAAATTATTATCCTCATTTTCGCTAGCTAAAACCACAATATGGCGCATCTCACCAACAGGCTCTTCATTCTTACTTTCATCCTCAACTAGTTTCTGAGAGTCGATCTCTTTAACTGTAACCTGGTCTGCTGTCTCGTCATCTGTAACTCCTTCCTTTTCCTTACCGTATGATGTTACTGCTGGTGCTTTACTTCTATTTTCATCCAAATAAGACTCGATCAACAGTTCATTCCCTTTCTGTTCTTCCTCTAAACTATCAACATCTCCCTCTAGGGACTCTCCAATGTCTTCCTCATACCCTTTATCATCGACACTTCCATCAATGCTTGTGATCGTCGCTTCCTCTGTCTGCTTACACTCGTCAGGAGCCACATCCAACCCAAGTCTCATCTCCACTCCTTGCTTTATATCCTCCATTTGCTTGCTTTCTTCCTCTTTAACAGCATTCTCCATTAGATGAACAAGAACTTCCATTTCTCTCTCATTATCATTTTCATTAATATAGTAACTTTTTTCGTCAAAATTTTCATCCACATTGACAACTACAGCTTCCCTTAGTTCCCTTGTATCATTACCACCATCATCCAGCTCTAACACAATAGCAACCCCTTGATTTATATCTTCCATACACTCATTGTCCACCTTTTCCGGTCTAAGTTTATCATCAGTCCCTTCAATTTCAATTTCCTCTTCGTCAGTATAGTAACCTTTTTCTTTGATGTCCTCGTCTACATGCGATACTAAAGCTTCGACTTCGTTACCATACCCATCACTAATCCTTTCTTCTTCATCCTCTTGCATCACGTTTTCTTTTCCAAGCTCGTTACCTTCATACTCACATTCATCCACGTCCATAACTAAAGCATCCCCTTGTCGCATATTATCGTCCAATTCAAACACCATATCAACCCCTTGGTTTAAATCCTCCGTATGTTCATCGTCCAACACATTTTCCTCTTCGTCGGTATAATAACCTTTTTCGTCTACATTTGCCACTGAAGCTTCCACTTCTTGAACATACCCCTCACCAATCTGTTCTTGTTCCTCTGGAATCACATTTTCTCCAATTTCATAATCTTCATATTCATTAGTGACATAACCTTTTTCGTTTGCATCTAACAGTCTATAATCACCAGCACCATTATCTAACTCAAACCTACACACAACCGTATCCTCTTTTGTTGATCATAATCATCACCATAGTATTCTAGCATAAGGGGTGACGGTGGGATGGGCAGTAACTTGCTCATGAGCTTATTGATACAAGCATAACTTGCAAGTACAAGGCCAAAAGGGACGGAAAGCACAACTCCCATAGCCGAAAAAACTACAAGTGGTGGAAGAACTATTGGTGCAGATGTGATGGCAATACCAGTTATTACCATCTTCTTCCCAATCCAACATCCCTTGTTCAAAATCCATTTAACCGTACTAGGTTCATCGCCTTCTTTTAAAGATGGATATTCTTGAATTTCCCATTCATCGGAGTCCGGATCTTCCATTTCAATGATACATATAAAACTAAGCTAGGTTTTGATCAAATATGGTTCGTGTTGGTTACATTTCAATTGTACCTATAGAAATAACATGAAGAGTCATCTAAGTTATTCTTTTTACAACTCTATCACACAGTACTTTTTTTATGATCGCTAAGAAACAATTCGATAGAGAAAATCATTTTTTTTAGATCAATTAAACTGAAAATTTGCTGCTAGCTTGTTAAAGCATATTATGATGTTAAATTAAGATGAGTATCAATTGGCTCCTTAACTTTGAGCTCAGCTCAACTTGATCACAACATAGGACGCGTTAGCATGGGGGCGGAACCAGAAAGTTATTGTCGACAAACTTTGATTTTTTAGAAACTACACACTATAAATCAGCCCCTTTGATTTTCTAGAACTACACTATAAATCGGTTCGCAGGGAGGGGAATTACAAAAATAGCATGATATTTTTAAAATTTTATACTACAATTTTTTTCGCTCCCCATGTCTCCGCCACCGGGACTTAGCATACTATACAAGAAGGCATAAATCGTAAAATCACTTGTTTCTAGCCGAGTATTTTGATACTTGAGCTCGGCCCAAAAGTCTAGTCAAGTAACCCAAACTGGAAAATGTTCACCTAAAATATTTATCATGTGGACAGGCAGACAAGCGAATTCAACCCGTTCGAGTACCGTGGCGGCTCCTTGCGACGTGAAACAAGTGTCGAGCGACAACTACCGCTATATAATGTGGATGATGAAGAAGATGACATTGTTATTCCAAACGCAACCTCAATCGGTATAATTTTTCTTTGTTAAAATATTGTTTGTAATAATTTTATTTCTACTAATTTATTATGTTATAATTTTTCTTTGTTAAAATATTGTTTGTAATAATTTTTATTTCTACTAATTTATTATGTTATAATTTTTCTTTGTTAAAATATTGTTAAGAAAATGAAGAAGTTGAAGAAGTTGAAGAAATTGAAGAAGTTCAAGAAGTACGAAAAAGAAACCCAAATAGAGTGGAAAAGAAATCTTGGACACCGGCCGAAGAGGAGGCGTTGGCAAAAGCTTAGGTTCACATCTCGACATGTAGAAGCGTTCGGGAATGAACAAAATAGAAAGGTTTTGGAGAAGAATTCATGAGCATTTCAAGCAAAACATTGAAACACTACGCGTACACATCACGGCTTGAACACAAAGTGGAAAAGTTTGAGCGCTTGAAATGGGTGTCTTTAATGGGTTGTGGATCCAACAAGTAATTTTATAATTATATACTTTTACATTTATATGAATTAATATTTTGTAGTTATATACTTTTATCAATTACATATTAATTTTACTTATGTAATTGTAGAATCGTCTTGGCAGTGGTTGTAGCGATGTTGACATCATGAAAAATGCCTTGGCGATTACAAAACTAAACATGGCAAGTCGTTTAGTCATATTGGCGCATGGGAGATTGTTAGGCGAGAAGACAAATGGTTGGAGCAACCGATATAGCCTGAGGATCTTCGTCTCATTCAACAAACGGAGAAAGTCGTCGAATCCAAGCCACTACGAGACCGCAAGTAATGACAACCACGTGATTCCGGATCTCAATGACGACACGATGCCTCGCATTCAAAAGAAAGGGCAAAAGGCGGCGAATCGTCGTCAAAGGGTAGTGTTGCTATGAGCTTGACAACCAACAAAGAAAACACAAATATTGGAGAAGAGGCGGAGCAAAAAGCTTCAAAGGATGAGATGGCGAAAAGGTTATGGCGACAAAAATCCGTGTCATGGAAGAAAAGGCTAAGTATAGGGCGTTGAAAGTATATCAAACACCGCATAATCACATAAACGATCCAAATATCTTAGCGGTCACTCTTCTTGCAACGTGAGATCGCGGAGAAATACGGATGGCATGATTTTTAGAAATGTGTTTTAGTATGTTTTTTAATTAAAGCGTTTTTAGGATGTAATTTTCTTTTAAGTATTTTGTAATTTTCTTTTAAGTAATAATAATAATATTATGTGTTTTATTATATTGTTTGATATAATTTTAAATATAAAAGGTAAAAAAAAAAAAAAAAAAAAAAAAAAATGGTGAGGGTAGGGATCATGGTTCTACTAAAAATCATGGTGAAGGGTGGTGTGGGGATGAGATGAGTTGGAAGAATGTTATTGGTGGATAGTGAGGGATGGTTGTCACCACCCTTAACACTGTTTATATCTTACAGTTGATGATCACCAAAAGTTTACACTCAAATACGTTAAAAGAAATGATATATATGCACGTACCTTATAGGGTAATGTGAATTTGTAAGCTTCAAGAATGATGTGACCGAGGTGTGAAGAGTAAGTTTGAGCTGCAGTTTAACTAGAGAGAAGATCAACATGCGGTTTTGTTGAGACATGACACGCGTTTAAAGGAGACAAAAGAGTGCACTGAGAATGTGACACGAGTCTCCATTTCAATGAGCTTGATGACATGCACTAATGAGTTATCAAATATCAATAATCTATCTGTCGATTTAATGAATTAAAAAGTTTTTGGATGCAGCCCTATCTGACGACGTCATATATCCACGCGTCGCATGTCTAATGCATTTGACTTTTAAGTACATTACATATTTAGTTCTGGGTTGAGATCGATATAGAGCCATATTCTTGGCCGAAACAAATGAGCCGTCGTAGCTCCATCTTATCTAAATTAATAAAAATCGTTTTCAACCTTTTTTTAAAACAACATATCTTCTGACGGTGAGTTTCAAAATATAAAAATCTGTCATGACGAGAATTAAATTATCTTTCATAGATATCACTTTATATATTTTAAATGACGTTTTTTCAAAATTGGTCAGAAAAATCGTATATGATTTTACAGATCATATATGATTTTCAAAATCATGTATGATTCGATTTTATGAATCATATATGATTTTACGAATCATATATGATTCTCAAAATCATATATGATTCGTAAAAATCGAATCATATATGATTTTCACAAATCATATATGATTTTGTTGACCGAAATTTTGAAAAAAAATGGTTAAAAATATATAGTAGTGCATATCTATAGAAGATAATTTAATTCTCGTCGCGATGGTATAATTTTTATCGCAGAACGATTAACGGTTTTGCGAGATATTTAATTTTTAAAAAGGGTGAAAGTTAATCATAATAAAAATGAATGGTTATTATTGGTTCATTGGATCATGGTAAATTTGTGATCATATTGAGCTTTTGCCTGATTACAGTATTTATCTTAGTTTCTTTGTATTTTCAACTGGGAGTAAATTTCATTTGTTTACTTTTATTTTAGTTTTTATCAAAAGACAAATTCTCGTCATTCATCTAGCTTAATCTAATAATGGGGATTAACTTAAAATTTATTAGATAAACATAAATTCATGTTTATTTTCTTGTCATTTTGTCTTTCTTTTTTATTCATATTTTTTTTTATCTTTTTATTTTAATTCACGTTTATTTTTAATTCACGTCATACGTTTTCGCTCGTTTTCTTACATTTTCGTTCATTATTCAAAAAATCACAAAGTGATATTCAAAAAATCACAAGTGATATTCAGAATTTCACAAATATATAAAAATTTGAATAGCAGCTACATAGTTTGGGGTATTTGTTTAACCTTATTTTATTTGCTTATGAGCTTATGTGATTTCGGTTTATATTTCACAAGCTTAATTTGCTTATTTTGAAACTTATAAAAATATGTAAGTTTATATTTACCACGTATAAAGAGAAAATGGTCAAATTTTGGTTTAGAGTTCATACATATTCGTCCGTTTTCATACATTTTCGTCCGTTTTTAAATGTTTTCGGCCGTTTTCATATGTTTGTGAATATCACAAGCGATATTCTGTGATATTCAGAGTATCCAGCCTATAACTAGCAACGAACATTGGGAAAAATCAACTGTGCCAACAACAATTGTTCCACCAAAAGCCGAAACAACTCCGGCTAGGTCAAAAGGTAGAAAAAGAGTTAGGATAGCTCCAAAGTGAAGAGATTGTGAAGAATGGTAAAATTGTCGAGGGCTTGGAAGAGTGTCAAGTGTAGTATTTGTAGCATTCTTGGACACAACGGAAAACATGTCTAGGGCATGGTGGAATGAAAGTAAAAGTGAAAAATAAAATGTGTAAACAATAAAGCAAATAAAAGCATACAAATCAAAAAACAACTCACAAATACGTCCTAGCGCAGTTTAAACAAAAAACGAGCCTTAAATGAAAACGAAACGGGCGTTAAAAACCTAAATAAGCAAACTTTAACCCTAGAAGTGCTAATTTATCTTTTTAAAAGTCCTAAATGATTAAAAATAATTTTAGAAAAAAGATTTGTATTTTTCTGATTTGTATTTTATTTATTATGAATTAAAAATACTTTTAATCTAAAAATATTATAAAAAATATTAAACTAAATGAGAAAAATCTGAAAATTTACTGAAAATTACTTTAGGTTATAAGGGATCTAGGAAAAATAAAAGTGAAAAATCAGCTTATAAGAATAAGCTGGAAATAAGCAAATAAGGGCTGAAATGTAAAACTGAAAACGTTGGTTAAGAAATAAACTAAGCGTGCCTAGGAATGTAACTCCCTAGGGCGCATATGGTAGTGTTTGGTGTCTTTAGGGTGAGATTGGGTAGATGTTTCAAGTTCGATCCTGGCTCACCTTGTTTCTCTTTTTATTTTTACTTTTGGCAAAACTGATTATTAATTTTGTAAATAAGATAAAAATAAGAACTTTTTGTGAAGATAAAAAATTTAAAAAACTTAAAAATAAGCTGGAAAAAGCAGTTTAGAGCATCAGTTAACTAAAAAGGCTAAAAACTTAAAAATAAACGTATGAAATTCTGTAAACTAAACGTGCCTTGAAAAGTACTAATTTTCTTCTAATAAGGAGTAGAATGCTAGCTTGTGAATCATGTATTCATGTGGCAGCCTGCTTTATCTAATGTAAAAAATGTATATTCTGAGGAATGGGATTAGTGTACGTGTCTATATAACTTAACATTTGGCCTTCAAAAAGAAAAAGGATCATCACAAAACATATTCTTATCGAACAAGCTAGCTGCAAATCTAGCTGTTCCATGTCAATACAATTACTTTTAAGAATTCTAACTAAGTACACAAAAAGTGTGATTTACTCCATCATGAGTTTTTTAAACCCACGTCTATAATTTTTATAATCTTAAACTTGCAATCAAGTAACTCTTCACTAACATCAACATATCAGATACACCTTTTGCTTATATATACTCTTCAGAAATTTAACAAACAAACAAACAAATACACACACACAAACAAACAAAAAAAGAAGATACATTTCACAAAAGGAGCTGATCAGAGCCATGAAAGCAGTTGTGCAATGTATTTCAAAACTTTCCAAGAAGTTTCAGACTTTCTGCTGTCGTCCTGTAGCTAAGGGTACCAGCAACGAGGCGGTGGAAACCAACAACAAGATATCCAGGTGCAAAGTGGCGCTACTAATCTTGTTCATCCTGGTGGTACAGCTGATTATCTCCTACGAGTATGTATCAAGCTACCTGCTCGAACACAGCTCCCCTGCTCTTAAAGAGATTTCCGTCAAACACCTCACTGCGAACGTTGACCTGCACAACGACAAGCTTTCACTCGAAGGAAGGAAGCTTGTCCTGTAGTATACTTTCGGCAGCACGGGTTCTGTCAGGGCAAACCCGAAACTGGGGACGTAATTGCTGAGTACAAGCGTGAGTCCGATTCGGGGTTTTAATGCTGTTTCTACAAGCATGTATGGGATCTCAGAACCGATCAACTCACTGCTTTGAGCTTCAAGGCCGTTCAAACTCGCGTGCAAGGAGCATACTTGAGGGCTCTCCAGAAGCGGTTTGGCAAAAAGCAAGTATGGTTGCAATTGACTGGCGACTTCAAGATGCGATTGATGCTGGCACGCTATATGCCTGTTCCGAGTGTTCACAGACACTTACATTTCCGCTGTGATATTCTATTCAAGCCTGCACCCCTCAATGAAATGGACTCTCAGAAATGTAGGGTGTTTACCTGATCTAGGGGAGAGCAACAAAACCGAAAAACCGAACCAAAACCCAAGAAACCAAAAAAACCGCCTCCAAAAAACGAACCAATTCAAAAACCGATGGTGCGGTTTTGGTTTTTTTTTAAAAATCGAAAGTTTTAGTTCGGTTTTTGGTCTTATATGAAAACCCAAACCGAAAAAACCGAACCGCCACATGCTATTCATAAAACTGATAAAAATGTATACATACTAGTTTTGATACAAGTAACCACCAAAGTCCAAAAATTAAGAGATTAGATATTCGTGTTAGGTTTTTATTTAGCTAACACTATAAATTCGTAAAGTTAGTTTTCTTTATTTCATATATGTTCACGCATCTCATGTTTATATACATGTTATGTAATCTTATTATAATACGACAAAATATTCGACTTACGTCTACGATTTCTTGATTTAGGTTTTGAATGTTTAGAAAATATTTGTATTCGGATATCCAAAAGATTGATCAAAATTGAATAAAATATTGGGTTTGTGTAATGTCATTTTTGGAACTCATATAAAGTTTTCTGAAAATTATAGATATTTGGATATTCAGATATATAAAAATGTTATCTGAAATTTCGGATATCCGAGTTTAAAGAACTTAGCTAAATTAATAGGTCTAACATAAAACCATCAACTCAAATTTTGAATATCCGAAAACCGAAAATACCAAAAACCGAACCGCAAAAAACCATAAACCAAACCGAACTTTTGGTGCGGGGTTCGGTTTTCAAAAACTCAAAACCGAATTTTCGGTTCGGGGTTTGGTTTTAGCCAAAAACCGCCCCAAACCGTCCCATGCTCACCCCTAACCTGATCACCATATATAGACACTGCGTTAAAGCAGTATTGTATCGATTAATGTGAAACCAACTCTTGGTATACTTTTATATTTAGAGGTGACGACATATGTAATAAGTAAAACATCTCATATTAGAGATGGTTATGATGTAATGACATATTTAATGATCACTTTGTTTTCCTTTTCTGAATACGAGGCTACATTAACCCGTGCGTTGCACCCACTGGTTAAGGGTTGAATATATACGTGTTTTTTACGTAATATTCTATGCAAGTAGTTACATGTAAGGTATTGCAACTGATGTTATCATAAGTTTTGTATTTAAAGTAGTTTATTCAATATTTTAATATGAATTATGTATATATTCGTTATTTTCCATATTTATTTATCACTTTTGTTATGTTTTGGCTCTTATAAATTGCACGATTTTATGCGTTTATGGTTTGTGCAATGACGCACATGAAGATGATGTATTCTCAAAATTGTTCTTTTTTTTTTTTTTTTTTTTTTGTTTTATTTTTATTTTTTTTTTGTGTTATTTTCATGGTATTTTATACAACATGTGCGATACACGTGCTATTGGTCGAATAATTAACTATTTTTTCGTAACGTTGATGCACTTGTTTGTATATGACGGTATTTAGATGGCTAATAGAGAGAGGTTGTATTGTATTTATTTCAGGGCAAATGATAAATATGTTGTATTTAAATTAATTTACTTTTATTTGAAGTTTCAATTAACATAACCCGGAATTGTTAGTATATAAATATAAAGATAATTTATATGTTTTTTTTTTAGAAGATTAGGATATTGATGGTAATGCATTGTGCATAGAGGGGCTGGTTTAGATCCAATGTATAAATGAAATGTTTAAATTGCAATATTAGAAAGCTTCCTAAATACTGCATTTCCCATTTATGCATGGAAAAAGATGTAAGGGCTGCATTAACACCCAAAATAAATGTTCCAATGCCTCTTGAGTGTTTTTTTGTTATTATTTGTGCAAATTGTAAGTTACATTTTAATTATATGTACTTACTTAACACTAATCTCAACACACAACTATCCACAATTCTAACCCTAATCTTAAAATGTCTTCCACACCTAATATCGATGAAATGAAAGCTGGTACTGAAACCGATAAGCTTATTAATGCCTTCAGGTTGTTGATCACTCACGACAAAGCAGAGGAACTAAGTTTTATTGAGCGTATGGGAGAAGAGAGTAGCCAGCTGAGGTTAGCGGTTGACAAAAAGGAACAAACAATT
This sequence comes from Chrysanthemum lavandulifolium, assembly GCA_022545495.1. Taxonomy (NCBI): domain Eukaryota; kingdom Viridiplantae; phylum Streptophyta; class Magnoliopsida; order Asterales; family Asteraceae; genus Chrysanthemum; species Chrysanthemum lavandulifolium. Next base: position 140,393,243 of record CM040239.1, read on the forward strand.
GATGAGACCGGTAGGTTATTTACTCGTTTCAACGCTGTTGCAGCTACTAGCGAGGATCACCTTCGTGAGATACAGTTGAAGGATCGAAGGAAGATTGATTTGTTGGCTCAACTATTGGTGCTATGTCGTCAGAGTTTGTTGGAGAAGGATGAGTTTTTGGAAAGGTTGGATGAAGCTGAAGACTCTGAAGACGAAGATTAGGATATTTTGGAAGTTGTCTTTTGTGTTTTGATGTATGTATGATGGTTGTATGAATGTTTTATCTGACTGGTACAATGTTATTATAACAATATTGTTAATGGAAGAAACCGATCAATGATCAATTTAATGACTTTAAGTTTTAACCCTTTATTACGTTGAAGAATTTATTTATTTTTATTTATTTATTTTTTTTATTAGAAAAGGGTAAAGTAGTGTGTGTTTGACTTCCGTATCTCACACATCTATCTCTCTCAAACTCGGTAAAAACACACAGTTAGATTCAAACATCAGATTTAGGGTTTTCAATCCAACGCAAAATCAATCAAAATAAATGTTAAGCAATCAAATATTTTTTAGGGCTATTATAAAGGGCTTGATTCTCTGCTGATTGAGCCTAATATCTCAGGTATTCGATTTGAACATGATAGAATAAAAGGGCGAATGTTAAAATGTTATAATTTATTGCAAGTTAGTTACTTTAGGATGTTTATTGATTCATAAATGATATTGTGTTATGTTAGTTTCGATTCAATCTGGAAACAAATCGAAAATTAAACACCATGACAAAGCATAGGTTGTGCATATAAGAATGTTCATAGGTTGTGCATTTCAGTTTGAAAGAGACAAATCGAAAATTTTGAAAGAGATGGGGAGTTATTTGGTGCAAAAGAAGATTTGTTGTTTGCAAATTGCAATTTCCAAAAATCAACTAATATTTAACAGACGTGCAAAATAACCTGAGGCGGGACAAATTTTATTTAGCTTAAATCTTGCAGAAATTGGTTTTTAGTCAGACTATGTAGCATGAAATAGTATAAGAAATTAGTCATTTGCATAGGAAAAGTAGTTGTTTGATGATTTATTGCTCATTAGTTGAGGTAATAACGATTATGTGTTACACATGCAGTATGGGGAGGTGAATATCGATTGGCCGTTAGTTGATGAAAAAGTTAGGGGTGTTGAGGATATTGTGATGATATGAGAGTTGGTGAGTAAGAAGAATGGGAAATTTGCTCATACTGTCAAAGAGACTACAGTTACGAAGCAGCAATTTGATTTGATTTGAAGTATATATAATCATAAATATGCGTTTGTGGATTAAAATTCGTACTTATTTTTTTAAGGTTTGCAGGTCTAGCGAATCCAGCACAAATTATAATGATGTTTTATGATGAAGTTCAAGCTTGACGGGGTTGTCACTTTAGTAGCGAAGAATGAGAATATTCGTCAATGAGGCGATGGAGCAAATTAAATGACGTTGATCGCATAATAGTCAATAAGGTATGGAGTTTATTAACTATTGAATTTTCAGAGTTTATGCTGATTGACTTGGTATTATGATAACAATAGATGGGTTATGATTTATTAAAGTTGAGCAAACAACATACGATACAACTTGTTGTTTAAGCATTATTCATTTGAAAAACTTAGAGAATAACTTACCAAAATTCAAGACACAACTTTAGGACAAATACTTGTAAAAAAAACTACTTGAACACTTGGTTTTAGGTATCAATATTCTTTCCACTATTATTGCTCTTCATAGTCGCTGCCATAAGGGAACTCTATCTCTTCATAACTTGCATGATTGTTAGGATATATGACCTGCAACGGTTCCACATCTGTTGCTATTGGTGTTGCTAATGACAATTCCAAATTGATTTTTATGTGGTTAGCTTTGAAAAGCCTTTGTCTCAATTTTTTCGTGTTTTTTGTAATTGGTAATTCTGGATTTTCTTCTATCCGTCTTTTTTCTTCCTGCAGTTTTGTAATTATCTCTTGCATCTTTTCATTAGTTTTTGAATCACCAACCTTGCCCTATAATGAAAACAAATTTGGAAATCATAATATATAAAGCATATGAATATGTACTATAAAAATCATAGTTAAATGTTAATGTCTGTGACTTAAAATATGTATATATTAGCAAATAGGGAAAACCATTACTGTAATATTTAAACCATTCTTTTATTTGGAAATATTGATACTTGCAGATCAACGTTTTTCTCTTAAAATAGGCTTGTCGTAAGAAATCCAGAATCAAAAGTTGATTGCTAACCTGAAAACAGTTAATCAACCTTTCTAAACTGAGAAGTTTTCGATATGGCCAACATTGAACTCCAACCGATCGACAATGCACTTTAAAAACAGACAAACCAACATTAAAGTATTTTGCAGCTTGGTGTAAGGGCATATGAAAGTAGTGCGAGATGACCTCCCTGCTGAATGACATATGTTTATACTGCAGATAGCAGTTTTTTGTGTGATAATAAAGAAGTTGATACGTGTATGTTGCTGAGAAAAGTTTCTTTTTAAATGCCTCATCAAGCTTTTGAACTGACTTGAAGTTAATAAAGGATATGTAACTCCTAATCAACCATAAAAGGATATGTAACTTCATTTGGTCATATCTCCTTCGTTACTTATCCTCACGACTTGATCCAACTTGCTATGTTTAAGTTAAAGTATCGTCTACAGAAATTTCAAAAGGGTCGATTTACCAAACCACTCCTAAGATGGTGATTTATACGATTGGAATCTGGAACTCAGTTTGTGGTCGGTTTTGACAACCGATTGCATATTGCTTGTTAAAAATACTAAATCAATTCCAAAAATTATGAAATTCAACCGGAAACATTTTAAGACATGTATTAAAGTGTGTGCGAAATGGCTTTGCCCAGAAAAATTTATAAAGTTGAGTTTTATAATAACTACACCCTAATGCATTTTATTTACAAACTCTCTAAATGCAAATTACTCTTCACTGTTATAATGTAATTGTTTATAAGACAACTGTTATGGTTAAAGGAATGAATTTACATGGAAATTAAACAAATGTATTATAGGACATAAAACTATATAAATAGAAAGAGTATTGGAAACCCATATAATTAATAATAAACCGCGATGAAATATCATATGTAAACATTCAGAATTTTTTGTTTGCCAACTCCAATCATCACCTAACATTGGTAACTACTTAAACTACCATAACCACAAAGATTTATATATCATAATCTAACATTCAATATCTAATTTGTTGGGGATGGTCCAAAGACAATTTCAGCCAATCTTGTTCAATATAATCAGTAGCATAACCATCTTCAATATCTTGATCATCCAAGTTATTTTTATAAGATGGATTATGTAGACCTGATGCTTTTGCAGCTTGTGCTATTGGCATGTGGTAGTATTGTGATACCATTTCCATATTGAACTCTATGAATTTACTGGATGAATATGGAAATAAGGTATTGCTGGACTTTTAAAGGCAATGGTAACCAAATGGCATTCCATATAATTCAAAAGTTTTTGTAACTGTTATCTTTCCAAAAACTGATTTTTTCACAATAATCGTTAACAGGCATTTCCATTTGATATATTGTGGAAAGTGTCCATATCACAGCAGGCTCATAATGGATGTACCTGAAATCAAATCAAGCACAAAAGAAACAATATTTTGCATGACATGTATGTAGAATAAATTATCAAAGCAAAATAAAATCTAATGCAACAAAACATAAGAGTTTTGTGTCTTCCAAACAACAAAAACAAAGGATCCCAAAAACAGTTTTAATCCAGTGTATTATTCATGTGATAATTGTCTATTCTGAAAATGTTTCTTGGGGTACAGCGGGCTCAGGCTCATTCTGAATCTTCAACGACAAACCTAACCACAAAATATACAAAGAGGGTTGTATTAATATGTGGCCAAAGATAAAACTACAGCTGACCAAATCTGGTACACAACATGTGCTCACCGTCTTGTTTTCTTCCTGTCAGTTGGGGTGTCGTCCTCACCATCTTGGTCACCATCTACAGATATAAGTTCAATACCCGGCTCTGAATGTTCAATATCCGCCCTGCAAACAATTAAACCATGTTTGTCATGTTAACTTTGCTGCATAAGTAATAGGTTTAAGGAAAAAATGTTAAAATGTTTTGCATTTTTGTTGTCACAAAAGGGCATATGTTGTGATGACCTCTTTTTTTTCTTATCATCTGTAGGGGTGGACTTGAGCAACCTTTTGAACGATGAGGCCGATGTTGCAATAATTTTTTTAATTGCATTGATGGTCTCATCATCTTGCCCATCAGCCGTAGGCATCAGTTCATCATCTCCCTCTGAATCTTCATGGTACACTTTTTTTGTATTAGTAAGAGTCCTTAAAGAAACGAATATTGTTATTATAGGATATTTTTGGGAGACAAATATTACATGCTTTGATTACCTATTTTTGTTCTTATCCTCTTTAGGTTTGGATGGTGTAACGACGGATGGAGCTGGGGTGGATGGGTTGGATGATGCGACTGCACCAACAGTTTCATTATCAACGGTGCTTGAGCTTCCAGTTTCAATTGACGGATGAGGTGAGTCCACCACCCAACACGTAAAACTCTCAAACGTCCCATACTCATAATAGGTATGACTTTTGATTTCAAGCAGTGTTTTGTGCGGTGAGATCGAGTATCGGAGATGGAAAGTTGGCGTGATCATCAAAACTCGTATAGCAAGGTATGAGTAATGTCACGGAAGCGGGGTGTAAATAAACCGTAAAATTATAGATGTACCTCTTTATCATCATCAATAATCTTGGTGGAAACTTGATCAAGCGAGGCGAGGGCTCATCAAAAGGACCACCACGATCGGCGGTATCATCAGAGATCTGAGAGTTCAAGGCGATACCGGCAAAGAGCATGTCGCAGATAGTAAGTCCCAATGTCAATAATTATATATATTATAAACAAATTCCCAACATATAAATTACAAACATAATAGTACCTTATCACAGGGTATTCAACCGGCCTTTCACATGAATCACACCAAAAACGCCCACCCTTCCTAGTAGCTCCTTTCTTGCAGTTGTCACCTCCACACGTTGGAAAATTCCACCCCTTTCTAGTACGCACATCATCAATCCTGGCCTTACATAGGAAAGTTGCAGACTGTAGAAATAAAATAAATCAATATTATACAGTTTAAGGAGTCTACATAGATGGCGGGGGAAAAAATAGACATACATCATTTTTCCGATTGCGGGCCCACATGAGCAGATTCTCGATTGTCCCATCTTTTGGTTCAGAGATGTGTGCACCCAAAGATACTTTTGAAGACCCAACACTGCTAACAAACAGGTAAACGATCTTGATAAATTTGATAACAGTATGAAGCTTATCAATAATAAATTTTATATTCAAACAATTTCCTACACGGTGTCTTTTTTCAATGCGTTGATTGCAGGGATGTCAATAGAATCTAGTATCTGTGTAGCTGAACTACTCGATAAATAGAGCTTATTTGAATGGTTAAATTAAAAACCAAATTAGCATGATAAAGGTGTCTAATATGGAAAAGGTAAATAGTCCAAGCCGACTCACTGTTATAATGCTTTGCAGATTTGGATGTCACCACAACAAGTAGCACTTACAATACTCTTTTGCTTTCTTTTCAATCAACATATCAGCAAGCACTCCCCATAGAGTCACCCGTATTGATTGGCCTCTGCTGGCATGGGGAAAAAAATAAACAAACGGTTAGCTCCTTAACACATATTGGCCAAAAAAAAGTTATCAATTTGACAACATCAATTGTAAATAACATAAATACGAACCTATGATTGGTCAGGTAGAAATCAATGTTTTTTTAGCCTGCCTTCGTATGGTTCATCCTTCCAATATTCGTCACATAATCTGCAACATCTAAGAGGTAACAATTTTTATGGCAACAATATTTAAGGCCAATTTAATTGAACAAACCTACAAAATAGTAAATTACCAATGAGATATTTGTTGTCCGTAGGCTTGATATGATCAAAATCCACCAGCTGAAAAAGATGCCTGACAAACCCTTCAGATACAACCAAGGATTTTCTTATTGACGTTGATCCATCAAACTCTATCATAAAGGTATCATCCTTCCTAACTCGAAAGTCTTCCTTGTTATGCATGACAACAAAATTTTTAACAGTGTATACACCCTCCTCTTTTAACCTCAAGAAATTGTGAGCCACGGTTGCCTTGGCGGTACAATGGATAACATTACCCTGCAACAAAACCATGTTAAAAGTTGTTGTTAAATAATACATATATTTTGTTATCCTTTATTATCTATTCTTATAACTCAGGTTTTGGGGAGATATATATGAATATACCTTTGCATCAGACACCAAGAAATCGGTGCTCAAGTATTAGCCGGTTGTAGCATTTACATCCCACATTCTACACAACAACACGACAATGGTACCAGTTGCATCCAGCTTCAATTCGTTTAGGAACAATGCACCCTTTGGGCCTCCAACTTCTGTAGCCATGATAATACACATAATGGACCTTTTTAGTTTTATTCCTATTGCTCTTCATGCCTCATTTATGGAGTCTCCATTTAAGAGAGATGCAATTGATAAGTGGTTCGAATTCTTTAAGGGTGCATAACTGCAGCCCTTTTGTGTTCCATAACTGCATATTTCGTTCGCAGTATTCAAGATGATTTATCATAAGCATTCAAGATGAGTTTATCATATACTAAACGAACATTTGTACTTATTGGTGTGCAATGCATTGGTTATACGGTACTTTGATTAGTGCACAAATCATCTCCCACTTTGAACCATTCATGAAAAATTGTATTTATTGGTGTGCAATGCATATGTTGTACCGTACATGATTTTGTGCACAAACCCTCTTGCACATTAAATTAAGGGGTTCAACTTTTAGGTATAATAGATGGTCAAAATTAATTATGCATCAACATTTTGCACCACTAATATTTAATTTTACCTTATATTTAAACAAAGAAACATTTTGTAACAGAGTATGCAATTACACCTGATAAAACAGCTAAAGGATTACGTACTTGTGATATGGGGTCTAAATGAGAAAGTCAACCTAAAAGTCAACTATTCAGCCAAATAACCCAACAACTGTTTTTCCCGCCCTTTTTCACTTTAAATAGTCATATGATGGATAAAGAGTCATATGGGGAAAAGCGTTTGAATGATGGAAGATTTGTAATGTAGATGCATTTTTAACTCATGAGATGTTTAGGTATAATGGGGATGGCGTGATTCCTTTATAATAGAAGCCACTGCGTCAATAGTGGTCCGGAAAGCAGGCTACTACATTTGGAGGAATCGCAATTCTCGAGTGTTTGGGAAAAAAGGTTTGAAATACCCAACAAACCTAGTCCAAGATATATGTTAGAGAGCATTCTAGTGGATACGTAGAAGATCAAAAAAGTATCAAGTGAGGGTGGGAAAAGTGGCTTGAGGACCTTTCAAGTTGTATGGATAATAATGTAACATAAAGTACCGGTATTGTTTATGGGGACAAGTAGATGAAATATCATATGTGATTATGCTTTGCTGATGTTTTTGGATCTCCTAGTTTAAGTCACCTAAAAGATTGTATATGTTTTGATGACGCTTTTGGATCTCCTAGTTTAAGGCACGAAACATGTTTACAAGTTAAGCCATGCTTTAAAATCCAAAAGGATATGTGAGGATGGTGTCTTTCTGTAAAAGCTGGTCATGAACTAAAGTTAGTGTTACACTAGGGAAGCATGTTTAAATTTCATGGAATTATGATTATGCAATCTACCCATCTGCTTGCTTTCCATTTCTTTACACATTTGCCAGAACCACATGACACATAATATAACTAAAAATACATTAAAAGTTTAAAACAATCAAGAAAGATTACCCAATACCAATTATACATAAGCATCTGAAATTGTAAGATAACTGCAATGTAGAGTGGTGGAAACAGTGATGGACTTTAACATTACAATTGTTTGCAGATTAGTACAACTTTCTAAAAACCTACTACCACTAATCACTCCAACTAAATGATACTGCTTGAACTCATTTATATATTTCTTTACCGGTCTAGGCTTTGATATGTGCACTCGTAACCATTACTGATGCACGGCATATGATTCCATCAATCCGCTTTGCCATTGTACAGCAGATATCATTGATTGTTGATGATTTTATATAACATGTATGCATCATGCTGTAGACAATTTCTGCAATATGGTACAGAAAGAAATTAGAGACAATTTTTTAGACAACCAACAGAAACAAGAATACAATGAAACATTATTCTAAAGTCAACATTGATTGGTCACAATCACATCTAAACTATTATACAAAAAGAAGGTTTTAATAAAATATTTAATAACTCATGCATAAGTTCATTACCAATACCAATAGAGGTGGCATGAACCCCAAGTTACGTATGAATGAAGAGTAAGCATGTAAAATAAAATATTTTATCTTAATAGGAAACATGTCACATGAATAAAAACTCAGTCCCCAAAAATGTATTAGGCACATAATCTACTAAATTATTGTTAAACAATCTAATAACCTTAGACAAGTAGTCTTTTGGGTAACCTTGACCTAACCCGTTACAGCATGTACAAAGACTATCAAGTTTGACACAAACCCCCCATTGACCCGTTAGCCAGCCAGCCGAAGCTGCTATTAGGACGCCTCTATTTAGCACATAAGAAGTGGTCAAATTTTCATTAAGCAAATTTACCTTTTCATTCAGGATCTTTTGGCTGTCACTGAAGTATTGATTTGGATGATTGATTCCAGCATCACAAGATGCGCCATGAAGAGCTTCAAACGTCAAGGTGCATGCCAACTGCACATAAAGTTTTCACAAAACATAATTCAGAACCTAGAAGAATTAAAGGTGCACAAACAACTGTACTACATTATAAGAAAGAATAAGTTAAGACCTGATAATGTCTACTTTTTGCTTTGTTTATCACGTCATCTGATGCATGACTGCTTACTCCCATTTTACCAAGAGCAGCTCTCAAGTTTTCTTCACTGTAAAGTATATTGAGAGCATGATAATTAATTACAATGAAATAAAAGACGTCTGAAAAACTTGCAACCTATAGTTTATATCCTTAGGATGCTTACAACAAACGTGAATAAACATGGAAAGTAACAGATAACAATGTGATAACCTCTCTAGCAAAGATATTAAGTTTTCTGGTGCAAGTGACTTTGAACTTTAGTAAAAGGAATTTACCTAAAATGACGGTAAGGACAGCCATGATGGTCTCCAACTCCTGGAGTTGATAGGATAATCTTTTGACAAGAATAAGGTGTATAATCCTGAAATTTTCAAAAACCGAAATATACATTGAATGAGTACAACTGACCATATAAACACAAAACAGATCAATTTACAATCTTGTTTAGACATTACAAGCCAATCGTATATGTTCAATGAGTACAGCAGACCATATAGAGAGCATACATAGTATTATGGTTCAGAGTTGGTACTTACCGTTCTCTTTCCTTCTTTACCATAATTGTGCCGTATGCCATATGCATATTCTTTGTCAAATCTTTCAGTACCAACCTACAATTAAAACTCACTTAGAATTAGATGAAAAATCATGTGATGATAGATTATAAGACCTAATTACAAACATAAGCTACAGATAAGATAGCTCTAAGCTTTAAACACAGTGAATTTATATGCTCCCAGTTGAGCTCTTATCTTCTTTATATATAATCAACGAAGTTGGGGCTGATTACTAAGAAAGCCACAACGTACAAACTTTAATTATGATGCTTGGGTGAAAACAAAGAGTAAAACCATCCATTTGCAGTGAAGAGATGGATTAATAGAAACTCTGAACTATAAGTAGCAATTTCGACCCATCTAGTTAATAGTGGATCCATTCGGGCTATTTGTTTATAGCTTATTTAGCACAACTGAAAGTGGATTATATGAGTTAGAAGTTACCCAAAGTGTATTTCTAACAACTACAGCAATCTGAAACCACTTTATTTTAAAATAAATAGATTATTAGATTGCGTAAACACATTTAACACACAAGCTGTTGCTAAATGTTTTAAGAATCATGCAAAAAGTTATTTGGGTCAACCCAACGCTAACAAGGAGAATGCACAAAGATAACTATGATGTAACTGTAAGATACGAACTCAGTATGCATCTAGCTTACCTTCTGGGAAAACTCTGCCTTCCAAAACGCAAGAGCATCATCCAATGTCAACCCAACACCCTACGTATGAGAAGGTTAAAATTAAAAACGACTTCAAACAAAACACAGATGTATGACAAAAATTATCTTGTTCGAGGTTGACTGGAAAACAATAGTATAAGATGTCCATATCAGATTATTAAATCAGTCTCAAATAGAAAAAAGAGAGTCAATACCTTGAGAAATAAGCCCAGCTGCATCCTCCCTCCATGCTTCAAATGATGATCCTCTTTTAACTGATCATATTTATAAAAATAAACATACAAAACATAAGCAAGATCTGTAAAGCTTAGCATGAAGCTCGAACAACCTGTTGAATCAAATCACTTACTGTGTTGAAGAGGTGCTGCATACACAAAGGAAAGGAAGCTCTTGCTACTTGATCAATGTCCTTCAAAGATATTTCACCATGTGCTTTGTCCTGTCAAGATAGTAATGTTAAAAACAGCTATCAAGTAAAACCTTCCACAACTAAAAACTAACATAAAATATAAATAGGCAACATACCTGGCCATAATCAGGACCCAGATAGCTTGTAGATAGTGCTTCAACTATCTGATAAATACGAAATAATAATCAGCCACGATACTTGAGAAGAAGACTAAAAACCTCCTCCACACTAGCAAACTAAATCAAAGCAGAGGTGATAAAGTGGGAGGGGGTTATTGAGTAACAGCTGAAAACGGGTAATTTTTGGTACAAATATTGCCCAATTGACCCCAAAAACTTACGGTCAAATTTGCTCTTATACAAACACATTGTCAAATATGCTTACAAAGAGTATAGTATAAACCAGTCTTTTTTATTTAATGGTTTAAAAGGTCTTTCGCTAATAAAATAATTTGGATGACTTCCAACCCATATGACCCATATCCTTGTTAGCTAATATTTTAAAGTATTTGACTCATCTATTATAAATAAACTTAGAACTTACAGGTGTTAGGCGATCCTTCTCTTGTTCCCTAATCATGGATGTCCATTTTCTGGAAGGTACACAGTGAGCAGTTAGAAAGGTTTATAGATACAGACATACAGTTGAAACACGGGATTCGAAAATAACCTGTTTGTAATGACGAGGGCTTTTGAAAGTTCACTACGGAAGTGTGGAACAACAAACGAGACAACCTATTTATACAATATTACAAACATCAATCAATGGACTATCTCTTGTGTTACATCAGTGTAACAAAATATTATGAACCCTTCATTCACCTGGTTTAGAGCAACATATGCATATCCTTTCTGGATGAACACTCTGCGGGTTGCTACAAGTTCTGGAACTTCTTCAAATGGAACCTGCATCAATTGAAATGAAACAAACATGGCAAATCAGACTAACAAATACTGGGTGTGTCCTAGGAAGAAAAGGGAAGGAGTTAAGGACGTTTATGAAGCAATTCACCTTGTAATATGATCCATTAGCTGCAGTAAAGGGAAAAAAACACAGAAAATAAATAGTCAGAACACTTGATTAATTAACAAAACAGCTTAGTTTGATGAAGGTAATGCACTTAGACATACATGTGGGTACAGGTTGGTTAACCGAGCGTGCAACTAGAGCCAATTTATCCTTCAAACCCTGCAATAAAATAACAAAAATCAGAATTCTCTTGGTAAAGTTTTGGATCAGCAAGCAAGACGCAAATGAGCAGACTTATAATTTGAGCAACTAAAATTATTTGTTAAGAAAATGAGGCAAATGGCAAAACTATACCATAAATTCTTCATTGGTGACAACTTTGTAAGGAATGCCAAGCTCGGTCATCAACGCTTTCTGTAGAGCAAATTTCCAATCATGAATAATTAAAAAAAAAAAAAAAAAGTAAATGAACAAGAAACTTGTTATTGAATGTGCATCAACAGAAAGTATATTGTTAATCATACATGCACGTGTGAACCTTCAAGCGAAACCGGTAGCGAAATAGAGTAGTTTCCATCGAAAGAAACCATTTCCTCAATTCCTCCCTAAAATGTCAAAGTTACGAAGAATAAAACTATTACAATATACACAAGACATAAAAGCACAAAGAAATGAAAGATGGAATACTTACGTTCGACAATACACTAAACGCAAAACATAATGAGATATGATATCCTTATTGATAACCTCTGATGCTTGTGGATGTCTCATATTGGCTTTCCATAAATCACTCACCTACTTGGTCCAACAAAAACAGATCAAACACCTCGTTGCAGAGAAATTTAGTTTTCAAAATAATAATTAAAAAGTACCACTAACCAATTTCTCCATTTCATCGGGTTTCTTTCCCCTAGCCAATGCATCAGAAATCCCTCTCAGAACTGCATACAGCAAATGTGAACACCACTTCAGTTATGCTAATACTAAAACCGCTTAACCGATACTTAACAAATCTTCCAATAGAATAATCACACTAGGCACTCCCTATTCAACAAAATCCAAGAGAAGCAATTTTTTCTTCTTCTAAATAGCTTCTAATTGCATTCCGCAAAACGGGTCAATTTAGTCCTTACGAAATAAGCATTTATCACTATTACAAGCAAATTATTTTGTGAACTAAGGGGGGTGTTTGTTTGGTCTTACATAGCCAGCTTATGGCTTATCTAGTTTTGGGCTTATATAAACCGAAAAGTTTCAAAATAAGCCACAAAAAGTGAGCTTATGAAACATAAGCCGAAAATCAAATAAGCTATAAACCGGCTATATAAGGGGGTGTGTGTTTAAGCTTATTTGTGGGCTTATGAGCTTATTTGATTTCGGCTTATATTTCAAAAGCCTCAATTTTCCGGCTTATTTTGAGACTTATGGGCTTATATAAGTTAATCATGATATGATTAACTTATATAAGTATCAAAATAAGCAGGAAAATTGAGGCTTATGAAATATAAGCTGAAATCAAGTAAGCTTATAAGACAACAAATAAGCTTAAACAAACACCCCCTTATAACTAATCAATTCTTAATTTGTTATGTATATAGCAAAAGTCAAATACTAAACCCTAAACCCCAGATATGAAAAATATATAATTGTATGAAATAATATAAACAAAATGGAACAAACCCAGAAGGCGATCGACAGCGAAGCGCTCGAAATCTTCGAGCCTGACTTCGAGAGTGGGCGGGGTACGATAAAGGGGTATTGTCGAAACATTGTCCGATGATGCGGCGAACGATGAAGCTTGTTTCTGGGATCTCACTACTTCCATTGTGATTGCTGGTTGTTTGTTTGATTGTTTGGATCTTGTTTGTTAAGGATGCTAGTGTGGGTTCAAGTTTGTTTTTGGGATATGGAAATGGCGGGAAATGGGGGTTCTTGTTCCCGCCAAATTTTGATGATAATTGATTATGTGGACATTGGGCTTATGAGAAGTGAGGAGATGTAATAAGAATCATAGAGGCCCAACTTGAGTTTAATTGGCTTCTTATTTAAGGATTTATATGTTATGATTATGGTTGTAAACGAACTGAATGTTTAGGGAATATTTTATTAATTGTTCGGTAAAAAATTCTTTTATATTCATTTATTTATTAAATGAACGAACATGAATAATATTTCAAGTTCGTTTAGTTAAATGAACGAACATGAACAAAAGTCACGTCCGTTCATTTATGTTTGTGAATGTCTGATTTGCGTTCATTAACGTTCGTTGTTTATTCATTTATTTATGTTCGCATATCATATATTTCAATTGTATAATTTTAAAATTGGTTTGTTTAAAAAAACCAACACTTATAAAACAATATATTGTGTATAATTTAATAAAGTTTATGTTTGTTTGTCTATGTTTATTTATGTTCGATCATTTATGTTCGTTTAGTGTCTTAATGAACGAACATGAACAACTCATTTTTTTAATAAACAAACATGAACAAGAAAATTTGTTCGTTTAAGCATCCGTGTTCATTTATTTGTTCAGTTAAATTTAAACAAACAAACATGAACAAAGCTCCATTCGTGTTCGTCCATTTCGTTTACAGCCCTACTTATGATGCAAAGAAATTAAAGAGGTGTTTTTTGTTTGGCTTATATAGCCAACTTATTTCTTATTTGATTATGGGTTTATGTTTTATAAGTTAACTTTTTATGGTTTATGTTGAAACTTTTTGGCTTATCTAAGTTTATTATGTCGTAATAAACTTATATAACCCGAAAAGTTTCAAATAAAAAAAAAACAAGCTTATGAAACATAAGCTCACAACCAAATAAGAAATAAGTCAGCTATATAAGCCGAAACAAACTTCACCTAAATTGGCTGATTTAAAATGTTTTAACAGAGAAATCACAAATATAGCCATCTTTTAAAAAAAAAAAAAAAATTACAAAATGCGCAGAAAAAGAATCAATTTGCATCAAAATACTCGCACATTTTCTTAAACAATTACGTGATTTTTATGAAACAAACTCACATAGTTTGAAAAAAAAAAAAAAAAAAAAACTATTAACTCCAAAGGTGTCTTTTTAACCTATAGTAGCTAAAATGTGGCTTAAGTGTGAATAAATTGTTTAAATATGTTGTTAGTGATAAATCATCAACTTCCTTTTTCCCTTGCCAACTCTAAATAAACAGATATTTAGTGAAGATACAATGAGATTTCGGCATATGTGAGATTTTCATAATCAAAAATCACCTTCACTCTCTTAAAAACAAGCAGACGTATTATTATTTCAACTTATTCTAGAATATGTGTTAGATTTTAAGGAATGACCAACTAGAATACAATCTCAATACTGTCAGAGTGAGATAGGATGTAGACAATGACACTTTTACGTGAAGGTAAAAAGATAGTCATGCTCATGCAAATATAAAAGTGTAATAAACATAAACTAGGCATAAAAATTACTCCATCCGTCTCAATTTAATTGTCCATATTTTCGTTTTGGATGTCTCAAAAAGATTGTCAAACTTTCCTTTTATAGTAAAGCTAGAGAATCTAAAGAGAAATATTATTTCGTGTGGTTAAAAATTAAAGTGACCCAACTTTTATTAAACTTTGATTTCTCTCCGACAATTAAATTGAAGCGGAAGGAGTAAGAGACATAATAGTTGTTGATGAACGGATCCTCAAATTTTAATGTTTATAGACAATTTTCTAACATAAATGATCATTAGTCTTATATGGGTAAGGATCAGGTGAGAAGAAAAGCTTAAAATGAGAAGAATGAGAAATAATATAATCACACATTAGAGATGCATCGACTTGAATTAGATCGTCTCTATACACTAGATGCATCCCATTAGTTTTGAAAGTGATTTTGAAGTGAAAGCGATCTGAGTGGTCTTGGAACAAATTTGACTCGCATGGGACGAAAAATACATAGGATTTGTCTAACTTGATGAAATCATATAATATATGTATATCATCTAATTTTTGCTAGAAAGCGTATTAAGGTCGTCTAAAAGATTAGAGATCGTCTAATTGAAGTCGATCATCTACAATATGTGATTATAAATTATTTCTCATCCTTCTCATTTTAAATTTTCTTCTCCTTTGATCATTAGTCTTATATTATATGCATAAAACATGATCTAACTTAAGAAAATTTAAGACATAATTACTTTGTATAAAAGAATATGTCGGAATTAAGATGAGGAAAAAAATTACAAAGGGATGTATTGGGCCTGGAAGTTATTGTTGGGCCCTGGGCCAAACCCGAATATAAACTGAAAGCTGTGAGCCTGTGATAGTTTGTATCTGAATTAGTACCTTTTTTCTTGAAAATGGAAGTTCCAAACACCCTCTATACACACAAACTAAAATAACGAATTGATAGGAAATGTGATCTGAAAAATCGGCAGAAATCATCAAAGACAATTAGGAAATAATGGAGAAAGCAAAGGCATTGCCTCTTCAACATCAACAACATCAATTCCATTTGTTGCAACAAATCCAACAACAACAACAACAACAACAATCATTTAGAACTTTTCCTAGCAACAACAATATCAATTCCTCCATTTTACGACCACCCGATCATCAGTCGACACAACTGCAGATGGCGGCATGTGAGGACGCTTGGCGTGTTTGTCATCCTGATTTTAAACAGCCTTTTTCTTCCTTAGAAGATGCTTGTCAAAGGTTAATTAATTACCTTCTTAATTTCTCATATATTTATGTTTGATCTAGCTAACGTATATTGTAACCGTTACGTTTATTATTATTAACACGAATTCTTCTTACCCAATGTGATGGACATTTTGATCTAGTTATACTTGTTTAATAATAAGTTAACTGCAATTGTACATGCATGCAGTAAACGAAATTTTAATCCTGTTTACACAACGTTCTTAATTAATGTCAGGAAAAATAACCATATCGTTAATATTGCAACGGATTCCATATGACCTACCAAGATTTTTCTTGTTATCTTATAGTGTACGTAAACGACCCGACTTAACCCATTTGGTAATTAGTAGTTGGCTCGTTAATCTGTTGATTTTACTGCCGTGACTAAATAAGGGAACCACGTTAATTAGCTCTTGGGTCCGTCTCTGTACTTTTGACATTTTAATAACTACATCCAAAAAACCAATGTAACTCTGCAAATTATTATGAGATGTAATTCTATAAATTGTCAAAAGTTACATGGTTTACCACTTATCTTTGGGAACAAATATCTGTTTTCTGAACTAGTCCTTGTTACATGGAGCAGCTATTTGAATTTCCATCCTTTTGTTCATCGCTTTCTACTTCATTAGTGTTTGTCAAAGATCAACATATCTGTTTCATTTATATAGTATGAAATTACCAAAAAATTTAAATAATTGCATAGAAACTATAGCCACTCGACCCGAAAAAATTAATCCTGCTAAAAGAAAGGAAAACAGAAACCAATATTCAAACTGAAGCGACGCATGTTTAGTTTAATGCCTTTCTTTTTGTTGCACTTCGAAAGCTACTCTCACTTCCTTATCTTACTTTCTGAAATTAAACCACTTTGGATTTCGGATTCTCATCCTAGTCGATATCAAGATATCTACAATAAACTTCATTGATATGAAAAGATAGCCGATAACTTTTGGATGTTTAGTTTGCTCCCTTTCTTTTTGTTGCATCTTATTGCAATGCAAATGTCATAACATTCACTTGCTGTCTATTTTTTAATGTGTCTAATAAATATTGAACGATGTTTCCTATCATAGCTCTTGTTGGTGTTTCATGTTACCTCATCTTTTCTTTCCACCTTTGATTAGCTTTCAAGAGCCTGTCGTGTCGCTGTACAGAATTTTGTTACAAGGAAAAAGCACAAAATCTTAGACCTAAGTTTCTTAAGGCTGATGACCCTAATAAGTATAGCACTTGGGTTTTATAGAACTCGTACTTAACATTGCTACAGCCTATAAAAGGGATATACATGACGAGGTGGATGGTTCAGGTAACACAAAACCAAAATGGGTAATTTGTGTTTTGTTCAAGATCCTAAATGGAGTGGGGTGAGTTTCCTGAGATATTTTCTCCCATTTTTTACCCGTCTCCTTTTAGCTACTTTATTTACTTGGGCGACCAGTTAGAAAAAAGCAGAACCCAAACGAATGTGTTTACTCGTAAACAACTAAACAGTTAGAAATTCTGCCTCGAGCTGCAATATGACATGTATAAAGAAGATTGCAGTTGATGGTATATTTGTCCACATTATATTCACGTATCCTTTATGTCTGTCCAGGCTTCTACCTTACCATGTGGTAGCAGATTATGAAGCTGAGGAAGATGACAGAATCCTTGATTCAGACACCTCAGCCCAACCATTATCACGCTCTCAACAATGGGATAACAATATCTCTAACAAAGTAGCCGAATTCACTGCAACTTTTGAGCAACAAGTTTATGCTTTCAATGATATTTCCAGAAAACAAGCCATTGGTGAGTTCAGATCAGAAGAGATTTTAATGGTTGAACAGATTCTGCTTCAGGAAGAAAGACGAGCATTATATGAAGCAAGGACAGAATTGGAAACAAGACAAAAGGAAGTCCTAGAAGCTCAAGCAGCTAGTCTGCACATGGCGGCTATAGCCCAAGCAGAACAACTTCGGGCCGAGTCACAAGCTCGTGCTGAGATGATGGCTCAGGGACCAATCAGGGCTCATGAATTTTTTGATCAGGAACAAGAAGTCAATATGGATGCAATGATGAATGGGTGGGCAAACAATATGCAGAGATCTGAAAAGGAACCGTTTGAGGATTTTCTAAATGATGAAGAAAGGGATAATGGAGATATGGGCATACAAAGTGATTGGCGTGAAGGGCGTGAATTTGATTTGAACATAAGTTAGGAAAAATGTGTACATTGTTGAGATGGTCCACCAATAAGGCAATAAGCCAGAATCTTGGCAGGTCCGGAAGGATTCATTATCATGAGCACATTGACAATCTTGTCCTCCTATGGGGTTTATAAAATGTGTTGGAAGGAAACTACAAAACCGTGACACGATTCAATTTGGTAATATGGAAAATTATTGTGATTTTCAACTGCTAATGGATGCTGTTTTTTTTTCCTTCTGATAGCTTTAAAAGTGCAAATATGACTCATGATTTCAGGGGTCTTTGGGTTTATGTACATTTAGTTATTGTCATGGGTTGCAACAAAATTGGTTTTTAGGTAAATTAGAAATTTGGTCACCGGTGACATGGCATTGTCATTGATGATATAGCTTAGCATACAACAAAAGTTGAAGTCAAATTGTTAAGTGAGTTGCGAAACAAGAACAAATCTCACCACATTGTTATAAAATGACAAGCAAAGAGATCAAATTTACTCGCTTGCCACACGAATCACTTGTTTACCAACATTCTTCCCGGAAAATAGCCCAACAAAGGCAGCTGGAGCACTTTCAAGACCATCGTTCATGTTTTCTAAATAAACTATCTTTCCTTGCTTGTAGTTACTTGTAATTTCTTCCAAAAATCGGGGATATAAATGTGAAAAATCACTCTGAAGGAACCCCTTTATTGTTATACGCTTTGATATAAGACTGAACATGTTCTTGAAACTTTGCACACTGGTTCGACTGTTCTGAGAAACCATCCCACACACAGCTACACGACCTTGGACCCTCATGTTCCCTAGTGCTGCATCAAGCATGGCTCCACCCACGTTATCAAAATATATATCAATTCCTTGAGGGAAGTACCTGTGTAACATAACAGTGAATGACCAAACTACCCTTCAACTAATTTCCACATTGTGACGCTTGCGAAGCTGAATAAAATATGTTCAAGTATACTTGTGCATTACAGTAAGAAAAATTCTGATAAAAAAAAAACACTAAATACCATTTATGAAGAGTATTAGTAAGTCAGGAAGCTGTAAAGCTGTTACGGAAGAGTGTTATTTTCATGTGAACATAAGATATATTTTCATGTGTACTGCATTCCAATTTTATTTACAAGTGGTAATGCATAACCAAGTTAAAAGACTAGTACCTTGCCAAAGCAGCCTCAAGGTCTAATTCTTCTTTGTAATTGAAGGCTTCATCAAACCCAAGCTTATTCTTCAAAAGTTCCACCTGTCATATTAAAATCTCTATTAAGGTCATACGCCTAGGTATCATCCTCCATATGTGACTAAATACATGAACTGGTATAAATAAACTTCATTTTGTCCCTTTTAACACAGCAACTGTGTTTTCATCTGCGTTCCCTTATAAGATTGTTTCTTTATGACGGAACGAGTTATTCAAATGTAAATGAAAGTGCTTAACGGGGACAAATAGGCCAATTGGGGTAATACATGAAAATAATTACTTTTTGGTATGGGAGGGGTTAAGTTAGAACCTTCACTTCAGTTATCCCAAAACAGTTACTCTCCAGTTTTTTATAATTCTTCTGATAAGTAATTTAGGGGAGTTATGATCTGTTTCGGCGACCCATTTGACCCGGTTTTATTTTTATATTATTTTTTTAGGTGGCTCATTTGACCTGTTAGAGATAAAACTTAACCAATATCGACGCATTCATATGTAAATGGTAACATATTGGCACCTCTAGTGCTTATAATACATACTTTCTGGCTCGTGCCAGCGCTTCCAACCACATAGCATCCGTGTAACTTAGCAAGCTGACCAACTAGCTGTCCTACTGCTCCAGAAGCTGCAGATACATAAACGTATTCTCCTTTCTTAGGAGAGCAAACCTCGTAAAAACCAGCATAAGCTGTAAATCCTGGCATGCCTGCATTATATATATCAGATACTAGTATTATGTTCTAATATTGTATACAATTATCGTGAGAATGCCAGGAGAACATTTTGATGAAAGAAAGAGCAGTAAAACTTAAGTCTGGATGTCTAATCTCTAACGGGGCATAGGAGCAAAACTGCTAAAAAGAAACTAACAAAAAGTGAAACGGGTCAAACAGGTTGAAAGTTGCCCACAATGTATTAAGTCTTACATTTTTATTGTTTTTGTGACCGTTGGACCCGTTACCCAAGCCGTGAGACCCACCCATTATTCCAAGTCTAACAAATAATATGCATTTTTACTAAAATAAAATAGATGTATGATGAGAAATGACACATACCAAGAAGGCCAACATGGTAAGAGAGAGGGATCGCATCATCTTGTTGAATTTTCCTCAACTGACCCGTTTTGTGAATTAAAGTGTATTCTTCCCAATTCGTAAGCCCTGCTACAAACTCCCCTCTTTTGAAATTTGGGTCATTAGAATCCACCACTTCTGACACCCCGAACCCCTCTATTGCCTGCAAAACATATTGATACTATCTAATCATCCAAGGGAAAAGAGGCCGTTGATTAGTCTAAATACAGAATAATTCTTGGCATATCATAAAGACAGGTTTTCCTACACAAACATAACATAAAACCATGTAGTTCAAATAAACCATAATATTTTTTGCACTTTTAATTGCTTGTGTACATTTAGGTGGCCCATTGCATACTTTCAACACATTAGCACGAAACAATGAGATGTACATCATTAGATATACTCGTAATTAGAGTTGAAGTTGTAAAGTATAAGCTTCAGTTACATGTTTTTATTGTCTAATAACCAATTTTCCTTAACATTGCGAAACCGTTATATTACTTGTATTGAAAAATCTGTACATAATGGTATAGTAAATAGTAATTGACAAAATCACTTGATCTGCACATGATTACTCATAGTCTCACTACGGGGGCTCTAGGCCCATCTTAATAAGATATAAAGAACAACATTACCTAACTAAAAAGTAAAAACTACACTGACAGTACATTACTAAAACTGTATCAAGTCGAAATTGCTTACTGATCCAGGTGAGAATGGAGGAATATACGACGCCTGAAAGTCTTGCATACGCCCACGCATATACGGATCACACGACAAGTACAAGTTTTTCACTAGCACGCCATTAGATCCTTTCGGCACTTCTAACTTTAGTACTTCTCCAACTTTGAGTTCCAAATCGGTTTCTAGTGGAGTTCCATTGGTGTAACATTTTAGTATGATTTTTTTGTTTTCAACTGTTTTCCCTAACAGTTGTGTCTCCATTTTTTACTTTGTTAATGTTGTTGTTGTAACTTGTAAGGGTGTTCTGTTATGGTATTATGAAGGTGGTTGGTACAGCAAGTGGCTCAAAATCATTTGGTGACATAACTATTACCGAGACGTACTTTTATGTCTTTTGGGTATGGCAGAGAATCAAGTTGTTTACGTAACTTTCAAGAATTATTTATTTAAAATGACTTTGTCTTAAGGCGTTTGACTTGTATATCCCTCCGTCTTAAAATTATTGTTATGAAAAAGAAATCATCAAATTTAATAAAAATAAGGCCACTATAAATCTCAACCACTAAAAAAGGATATTACTTTAATATATTCTTTAATTTTTACTAAAAATAAATAATGAATAATTTTTTTGAGACATCTTAAAATGGAAATATAGACAATCATATTGAGATGGAAAGAGTACTAAATAGGGGAATTGATTTGCACACTTTGTAGATTGATTGGAACACTCCATTTAACTTGTACATTATTAAATATTCTGCTTCAACTGCTTGTACTTTGAGTGTGCAAATAAATTTCTAGAGTGTGCAAATCATTAGCCATTAAATAATCGCGTGTTTTCGAAATGTATCGATATGGTACGTGTATTAATTTTCGTTCTAATATGAGACGTCTTAATTTTCGTTCTAATATGGTACGTCTCTTGTGGCCCGGCTAAAATACCCTTGTATTCTTCACATAAACTCATCGTTAGACCTTTATACCAACGACCGCACGTAAATAACTTTGAGATTTGGTTTCTTACGTTTTGTCCGTTTCTTCGTTTCGTCCGTTTTACATTTTGTCCGTTTTGCGTTTTGTCCGGTTTATCGTTTCATCCGTTTTATACGTTTTACGTTTTAATGTTTTATCGTTTCCATCCGTTTTGCGTTTTATCCGTTTTACGTTTCATCCGCTTTTATCGTTGTTACGTTTTCATCCGTTTTTGCGTTTTGCCGCTTTACACATTTTGTCCGTTTTATACATTTCGTCCGTTTTGCACATTTAGTATGTTTTATACATTTCATTCGTTTTGCGCGTTTTGTCCATTTTTGTACGTTTTCGTCCGTTTTTATGGGTTTTCATCCGTTTTTAGACGTTTCATCCATATAAACACGTATGGGAATGTGCAAAAACGGATGGAAACGTGTAAAACGGATGAAAACGTAAAACGGCGTAAATGTAAAACGGACGAAACGCAAGAACGGAAAAACAAAACGCAAAACGGACGAAACGTAAAACCGATAGAAAAGGGCGAAATGCAAAACGGACAAAACGTCGCGAAACGAATGAAAACGTGTAACAACTGATGAAAACATGTAAAAACGGACGAAAACGTGCAAAACGGATGGAAACGGACAAAAACATGAAAAAACAAAAAAAAACGTGAAAAAACGGACGAAAACTTGTAAAAACGGACAAAAACGTGTATAAACGGACAAAATGTGTAGAAACGAATGAAACATTTAAAAACGGACGAAAACGTGTAAAAACGGACAAAAACGTGTAACAAAAACGTATAAAACGGACGAAAACGTGTAAAAAGGACGGAAACGTATAAAAACGGACGAAAACGTATAAAGACGGACGAAAATGTATAAAAACGGATGAAAACGGATGAAAACGTAGA
This sequence comes from Chrysanthemum lavandulifolium, assembly GCA_022545495.1. Taxonomy (NCBI): domain Eukaryota; kingdom Viridiplantae; phylum Streptophyta; class Magnoliopsida; order Asterales; family Asteraceae; genus Chrysanthemum; species Chrysanthemum lavandulifolium. Next base: position 140,416,568 of record CM040239.1, read on the forward strand.
AAAACGGATGAAAACGTATAAAAATGGATGAAAACGTAAAAAATGGACGAATAAGTATAAAAACGGAAGAAAACGTATAAAATCGGACGAAAACATGAAAAAACGGACGAAAACGTGTAAAACGGCCGAAAACATGCCAAAACGGACGAAAACGTGTAAAAATGGGTGAAAACCAGACGAAACGCGCAAAAACGTACAAAAACGTGCAAACGTAAAAAATAGACAAAAACGCAAGAAACCCAAATCTTAAGTTATTTACTAACGTCCGTTAGTATAAATGACTAACGATGCAAGTTTATGTGAAGAACACAAGGGTATTTTAGTCAGTTAACAAGTAGACGTACCATATTGGAACGAAAATTAAAAGTAGATGTATCATATTAGAACGAAAATTAATATACGTAACATAACGATACATTTTAGAAAGTATATGGCTATTTAATAGCTTAAACCCTATATTGAGGGTGGCCATAGAATATCTAAACCGTCCTGTGATTAACCAAGTCCGCGTGTATTTAAGTCAAAAAAGAAAAAACCTCGTTCATTCACCTATTTAAGAAAAGTTCAACATAGATAACATACTATCTAAAGATTAAAAAGGACAAATTTTAGTCATTTATTTAAAAATTTAAAAAATATTATTTTATCATTTAAAATTAAAATATCTCACAAACCGTTAATCATTACACGAAATGAATCATACTGTCGCGGTGAAAATTTAATTATCTTTTTATAGAAAGGCACTTCTATATACTTTTGGTTAAATTTTTTCAGGTTTTTTGTGAGTGTTGAAATTTTTGCTTGAAAATATTTATAAAATAATAGTTGCTTTATTATTTTAAAAATCACATACGATTTTTGAAATTACAATTGGTTGGTGAAATCACATGTGATTTTTAAAATAACAAATTATTTTACATGTCTCACACGTGATTAAATCACACGTGATTTTTAAAACTACAAATCACGAGTGATTCTACAAATCACATGTTATTTTTCAAGAGCGAAAACTTTAACACTAAAAAAATTTTAAAAAAATCGTTCGAAAGTATATTGAAGTATCCGTTATTGAAAGATAAAAAAATTCTCTTTGCGATGGTGCATTTTTTTCGCTTGACAATATACCGTTTGCTATATATCTTATTTAGGGAAAAAAAATGTATGTTTTCATGTTTTGATGAAAAAAATGATTGTCAAGATTTGGTCATTGAACTTTAAAATTTTGTGATCTATTTTGATCTCATTTATATTTTAATTAATATTGAAAAATGACGGCTATGATCAATCAAATAAATCTTGATTTTGTTAAATCTTTGTTGAACCCACTTGTATACATGGTATCTAAAAATTTGTAATTATTTTAAGAGGCTTTTAAATATAAACAATTTACAGAAAAGTAAATTACTATTCAGTGAAAAAAAAGTGATTTGCATATTTTTATAAATAATTAAAACACTCAAATTTTGAGTGTTTAGACATTTATACCCTCACATTATTTTTAGTTATGTTTATCCTGTAAGGGTATAAATGTCCAAACACTCAAAATTTAAGTGTCTCAATCATTTATAGGAGTGTGCAAATCACCTCCTAAAAAAATAGTGTTTCTGACTTACTTGCGTAAAAAGGGCAAAAAAAAAATTCCTTGTCATTCACTTAGGATTTCTAAAAAGAGCCCCTAAATGAGTAAAGTTCATTACAGAACATAATTTATCTAAAGAACAATGCACAAGATCCCAGCCATCCATTTAATTTTCATCAAACCGTTGAGATGAAATAAAACAAGGACAAAAACGTCATTTCATCTCCCTCAATAAATGCAAATATCTGCATTCTGATCTCATTAAATATGTCACTCTATCTCTCATCAAAATCACACACATCCCACTTTATATCTCATAAAAAACACACAGGAAAATATCCCACCAACCTCACGCGCCGGTTTCTGAATCTCGCGCCCCGATTTAGATGAAGGTGAAGATGTGACGTTCCAGATGTTGAATTCGAAGGTGAGGTCAGTGACGGTGGTTTTTTTGCCGGAAAGTGATCGGAAATTTTTTCCGGTGAGGTAGTTGAGTCACTTGAAACTTAGTTGAAGGTGAAGATGTGACTAAAGAAATTGACTTTTTGATCGGAAATTTGAAGATGTGACTGAAGATGTGACTTATTTCGTCTATTAAAGTCCAATATGAAGGAACAGTGTTTATTGAGAAGTGTTTGTTGATCGGAAATTGACTTTTTGTTTGTTGAGAAGTGTTTGTTGATCAGAAAGGTAAAGAAGTGTTTATATAAATTTGTTGAGAAGTGACTGAAAATGTGACTTTTTGTTTGTTGATAAGTGTTTTTAGAGAGAGAGAGAGAGAGCGGTACAAGTGGGGTATAAGAATTTGTTATCATGAAATATAGTAAGAGAAAGATGTAATAATATTATTGTAATAAGAAGAAGTTGGTTTGAAGGAGATGTTGATATTTATAGGGATTTTTTTACGAGAATCTCATGGGATTTATACAGAATCCCATGGGATTTATACAAATCACAAGTGAATTTTTTGCGAATCCCGTGGGATTTTTTTACGAATCCCGTGGGATTAAACAGAATCTCATGGGATTTATACAGAATCCCATGGGATTTACACAAATCACAAGTGAATTTTTACTGAATCACATGGGATTTTTTACGAATCCGTGGGATTTTTCCGACGAAATTTTGAAAAAAAGTTCGTCTTTTAACGAATCTCGTGGGATTTTTCGGGCGGAAATTTTGAAAAAAAAAAGTTCTTCTTTTTACGAATCCCGTGGGATTTTTTGTGACAACTCGTAAATTCCTCGATGCGTCGTTATTGGAGAAACATCGATTAGAGCGGTCATTTGAGTTAATTTGAGATACGAGTCGTATTATATATCGTTTTTATTGGAAATATTATTTTAAAAACAATGTTGTAACTCCCGTGTCACGAATCATTCGTTTACCAGGATAAACGAGTCCCGAACCTATTATACCAAAAGTTTAGAGAAGTTTCGTCTATGGTCCCTCTAGATATTTCCATAGCCGCCCCTTTAGTTTCTCTTGTGCAAAACTAGTCCCTCCTTGGAGTATATATACCCCAACACCCACCCATCCTCTCATTTTCCCCACACACTTTCTCTCACTACAAAACACACACATATCTCTTCTCTCTCTCTAAAAATTCGGCCACCCATTTGTAGGGTTCCGGTGCCGTCATAAATTCCGGCCAAAATTCCGGCGACCACCAACAATGACACCACCTATCTCAAACGATAGATCGGTGTCTTGTGACCACGTTTATGCAAGATAATCACATTCAAACACCCACACACGCTCTAGATCTTGAATACAAGATTCGGATCTTTAGGGTTTCATGAGTAAACGTTTTTAAATGGGTCCTAGCTTGGATTGGTCACGAGTAGTACTCGTGAAAGGCACCACCAACTTCGTTTCTCTCCTCTTTCTCTCTCGGCAATTCATCATCATCTATTATATTGATGTTTTTTATATTAAACCAAACGTATATATATTTTACATGTTGTATTTCGTGGGAAACTAAAATGAAAACAAGATATGAGACGTTTTGATTTCTTTTCGTGTGGATGCAAGGGTATGAAACGGGATTAAAATTGTTAGCCTTAATAGTTTTATTAAAAGTGATGGTCATTCACGATCAGGAACTTTGTAACGTGTGTTAGATATCGTGATAGAATAGTCAACGGGCTCGTGGATTGGGCTAAGCTAAATGGCTAATAGTTATGTTAAGCTAGCCTTTATTAAGTGTAATCAATCGAAGTCCACGAAAAGCCCAAAAAAGCCCAAGCTAAAGCGTTTAGGGTTTTATGCCTCTTGTATTATAAATACCCCTCAAATGGTCATTTGAGGGTGTGCTAGTGTGTGTGTATTTTCTCTCTCAGGAATATACAACTTATTGTTTGCATATCTTATCATCACATACACGGATTTTATATCATCAAGTCACCAAACATCTTTATCTTTTCTTTCTTATTCGCATATGTTTGTGTTGGGTTTCACGAGTTCCACGCATAACTTTGGTTAACGTGGGTATTACTTGATAAGGTTGATATATCGTAGTGGTCCTACAATTGGTATCAATCGCCTAACAACGGTTTAGGAGTGTTTGTGTTTGTTTTGAAGGGTTACGCATAAAGCTCACGTTTTACATATTTGTCACGCTTAAAGCTTTAATTTTGCACTCAAAAATTCAAGATTCTTGTGGTTTAAGGTTTATTTGGTGCTAAAGTTTGAGTTTTTGCAAAAGTTTGAAGCTTTACGTGTTTTCTTCATTTTAAGCTCGTATTTGGTTTATTGGTCATTTCTACTCGTAACTTTTCTATGCACTTTGGGTGAAAAGGTCAACATTTTGGGTTATTCGAGTGTTTTTAAGGCTATCCGGGTAAAAGAAATCATTTGAATCGTTGGAAATTTCTTACGGTAGAAGTCAAAAGTCAAAACCCCGGTTTTATACTCATAACTTTTGGTGAAGAATCTTCGTGCTATAATCATTACTCGGTGCTTCCTCACTTAGATAAGTGTGTGGAACACTCGACTTGTGGATATCTCTTACTGTGTGCGGTGTAAAGGATTTTGGTTCTTAACCATAGTTTACGCATAAGCTAAAAGCTTACGAGTAACTCTCGCATAACTTCAAAATTACAGCGTGGTTTACGAGTAACTTTTTGTCTACGCATAAGCCTAAGGTTACGTGTAAGATACTTTCTACGCATAAGGTTTCTCGCATAAGGTTTCTACGCCTAAGGTTCCTACGCTAAGGTTTCTACGCGATAAGGTTTCTACGCATAAGCTTCCTACGCATAAGATCCTCGCGCAAGCACCGGATCCTACGCGCAAGCACCGGATCCTACGCTAAGCCTCGCTCACTCGTAACTCGTGTTTCTACGCCTAAGCTCTTCATTTTCAAAAAAAAAAAAAAAAAAAAAAGAGTTTTTGGCGGGAAAACTTGAGTAAAATTTAAATTTTGAGGAGACTAAGCGTTCAATTTTTACGAGATTCAAATTTTGGTTTAAGCGTGAAAAGTTTGGTCAAAATTCAAATTTTGGGCCTAAATTCAAAATTTTCGGGTCAAATTTGGCGTCAAAATTGTCATAACTCAAATTTTCATACGACCTTAGAATTGATTTTATAGTGAATTTCAAATTTTGGTAAAATTTTTAAGAACCAAGGTTCTGAGTACGACTTTGGAAACACCTCAATGAGCTTAATCTTCATCAACCACAACTCCTTTATCGTTGAATCGATCCTACATCGACTTTATCATATCATACCTTCATCAATGGCTACTCAACAAGACATTCATGCAATGTGTCAAAACCGACCTCCTATGTTGGCAAAAGGTGGTTATCTTCAATGGACAAGTCGAATGCTCCGTTACATCAAGACCAAACCTAATGGCAAACTCATGATTAAATCCATTCAGATGGACCTTCAAGCCTCGACAAGTTAATGTACTGAAATCGATGCAACACCTCCCACCACACCATCTTCTCGTCTTCAATACGAATCAATACACCGCAGAGGATCGAAAACAAGTCGAAGCGAGATGACATGGCAATTCATATTATCCAACTGGGTTTACCAATAGACATCTTTGTTGCGGTGAGCGGTTGTAAAGCGATTCGATATGTGGGAGCGTGTTAGACGACTTTGTCATGGAATGTAAATTGGTCATCAAGACATGGAGAACAAGTTGCTAATCGAATGGGAAAAGTTCACATCTACACCGGAGAATCCATTGAATCCTACTATGGAAGGTTTTGCACTTTGATGAATGAGCTAATCGAAACAAGTCGACACCCGGAACTATCGTTCAAAACATCAAGTTCTGAATAATCTACCGTAAGAATGGGGCGATATGTCACTATTGTCAACCAAACAAAAGACCTTCATCGGTGAACTTTGATCAATCGAATGATTTTCTGAAACAAAACCAAGTCAAGCGAATGAAGTAAGGAAAGAAAGATTGGCAAAGAATCATGATCCATTGGCACTCATTGCAAAGACTCAAACTCAAAGTGAATACACAACAACAAGCTTCATCATCTTCCAACAACAACAACTTGCGAATACATTCCACAACCACAACAACAATTCTTTCCAGATCCACAATACCAGAACAAGGAATCACCGATCTAGAATCGATCAAGAAGACCCTATGTCCCAAATAATTTCTCTCGGGTCAAGTAATCAAAGGTCGCTATTCCACACCTACTAACAACAACCAAAGGATATCATCAAACACTATAGCGAGCAAATTGCATGTAGGGTGTGAATATGGGTAATCAAGGACAAATGGTTGGAGTTATTGGGAATCGCAGGATATGCTACTGGATTTCGTATGGGTAATCAGTGTTTCGAATCAGTGTCGATGAGATGTAATGTTGGGAATAAGCGATGGGTAATCGAATCGGAATGTTGCGACTCGATCGTTGGGAATCATGGAAATGTGAATCAGTGGTCAGTTAAGTGTTATAACTGTCAAGGAATGGGTCACATGGCAAGGAATTGTCCTACTAAGCCGCACAAGAACGATCTTGAGTATCTTGACATCTGTTGGTACAAAAGGAACGCTACTGGATTCGAGTTGAATCTTTGAGGAACATGACTTTATGGCTATTATGGATGATTTGGAAGACCTCGAGAAATTGTCTGACTCGCATCTTCATGGCAAATCTTGAGGAAGCTAAGGCACGACATTGAGTCGACTCACCTCCGCATCTATGACGCCAATACCGTATCGAGGTACCAATCATTGATCCATGCTATAACAATGTCATATTTGATGTGTTTACTCATGACAAGCGAGTTATGCGCCACCTACTTATGATACATATATGGACAATCCGAGTTGTAGCAATCGAACTCGAAACTCCATATGTGGATCCTAGTGGAGGCGTGTGGCACAAAATCTCGAGACCGATGAGGAAACACGTGCTTATGTTGAATCATTAATCAATCAATGTGGCATTGAAGTTGAGAAAGTTAGAACGGTCAATCGCGGTTAAGGCCGCGAATGCTAAATTGACCGAGCTTGAGAGTTACAAGGAGCATGTCAAAGCCTATGAATTTCATACAAACAAAATGTCGAATTAGAAATTGGTTATTGAGATTCTGCTTTAAGAGAAAAGATTTGCAACTCAAGTATGACACACTTGATGTGAATCAATTTGAAAATCAAATCTTTAAACAAGGAAATTTAAGAACTAAATGACCAACTTTCAAAACAAAAGCAACATATTACGATCTTGAAAAGAGAAGAAGAAATTGATAATCGATTTTGCAAAGCGAGAAGATTCTCTTCTTGATGAGATTCTGGATAAAACTGAAACGATCAAAAATTGGACAATTTACTTCTTACAACGGGTCATTCCACTAAGACAATCAAGATGCTTTCTAATCAAGTAAATCCGATTTTTCATACTGCAAAAATGGCTCTTGGTAACTCACCTCCTTGTTTCCTCAAGAAAGCTCGAAGAGCGGAATGTGTTGAACAATGGAAAACCTTTGCATGAACCTATAATTGTGCATGATTCTCTTGAAACGTTGGAACTATCCGAGAGAGTAGATCTAAAATGAAACAAAACATCCGGAAATCAAACCGATTGATTATAACAAATGGAACCAAATTAATGTTCTTCCTTTTGTTTCTCAAAAGGACAATCAAAGTTTTCCACCACACAAAGTGTTTCAAACAAAGTGTCAACACCAGCCAAAATCGGTTTCAAAACCATTGTTGTCTCCAAATCTCTTTCGAACATTGAACAAATGTCTTCAAATAATCCTTTAACACAAGTGATGCGAGAAGTATTTTGGAAAATGTGAAAACTAGAATTATGGATCTTGAAGAGATCGTTAAAACTAAAACCAACATTACAACAAATATCCGGTTTAATAGTTTTGATAATGAATGTAAGAAGTTTTTGAAACTCAAATTGCCTCTCACCAATAACATCAACCTGTGGTAATTCATTTTGAACAAGCCTTTTGAAAGAAACAATTGACTTTGTCAAGGACCATAAATCCACGGTAAAGCAAGTTAATGACAATGTTGAACACATTAACATTTTGGAAAAGTTAAATGATTCTCTCTTGAAGATGTTCTCGACTCATCGATATTATGTCCATCATTTTGCAAACATATTCGTTGAAGATCATGAAAGACTCTGTGATGAGACCTCGAAATTGTTTCAAAATATGAAAAGCTCTTATGAAACTTGAAAAGAAAATATCTCATATTTTAAACAACTTGATCGAAAACCGAGGAATGCAAGTATGACAAATTGTCGATGAGCGTGCCTACAATGACATGAAAGCTAAAATGATCTTTGAGGGCTCAATTGGAAAGTCAAAAGGAAAGGCGATGGAAACTGGATTACAAAACCATTGATCATGGAGAAAGCAAATGTTCTCAAACCGGTTTCAAAACCAAAATGTCTATTTCTTTGCCTCCTCCAAAAGTCAATGAGAAAATGTTTCATCAAAACCACCACTCCACCGTCCGTGCCTAAACAAAATGTTGATAAAGGAAAGCGGTTATTGAGAATCCTAAAGTTTTAGCACTGCCTTTTTAAGATGAGTACCACTAATGCGCCCGCCTCCACATCTAAAGAGACTAGGATAGCCGAAACCACCTCCTTCATAACAATGTGAATCCTAATGCATGTGCCTTACCTTCTACAGACTAGAAAGCACCTCTAGGAGCAAGCAGACTAAAGCCTAAGAGCAATACAAGGAACAATAGAGTCTCGCATGCCTCTAGGAGTAGTAGCTTGAATAAAGAGAAGAAAGTAGAAGAACACCCTAGGAATTTACTTTTGAATAAGAAAGACATTTCATCCGAATGTACTTGAACCTATGAAACTTGCTAAGTCTAATGAATGTGTTAAATCTCTTTGTTTAACTTGCAAGAAATCTTTAAATGTTCAAGATGATTGTGTTTCTAAGAATGTGAATGATAAGCTCTTAAGAAGAACGTCCCAAAAGTAATTACGCTAAACGAGTAGAAGACTAGTTGCAAAACTTAGGCTTTACACTACCGACAGAACCAACGTGTATACTTTAGGGATGATATTTGGAAACCCAGTGTAGAACTTTCACACTCCGAATGGTACAATGAGTGATAAACCGTAATCCCTCAGAAAACCTCTCGAGTGTGATAAGGATCTTACCTCTAACCCAAAGGAACCTAAATCAAAACGGTTTCCACAATATTCTTTTTCACATCGGGTGTTATCGAATTTTGTCTTTGGATCATCGACTCGGGTTGCTCCAAGCACATGACCGAATCAAGTCGCTTGATCAATTTCGCTCGAAATTCATGGGAACCGTCGTTTGGAAATGATCATGTAGCAAATTATGGGTTATGGAGATCTACCTTTTGGAAATTATTTGATCACCGGGTTTACTATGTCGAAGGTTGGGACACAATTTGTTTTCAATCAGTGATTCGTGATGCGATTTAGAGGTTGCTTTAGGAAAATGCTTGCTTGCTAGAAACTTGGATGGCACCGATCTCTTAACTGGAATCGTGATACAAACTTGTATGCTATCGACATCAACAAAATGGCCTCTTCATCACCAATATGTCTTATGACACGAGCATCCGGAACACATCCCGGTTGTGGCACGAAGGTTATCTCATCTCAATTTCGACACCATCAACAAAATTGCCAAAGACAACATCGCCAATGGACTTCCAAAATTCAAATACACCAAGGATCACCTATGTCCATCATGCGAGGGTCAAGGAAACTTCCTTTCTTCGAGCAAGTTTTATAACACCCTAGGCAAAGGAACCTAATCGCTTGTAGTGTAGTAATTAGGTGTAAGCCACGGTATTGATATCGCTCTCTGGGAATAGGAATGCTAGTGAGAAGTTACTACGCTAAGGTTGAGGTCGAGGAAGATTATTTTGTATTTTTATATTTTTTAGAAATGGAAAAGGTACGAATCTCGGTATTGGATTTGGGGGTTGGTATTGCTACCGATTACTCTACTATTATCTAATTATCTAAGCTAAGGTTGTGATAGTCTATGTCTAATTGATGTGTACTGTATGATAGTTTAAAGATGTGTTTACTTAGGTTTTACTACTCCTTAATTATCTCCTATTGATGGTTGATTTGTCACGCCCTTATTCCTAGTCATGCTGTGATTCTAAGGCTATAGGGCGTGCTTATTTCCTAACTCTTTGAAATTACCAAAGGGTCTTGTTTACAAATCCTCTAGTGATTTATAGACGCCTACTCTACTGGTTGTCCTTGAATACTTTATCCTACAATTACCTAGATAATTATATTCTAAAGTTCACAAAGAAATTTCAAGCATTATACACAACGAATAATCTAGCGACTCTAGATCATTAGTCAACTAAGATAAGTATCAACCAATCAATATTCAATAATTAAGTTTCATATTCCCTAAGCAAACACACAAATAAATTAGCTTGACATGGAGAACATGCAAGCATACACACAAATAATCAAAGACATAATTAAATTAATGAAGTAAATACTTATCTTGATGTATAATAGGTTTAGAACCCTAAAATACCGCACAAGAAAGCCTTGGTTCGGTTTTAGGTTTTACCCAAAAGACTACACACAAAACCGAAAAATTCGGATTCTATATATAAGATTACATCCGCGACGGCCACCTTATGTTTCGTGACGCCGTGTCGCCGCCATTAGGGTTTCGCCTTGGCCACGTAAACCTTTCGACGGCGCCACCTTATGACCGTGACGCCGTCCCTTCACCGACGCCGCCTTGGTCGCATCTAGGCCGCCCGAGTAACGACGGCCTACCCTTTAGAACCCGACGTCGCCCTTGAAAACATGCACTTTCGCCTCGACCCGTCAGCAAAATTCCTTCCCGACGGCGTCAGCAGATATGCAAGGACGCCGCCGCCTTATGTTTCAAAGCAGCTTTGAGTGTCTCGATTCGACTTTGGCCATTTTCTTCAGATATTCGCGCTTTTCGTCCAAATAAGCATCATTCCAAAGATTTTGCCTTCAAGAGACCTAAAAGTGAAAAGGAACGATATTAAGCAATAACGGATATGTATGATCGAATAAGGGCTTAAATGACCCCTTAAAAGGTACCTTTAAAACCTTATCAAATATCCCTACACTTGGTATTTGCTTGTCCTCAAGCAAATGTGCTTTTAGCCAATTAATTTATAAGTTGGGGTCATGAAGCATTCATTCAAAACGGTCCACAACACATATAAGCCCCAAGAAAGTCATAACAAGCACGGAATTACATACTAGCACCTCACATGGGGTGTTTGGATACTCACATCTCTCTCGGTGTATATATGAAATATAACAAATCGAAATGGAAGATAAACACTCATTAACCGGTCCTAGTACATAGATTACCATAGGCTTGAGAATAGATCAAACCTCCGTCGCTTACGTAAGCACCTAGGAAAGACTATCAAAGAGGTCTTTAAAGGGTTGTAATGTTAGGCTTACTGTAGGAAATGAAGGGTTTGGTGGGATAGGCTATTTAGTGGTGGATAGTCAAAAATCTCTATGTTGCAAGTATACGAAGAATGGCGCTAAGCCAAGACTCGACACTCTAAAACTCTAGGCAACGAAAATAAACAAACATAATTTAAAAGATAGATGTAGGATGGTAGCCCGTGGTGTTTTTTTTTTTTTTTTTTTTTTTTTTTTTTTTTTTTTTTTTTTTTTTTTTTTTTTTTTTTTTTTACACTTTACTCTACCATCCTCTACGGTACATCAAAATGATAGGATTTATAGACACATCCCTACACTTGAGTTTTTATTACTCTAACACTAATTTGACCCGAATTGAAAAGATCAAAACACTTGAGTACATTATTATGCAAACAAAGGAATTTGAGTTTAACGTTTCTTCCCTATATTTCATAAACTTTAACTTTTCCCATGAATCCCAATCATCCCAAAATCAGATACAAAGGATATGACTCGACTTAGCAACTCATGCAAGCAACCGATAATTGAACTAAGGGTTTTGGGTGATAACATAAATTTGCACTAAAAGTGAGTGCAATAAAGGTAGGCTAAGGCGATTTGGGTGTATATTCAAAGGGGGTAAACAATGCTCTTCATTGATATCCCGAAAACCGAAACATCACGAGAACCGCGAAAAGGATAGGCTCGAGGGGTTAACTAGGGTATCGTGTACTAAAGATGAGTACAACGCAAAGGGTGCGGGGAATTACTCAACCGATATGGAAGAAGTAATTATATTACGTGTATCAAACAAGGGTTTATCCTAATGCCTCTTATCATTTAGTTATTCCTAACTACACAAGTGTAGTCTCACTAGCGATCTCGAATGCATCACAAAACAAGTTCTAGAATCTAATATACTACCGGTTCACACTCTAAGCATTAAAGATGAATGCTTTAATTCCTACTAATCTAAGGGCGATCCTCACATTTTGGGTGGAATTTAGGTGGTAAGGTTTTTGTGCTAGTCATGCAACTTCCTATCCATGAGACGCTTTTGTTAAGACTAATGGCCCACTTATACGTCATGAAAAATTTTAAATTTGGCTAAAATTACCCTAACCTACATTTTCTCATGGTTTATTACACAAATACACTGGACAAAGCAAATAGTCAAGGATAAGCATAGTTTCAAAGTTCCCGCTTTATTTTCCTCCCTACATTTAAACCGAACATTGTCCCCAATGTTCCCGAAGTATCAAAGTTATGATAATAGAAGGTAATTAAAACGAAAGAAACTAATACTCCCCGATTAGCTCGGTAGGATCCGTAAAAGTGGTGGTTAAATCTTTTCAAGAAGAGTTTTTGCGTGAAAGGCTCCTTCCAAACTTGTGTAACTTCTTCTTGACAAACTAAACCCGCACACTAGAAGAAAACAAACGAAACCTTCGCAGAAAATCGGCGGTAATAATATACATAAGACTCGATTTAAACTAGGATATAATGCTTGTGGAATGGATGTTTACGTAATTTGTTTTGAAAGTTAAGATCCGAAAATTCCAAAATTTTACAAGTAGCTCGTAAAACGAGAAAAGTAAGTCGATGTTTTATTCCTTCCGACGACGCCAGTTGCAATCTCGACGCCAAAGTTATCCCGACAAAACCGGTCTCGCGATTTTCGAAAAAATTCGAAAATTTGCATCTTTAGAATCTGAAAATTTCGCAAAACATCCATTATGACTCGATACAAGCATTTGACTCGAACAAACAAACATATATATCTTTTAATTAATTGTTATTCTCATGTTTACGCTTTTGAAAACGTGTAATCCTCCCTACACTTATCCCTTATGTAAAATACCTTTATATGTAATTAAGACGAGGTTAAAACAAAATAAAGCATTTTTACAAATTCAAACATGAGAATAAACAATTAATAAAAGATATATGACACACAAATGAAAATAAAAAAAAAAAAAAACAAATACACATGGGTTGCCTCCCAAGAAGCGCTTGTTTTTGTTCGAGTCACGAGCCTGACTCTACCCTTATTTAACAGATAAAGGGGAAGTTTTCCCTACACTTAAGTTCAAATGCGGGTGATAGTAGCAATACACACCCTTAGGGTGGAAATTTGCTACGTGAGGAGAGGGTGATGGGTGATTTATATGCTCAAAGGAGTGTGCTCTATTCATTATAACCTTACCTAAGTCTATTGGTGTAGCGAGAGAATCAAATCTCTCCTAAGAATGGATCATTTTCACCAACTTCAAAAGATTCATGGTTAAGGATCCATCTTGACCTAATAAACCCGGTTTAAACCCATAGTGTTTCTTGTTATCAACCATGAATGGGTGATATAAGTGTGTAAGGTCATGGGTTACTCCTATATCGGCTTCTACTCTACATGGCCTAGAATCTACCACCTTTATCAAGCAACTACCCGGACTATCTATTTTGATGGGTGGATTGGGGCCTAATTCAATTCCAAGATTCACATCTAAAGACGGAAAATTGGGTAAGGTTTTTAAGAGGCTCCTGCTCATCAAAATATGGAACTTCCTAGGACTAAGAGAGAGGTCATGACAACAAGCATCTAAACCTACATTCTCTAATGGCGCTTTGGTCCAAAGGTTCTCTAATTGGGGTTCCTATAGTCTCTTCTACTTCTTCCGGTAAGTTATAGGCGATGTGTGTCCTCAAGTGATGGTAAGACTTGTGGGTTATCCGATGGGGTTGGATTTTCTACTCTATCCTCCATCTTATCAAGATCACCTATGTATTCATTTTGTATTGTGGTAGCGCCTAACCATGACATGCACCTTGGTACCTCAACTCTAATCATCTCCTTCCTAAACAACCTTCCGAATCAAGTTTCCAAATTGAAAATAGGTCTAAAGATTCGCTTTTGGGTCCCATGTTCCACTTCTAAATCATGCGTGAATCTCAAAGGTTTCCATGCAATCGAGCACCACGTCCCCAAATATCCCCATCCGCTACATAGTCAAGTCTCCTTTGGGTTTCGTGGGCGATACGAGTGTAAAAGAATTGTAGTGGAAACAAGAAGTCAATACCATGATAAAGGACTTTTGCAATAAATATTTAATGCGAGTCCAAGCCTCGTGAAAGGATTCATCATGATGTTGCCGGAACCTCGTGATCTCATTTTGGAGTGGAAAGGGTAGATTATGTAGTGGATTTTGTTGATTGGGTGAAAGTTTTATGGATTCGCTCTCCATGATGGTGAACGGAAGAGTCAATGGAAAAGTTTTACTAACAAAGGCACAAAGAAGGGGATAGACTACGAGGAAGCTAAAATGAGAAAAAGTTACTTGATAGGAATCAAGTAAGGAAACCTAAACGAGGTGGACTACTAACTAGCTATTCTATTCCCGCAGCGCGCCAAAACTTGATAACGCCACACGCCGCTCGGGGTCAAGGAAACTTCCTTTCTTCGAGCAAGTTTTATAACACCCCAGGCAAAGGAACCTAATCGCTGTAGTGTAGTAATTAGGTAAGCCACGGTATTGATATCGCTCTCTGGGGAATAGGAATGCTAGTGAGAAGTTACTACGCTAAGGTTGAGGTTGAGGAAGATTATTTTTGTATTTTTATATTTTTGTAGAAATGGAAAAGGTACGAATCTCGGTATTGGATTTGGGGTTGGTATTGCTACCGATTACTCTACTATTATCTAATTATCTAAGCTAAGGTTGTGATAGTCTATGTCTAATTGATGTGTACTGTATGATAGTTTAAAGATGTGTTTACTTAGGTTTTACTACTCCTTAATTATCTCCTATTGATGGTTGATTTGTCACGCCCTTATTCCTAGTCATGCTAGTGATTCTAAGGCTATAGGCGTGCTTATTTCCTAACTCTTTGAAATTACCAAAGGGTCTTGTTTACAAATCCTCTAGTGATTTATAGACGCCTACTCTACGGTTGTCCTTGAATACTTTATCCTACAATTACCTAGATAATTATATTCTAAAGTTCACAAAGAAATTTCAAGCATTATACACAACGAATAATCTAGCGACTCTAGATCATTAGTCAACTAAGATAAGTATCAACCAATCAATATTCAATAATTAAGTTTCATATTCCTAAGCAAACACACAAATAAATTAGCTTGACATGGAGAACATGCAAGCATACACACAAATAATCAAAGACATAATTAAATTAATGAAGTAAATACTTATCTTGATGTATAATAGGTTTAGAACCCTAAAATACCGCACAAGAAAGCCTTGGTTCGGTTTTAGGTTTTACCCAAAAGACTACACACAAAACCGAAAAATTCGGATTCTATATATAAGATTACATCCGCGACGGCCACCTTATGTTTCGTGACGCCGCCGTGTCGCCGCCATTAGGGTTTCGCCTTGGCCACGTAAACCTTCGACGGCCACCTTATGACCGTGACGCCGTCCCTTCACCGACGCCGCCTTGGCCGCATCTAGGCCGCCCGAGTAACGACGGCCTACCCTTTAGAACCCGACGCCGCCCCTTGAAAACATGCACTTTCGCCTCGACCCGTCAGTAAAATTCCTTCCCGACGGCGTCCGCAGATATGCAGTGACGCCGCCGCTTTATGTTTCAAAGCAGCCTTGAGTGTCTCGATTCGACTTTGGCCATTTTCTTCAGATATTCGCGCTTTTCGTCCAAATAAGCATCATTCCAAAGATTTTGCCTTCAAGAGACCTAAAAGTGAAAAGGAACGATATTAAGCAATAACGGATATGTATGATCGAATAAGGGCTTAAATGACCCTTAAAAGGTACCTTTAAAACCTTATCAATGGACATTAAGACCGCGTTTGAATGGAACTCGAAAGAAGAAGTACGCGAGTCACCGTAAGGCTTCATAGACATGGAACATCCGCACTCACGCCTACAAACTCAAAAGGCAATCTATGGTTTAAAACAAGTTCGAGAGCGCATATGACGAATCGTCCTCTTTCCTTATCCACAACAATTTCACCAAAGGAACATTGATCCTACCTTGTTTACACAAAATGCAAAACGACATTTTGATTGTTCGATTTATGTGGACGATCATCTTTGGGTCCACTAATCCGAATATTTCAAAACATTTTGAAAATCTCATGAAAAGCAAATTTGAAATGTCCATGATGGGGAACTAAAATTTTTCTTGGTTTACAAATACATCGGCCCCTCGTGGAATTTTTATAAATCAAGCTAAATACACAACCGAGATTTTGAAAATCATGGTATGGACAATTGTGACTGCTGTCAACACCAATGGTAACTTCACCAAAATTGGAGCCGATTTGTTTGGGAAACCTATTGATCCGAAGAAATATCGGAGCATGATTGGTTCTCTCATGTACCTCACCGCTAGTCCACTGGATATTCATTTTGTTGTTCGCTTATTAGCACGGTTTCGTGCAAAGCTCATCGAACCGCACCTCAAAGAGGTTAAACGGATCTTTCGGCATCAAGACATCCATTCACATGGGACTTTGGTATCCGGGGAACCGGATTTGATCTAATTGCCTTTTCGGATGCGGACCACGCAGTGATCAAGTTACGACAAAAAGTACATCCTGAGGAGCACAATTTTGGGAGAAAAGTTAGTAAGTCGGTCTTCAAAGAAACAAGATTGCATCAGATCACAACCGTCAAGCGAGTATGTGTCTCTATCTCGTGTTGTGCTCAAGTTCTATGGATGAGAACACAACTCACGATTATGGCTTTACTTTCGATAAAATACCTAGTGACTCGAAAAGTGCCATAGCCATATCATGCAATCTCGCTCATCACTCAAAGACTAAGCATATCGTAGTCCGCTATCACTTCATCAAAGAGTACGTCAAAATGGTACTTTGAATTATTCTTCGTGAAGATCGATACCAACTCGCCGATCTATTAACAAAAGCCCTTCCAAAAGAAAGGTTTGAGTATTTAGTTCGACGAATTGAATGCGAAGCCCAACCCCGAGGAGTTAGAACGCCTTCTCGAATCTTCTTGAAAATGATTTTCCAAAAGCTACGTCAGAAATATTTTTGAAAACAAAATACAAAATTTGAAAACCAACAAAACAAAATATAAAAATATAAAACTTTCAAAAAATACAAAACAATATAAAATCAAAATCCAAAAATATTCTTCTACGACATGTCTTTTGTATAATCGATATTCAGACGCTTTAGAAATGTCATTCAACAATGATATGGGCATGTATGATGCTTGAGCGAGAGTTCTTTAATTTGTTTTCTAAAACATGTCGCTTCTCAAAATTTCTTCAATAATGGCTTCAGATACATCAAGATTTAACCCTGACCGAAATGATGACTTTTGATTATTTTTTCAAATCAAAACTCGTGCTTTGATCGAAAAATGAAGTGTACGCTCAAAGGCACTACATTTAAAATGGTGAGAATCATCATCATCTTGAGCACCTTTTCAAGATTGTTCAAAAGATTTTCAAAATATTTTTGTGCTCAAGATAACTCCTCTAAAACCCTTTAATTGATTATGCTTTATTAAAGGGGAGTATAAAACAAATGTTCCAAAATTCATGCTTAAATCAAACCGCTTTGTCTCCCAAAAGATTCTAAAATGTTGTTTAACTGTTGATATCAAAAATATCACATATATGCTATTTTGAGGAGAGGAGACGTGATTAAATGTGATCAAAATCGTTGTTCAATCTCAAATGAGCTCAACTCAGATGAAACCAATGAATTGACGAGCAATTATGTACCATCTCGAGAAACTTTCTATGGACTTGACCAGATCGGTAATAATTTCAAGCTAGTTCTCTAGTGATGTAAACGTGTCTCGAATCGGTCTTGTTCATTTAAAGTCGATCAATTCAAAAAGTGCGAACTCTACCTCTATGTGCGATTCACAAAACTTATAAGCACATGTGAAGGGGAGTGTTTCGAAATATAAAACTCTAATGTTTCAAACATGTTTTCTATCATAAACACTCCGAGAGATTTTCAAAGAAAATGGTTTTATGGAAACAATAGGACAACCATGGAGTTATAAGGTGACTAAGGATAGAAATCGGCCCTATGATCCGCCAGAGTCGAGGGATCTACCCAAGGACATCACAAATAGTTAGTATTAGAAGTCCTTAGGAATGATTGAAAAAGGAGTAATGCAGAAAGGAGAAAGAAGGGTTGAAGAATTAAAAGAAATATAATGAAAAGGGTGAAAAGAAATAGCCTCCACATTCAACCTTAGAGCGTAAACCGGTTCAATACATATGCTACCGGGTTGTCACTAGATGACACCGGTATTGAAGACAAAGACGCCATGGACCCAAAGGACGACCGCACTAAACCTTCTAGCCACTCAATTCCTCTTAAAAGGATTTGTTTCATTCTCACCGGGAACCCTACATAATCTATTGACTTTCTTAGAGATCGTTGGTATTGAAGAAGGAGACCTCTCCCTAGTCTCCGCCAGAAAACCAAATGCACTTATCGAGTCTAGAGCCACGAGATTCATCAAAAGATCTCATAGAACACATGACATCTCATCGCTTGTTGTTCATCAATAAGGACACAAGTGATATATTATAGAGTCCTACGCAGTCTTAGCAATCGCCGTAACATTTATGAGAAGTTTCACATCCGTGATCTTCGTGATTGAATGGAAACTCCCGCCAGGTCAACATCATGCTACCGACAAAGCAGTTACTCGTAACTCCCCGGATTACGCTTAGTGTGTCTCAAACGGTCTACAACAGTGATGCTTCGTGTACCTCAACGACTATCCGAATCAGATGTATTTCGCACATCGCTATCTCACTTGTGGGACTCTGCCAGAACGGCCTTGTGAGAATTAGAGACGTTTTCACACTATGTCATAACACCTCAAATTCAATCTTGTAAGTGCCGGAACCGCTTATTACTAACCTGCTTTATGTTTTCTTATGGAAGCTCTTGAGCGGATGGATCGTGCGGACTTGCCACATGCTCATACCAACAACACATGAAAGTTCTCATCATAATCAAAGGAGATGATTCTTCGTCAATGTCAAAGAATCTACAAAGTTTAAAGACTCTTAACTACATCATTGGTAACCAAAAGAAAAATAGAAGTGTGAGCATGGTGGAGAAAGAAATGGAGAATGACGTGAGACACCTAACCAACGAAGTTGACAATGGCGTACAACCACATTATCTCGATCACAAAGCATGAAGGAACAAAGAATCAAGACTATTCTATATCTACACGCAGTTCAAGCTCAAGGAAAGTAAAGACCTAATCAAGTGGAGCATCATTTGAATGACCACCCTTAGGGGAGATTGTTAGCCTTAATAGTTTTATTAAAGTGATGGTCATTCACGATCGTGAACTTTGTAACGCGTGTTAGATATCGTGATAGAATAGTCAACGGGCTCGTGGATTGGGCTAAGCTAAATGGCTAATAGTTATGTTAAGCTAGCCTTTATTAAGTGTAATCCAATCCAAGTCCACGAAAAGCCCAAAGAAAGCCCAAGCTAAAGCCTTTAGGGTTTTATGCCTCTTGTATTAGAAATACCCTCAAATGGTCATTTGAGGCGTGCTTGAAAGTGTGTGTGTGTGTATTTTCTCTCAAGGAATATACAACTTATTGTTTGCATATCTTATCATCACATACACGGATTTTATATCATCAAGTCACCAAACATCTTTATCTTTTCTTTCTTATTCGTGATATGTTTGTGTTGGTTTTCACGAGTCCACGATAACTTTGGTTAACGGGGTATTACGTGATAAGGTTGATATATCGTAGTGGTCCTACAAAAATGTTTTGATTATAAACTTGTGTGGTAAGAACAAGAATCATGGGATGTTTTTCCATTTTTGATGCGTTGTATGGGTGACTCACTGAGTCGAGTTGACTCAGTGAGACGGGTTAACTCGGTGGGTAAGTGGTTATCTTGGGTTCTTGTTGATTAACGAGTTGACTCAGTGATTGGGTCGACTCAATGAGTCGGATCAGAATCAAGTCAACACCGAATCTAGTATAAGTTGACATGTCAGTTTTGGTTAAGCTTGTTTGAGATTAGAAAAGGAACACACTTGGGGTAGAAAATATTGAAGTTGAGAATATATATTAAGAATTGGTTATATTAATTGGTTGAGCCTTGCTTTATCAAAATTCATTGAACCTCGAATGAATATAGACCGATCACCTATATTCACCCGGAGATAGCAGGATATGGACCGATCACCTATGTCCGTCTCATAGGTGAATTTTGCAACATCGGGAGTAGTTATAACAAAATTATGTTCGGTTAGAGATTGGTTTTAAGAACGATGAGCTTTAGGTGGACTCACACACTCACACTCACCAAACAACACGAAATCCGCACTCACACACGACACAATCGGCATCGCGACATCTCTCGAATCAAGTATTTCGACACCGCTATGAGTCTCCGCTCATATGGAATTTCGCTTGTCACGCCGAGCGACTCGACGTAAATCGGGTTAGACCCGATTGGCACCATCTATATCCGAGTTGCTTATCGTCATAAGCCTCGTTGATCTTATTGAGCGTTTAGAATTGTTTTGCGATATTTTGGATTTGGTCTTGACTATTTTGGAGTTGGTTTTGATTCTGATTCTTGGGTTTTCGATTTTGTGATTTTGATCTCGTTCCGAGTTTTAACTCATCTTTTGACTTCGAATCAACATTTGGCCTCGAATTATTATTCGCCCGCTTCGCTGATAACTTTGTTAAAATCATCATTCGACCGAATCGGTATTTGATTTCAAACGTCATTCGGTCTCATCATGATAGTAATGATTGGAATTATCATTCACCGCATTTCGTTAGTAATCTTATTAGAATTATCATTCCACATCGCTTCGGGTAGTAATCCCGCTGGATTTGGCATTTAGCCTCGCTTCGCTCAGTAACCCCTGCTATCGACACTTATATCTCAAGCCTAGTCTTGAACCGATTGTTGTTAAAATTTTCAAACCGCATTATGCACTCGATGTTGATTCAAACGACGTCATTTAGTCGACGTTGTTCCTTTTTCTGAATCAATAATGTTTTATCAACGTTGCTTCGCCAACAGCTTTCAGTTAAGGTAGTACTTTACGTGCTGTTGATGTCGTACCTTATCCTCTACTTAGGTACCCCTATCGATAACGATCTAACGACTTGTTTTAGGGAAGTTGTTCACCGAGGATTATCCTTAGAAATTGTTTCGTCGATGTTGCTCTAGCAACGTTGAACTCTCAACACTGTTTTATCAACAATAGTCTGCTACGTCATACCACCGATTGTGGTACTACCTACCCTGTCCTACCGATGTTGTACTTTACACTCCATCGATGCGAAATTCTTTGGTAAACCAACTTAGAGCAGTTAACCTTTACTCGTATTTGGGAGATGAATTGATATTGATCGATAATCGAACTTCTTTTGGGAATTATGATTTTGGAGTTGAGTATTGAACCTTCTGCGTTAAGTAATAAGTGCAACGATGAGTCAATCGATTGACTGTTGTTAGTAACCCATACTCTCTTTTAGGAGTCGTACTTTTCGTCCCTAACCTAGATATCATGCTAAGTCAACCGACCGATTGCTGGTAGCAATCAAAACTTTCTAACAGAGACATACTCTGAACTTCCTAGACTTCTCATCCGGTAGAGATCCCGTGCTCAACCGAAATCTTGAAATCCTAAGGAGTAACCTGAACCGCGTTCCTCGGAACAACCACCTAATCCTTCTCTCATCCTTCGAGAACCACGTGCTATCCTTTCGGTCCTCTTAACCGAACAATAAGCTACACCGTAGACGAAACCTTGGAAGTAAAATTCCGCACCCTTACCCGAGTAGTTGTTGGTAGTCCTACCTAACCTGTTCACCTCCCGCTGTTCAACAAGATAGAAAGTATGGACCACCTTGCTCGTCTCTCCTCATATAGTTTTTGCAGTTCTAGAGAATCCCTCAATCTTCTTTTAAGGAGGTGAGAGTGTACTCATTCCTCTCCCTCTATTAGAGTGACTTTGCTCCAATAAGCTAGTCCTCACTTTCGAACTCTAGCTCCTTACTTTCTTTCCACTACGGAACCCGATTGAAAACGGAATTTCCCCTTGTCCGTTTTCTCTATCTAAAATTCATTTGGTTAGTACACATCTGATTCTCCTTTCTCAACCTTCAACTCCCTTCGATGCTCTTTAAGGAGGAAGTGCGATCGAAAAAACCTAAGTTACACAAATAGAATTCTTCCTACGTAAATAAAACCGTGTGCTTTAAGAAATGTTGATTTCTATCCTTTCTGGATTTTGGCAATCACCACGCACCATTTTCATCTATCACTTCCTAGATCCGAGAGAACAGATCTGGATATGCTTATAGTGTATCATCTCCAGACTGATGGCTGAAGTAAATAAACCATTCGAACCTTAGTAGAACACATCGCGTGTCCATCAAGTTTGGAAACGATTGGGATAGACACCTCTCGTTGGCCAAACTCTCTTATTGATATCTCTCGAGTCTGACAATGGTTGGGACAGACACCTTCCATTGGCCAACTTCTCCTATAACCATACCTATCGCTTTAAGTACCTCAAAGGCACCGTAAGAGATCCCCAATGGTCGTTAGTGCCGATTCCCATTGTTGGGTAGAAATGGAAATACCCAACCTACCAACCCTGAACCTATTTAAGAAACTATCAAGGAAAATGTTCTAAGTTGAGATGGATATGTAAGTTGCTCACAAACCATTAGGAGACATAGACAACGTAAATCCCTTGAACCCTCCGAGGTAACCTAGAATTAAGCTTACGGATCCACCATGAAATTGTGCGAAGCGAGTAGTAAACGTGAAGACTTAAGCCCCGCTATATCAACCCTTCTGAAAATCCTTGCTAAATTGAGACCAGTAGCTCAAGCCTTATACTACCATCAAGACTCAGTAGAGTTCCCAACATTTCATGCGTAATAGGAAGAAAAGACTCGCCGATAAGGCAATTGTTATCCCTCTAGGAAATCCTGATCTTTGAACGTTTAAAATTTTGTTGACCTAACGAAATCGTAGACCATGAAATTAAGCGACTTTAGTAAAGTCGCATCTTCATCTTTGAAGTTCATAGAAACTCACAGCGAGATCCGAAATTCATGTAGGGAACATGAAGGTGAATCCTTGAGCGTATGCACTAGCCTCTTTTAAACCTCAACGAGTAACTTGAATTGAATCGCGAGGACGCGATTCCTTTTAAGGAGGTGAGGCTGTGACAACTCGTAAATTCCTGGATGCGTCATTATTGGAGAAACATCGATTAGAGCGGCCGTTTGAGTTAATTTGAGATACGAGTCGTATTATATATCGTTTTTATTGGAAATATTATTTTAAAAACAATGGTGTAACTCCCGTGTCACGAATCATTCGTTTACCAGGATAAACGAGTCCCGAACCTATTATACCAAAAGTTTAGAGAAGTTTCATCTATGGTCCCTCTAGATATTTCCATGGCCGCCCCTTTAGTTTCTCTTGTGCAAAACTAGTCCCTCCTTGGAGTATATATACCCCAACACCCACCCATCCTCTCATTTTCCCCACACACTTTCTCTCACTACAAAACACACACATATCTCTTCTCTCTCTCTCTAAAAATCCGGCCACCCATTTCTAGGGTTCCGGCGCCGTTCTAAATTCCGGCCAAAATTTCGGCGACCACCAACAATGACACCACCTATCTCAAAAGATATATCGGTGTCTTGTGACCACGTTTATGCAAGATAATCACATTCAAACACCACACGCGCTCTAGATCTTGAATACAAGATTCGGATCTTTAGGGTTTCATGGGTAAACGTTTTTAAAAGGGTCCTAGCTTGGATTGGTCACGAGTAGTACTCGTGAAAGGCACCACCAACTTCGTTTCTCTCCTCTTTCTCTCTCGGTAATTCATCATCATCTCTTATATTGATGTTTTTGATATTAAACCAAACGTATATATATTGTACATGTTATATTTCGTGGGAAACTAAAATGAAAACAAGATATGAGACGTTTTGATTTCTTTTCGTGTGGATGCAAGGGTATGAAACGGGATTAAAATGTTTTGATTATAAACTTGTGTGGTAAGAACAAGAATCAAGGGATGTTTTTCCATTTTTGATGTGTTGTATGGGTGACTCACTGAGTCGAGTTGACTCAGTGAGACGGGTTAACTCAGTGGGTAAGTGGTTATCTTGGGTTCTTGTTGATTAACGAGTTGACTCAGTGATTGGGTCACTCAATGAGTCGGGTCAGAATCAAGTGAACACCGAATCTAGTATAAGTTGACATGTCAGTTTTGGTTAAGCTTGTTTGAGATTAGGAGTGAGTCAAATATGTTAATACAAATAAGCCGTAAAAACGTTTATTTATATTTTACGATCTTCTAATGTTTTGTCGATAACAAACGTAAAATCATTTTAACGAAACAAATAGAATACGTAAATAGTTTTAGTCAATAGTTTCCTAACACACTTACGTTTTCACATAAAACACTAAAACAAGTATAAGTGATTTTATGATTTAGATACATATGTACAACAACTAGTGTTTACATATTGGGTTAGCATATACTTAAACTAAGTATACTAAAATGGGTAAAAACAAGTATATACTAAATGGGTAAAAACTAGCAAATGGTATTGACCCATAACTCATGGTTTTATATATAATACTTAACCAAGTTCAATGTATACTTAGATACATTGTATCTAGAAAGAAACCATGGATCAACCCATAACCCATGACCCATAACCAAAATACCCATGGGCAAAGAGGAGCGCCCACGGATCCCCTGCTTTAGGTTGGCTTGATCCCTCATGGGAGGATCCGGGGACAAGAGAGAATTTCCTCTATAAATGAGAGCCATTTCTTCCTTTCTATATACAACTTTACACACATACTTCCCAAGTATTATAACTCTCTAACCTCAGATCCAAGAGATCTATGTAGTTTGTCTATTATTTTGTGTGATCTTCTAGGTTCCTCTTAAAGCTAGATCACCACCTTCAAGACGAGCAAGCTCAAGTCCATGAGTTGCCATGCCGCCATCATCAAGACAACTAAGGTTCTCTTGTTGATAGTTCTTTCTTTCTCCATAGATGTTGGGTTGAAGGCATTAGTGAAGGATGCCGAAAGTGTCAAGATGAAAGCATTAGTGAAAGGTGCTTATCGTCCGTGTCAAAGCATTAGTGAAGAATGCTAAAGATGTCAAGACGAAGGCATTAGTGAAGGGTGCCAAGCATTGTGTCAAAGGCATTAGTGAAGGATGTCAAGAATCAAATCAAGTAGCATTTGGGAAGAATGCCTAGGTCGATAATCGATGAGGCGCATCGTTATACAAATAAGTATTTGTTTATTTCAAGGATGGTGATATCCTTGATGGTATTGTAACAAGGAGTAGATCTCCTCGAGATTAGGTGTTGTGTTGTGAAGGGTAGTAGGCGACGCCAGATATGATTAGTTCTCCTTGGTGAAAGAACTCGTGGTTAGCCTAGCATCAGATAAAGGGTAGGCGACGCTTGTGTTAGGTGTGGTTCGCCTTTGCGTGAAGGAACCTCGGTATTTAGCTTTGTACCGAAAAAGGTTAAGTGACGCCAAGGCTTCTCCGCCATAAGGAGTTGGTGTAGTGCTTACGAACTCTCGAGTATGTGACTCGGGGAGTGGAGTAGGGCAAGGAAGGTGTCCTTGTAGCCGAACCACTATAAATACATGTGTCATGGTGATGTGCTTCTTACTCTTTATCTTTCATTACACGTTTATATACATATCTATCAACGTCCAACATAAACAACCAAATAGATTGACATAAGTCAATCTAAATATTTAAAAGGAAGTTTTAAATTAGTAAAACTATTCAACCCCCCTTCTAGTTTTCCACAATTGGCATCAGAGCTTCGTTACCAAGTTTCTTAGAGTATGTTGTACTTTAAAAACTTGATATGATCCATGTATGTTTGAAAACTACAAAGAAGGATTATTTATGTTTTTCATATTTAAAAAAAATCATTATATTGTTTATTGTTGGACAATGATAGAATGCTCTAACATTTTTTTTGTTAAGCATTATCCATACTTGGATTTGGAGTTACCAAGAAGATCATAAAGAATCTTTCTAAATATTTCTTTTCGCAAAAATAATGTTTGGTATTCTCACAACATAAATCTGGAGATTCCAAGAAGATCACAAAACATCTAAATACTTCTTTTCTTAAAAAGAATATTTAGCAAAGGTATGATCGTTAATTACTTACTTTTATTTTTATCTTAGTTGCATGATTTATTAGTAATTGTTCAAGTAGTTATCCATATTATAGTCATCATCAAAATAGTATTCTTCTACTAATTTGCATAGACTACATTACCAACTCGTAATAATGATATCTTGGTTATTCGATAACCTCAATCATTATTCATCACAAAGGATTTATTGACACTTCATCTATGTCAATAAATATCTATGTGAAACTTCTTATATTATGATAAAATGGGATTTTATTATAATGTTTGAAAAGCTTCCCAAGAATTATGACTAATTCTTAAAAAAGGGAACCTCGTCTAATAGGAATAGTATTAAATCTTCAAAACCTCAAACCACAAGTCTTAGAGCCTTAACATCAAAACACTAAGCGCTTTAGAACTCCCAAACTAAAGTTATCAAGGAATGTTCAATGACTTTTTTGTCATGCCTGATCCTCCGCTATACTAGCCGGATCCCAAATGAGAGGATCCGCGGATCCGTGCAATGAAGACAATATAAGCTAAAGAATGATCACCGTGGATGTTCCACAATTATACTCACCTCAAAGACTCACGAACAAAAACTCGTGTACTGCTCATAGGAGCAATTCGATCATTCCTCTTAAGTTTAACAATCACTGTGTAAGTACAATCTTCACTACATTGTTAATTTAATTCCTTGATTTCTAAGATTACAATTTCTTCATCTTTAAGAGTTGGGTTCAAATGGGTTTATCATAATTTGTCACCACATTGTTTTCTAAGATAATCTAAATTAAAGAATTAACATTGTTAATACAAATTAAACACATTTCTTGAACTCAACAAAGATGATGAGAGCAAATTGTGATCAAACCCTCTAGGTTACTATTCACAATTAACACCACATTGTGGTTGTATTGTTTAGGAACATCATGCCAAGCAACAAGCAACAAGATTACCAAGACACCGCTCACTACATACCCATGTACCATAGGAAAATGGATTAAGTCCCACGATAGGAAAGCCTTTAAGTTGCTTGAAAGGAGACTCTTTCAAGAAGGTAGAGTTGTTGATCCATCATTTCTTGCAAATACCGACATAAGGGAAGTATTTGGAACTATTGGGTTTGATTGTTTATTGGATAAAACGAGCAAATTTGCCCGGCCTTTGTGCTTGAGTTCTACAAGACTATGGGTATAATTAGAAATGATGATGGGTCCATCTCAATTGAATTCACCATAAATGGACATGAGTACACTCTTTCACTTGAGGAGTTCGAAGAATAATAGGGTTCCATATGATGGTGTTTGCATGTATTCTAATGAATGGTCGCTGCAGGAGCTACACTCTATGGTCGATCATCACGACATTTATCGTGCAACAATCCCTAAGCAACCACGGTAGGGACACCGTGTTTTTTCCAAGAGCATCCCCATCAAGGGTTACTAGGAAGTCGAAAGTGATCTATAGGATCCTTTCCAAATGGAGCTCTCGGAGATGTACCCGTTGTATAGAAAATGGGAAGATATGATAAGGGAGAATGCGTGTGTCTAGTAGGAAACAAGGATCACCCCAACGCATGTCTAAGCTTCATGATCTATTGTCTAGTGACCGAGACTCGCTTCAACATTGCCTACTACATGGTCAAGAGAATGGAAAGTGTAAGAAGCATGGACAAGATGGTGCTCCCGTATGCAATGCTCCTAACTCGACTTGCTAAATTCATCTTTGCATTAAATCCTTCACCACAAACCTATGACCATAGCTTTTGCAACAAAGTTATGGTACAATTGATCGAGGGAAGAACCACGAGGTTTATGGTAGATGGCAAGAGGCCTCACCCACCCACGGATTCCTCGGAAGAAAGGCCAAGAGAAGGTGAAGGAAGTAGCAACCCACTCGGGAATACCGAACTCGACCCCTTGGAGTATATCAACCAATTGTCGGATGTTCCTGGTGCATCACCCGAATGGCAACAAACCAAGGGAATCTTCATGTGCTTTGCCAATTTCTTGAAGAAAAAGAGGTAGAGTGGAGGACGGGTGATGACGAGATGGGAAGGAGAAGAGAGGTAAGGTCTTAGGACCCAAGTGTATGATGAACAATTTCAAACAATGGTTTGTAACACTTTAAACTATGCTCGTAGTATGTAGGTATCGCCATATCTTGGCACTAAACAACTCTAACTTAGGTATTTGAAAAATGAGATTTTACGACCCCTTAAGTGGTCGTCGTCACTCATTCTAGGAATTTTAGCTCTTCCTACTTTGTTATACATTATAGTAGTTGTGTTCTTGCATTTAGTCCCCATAGAAACAACTAGAAGCATTTACTAAGAAGTGCAAAATTGCACATTTGCTGAAAGCCTTCTGATCTGCAGTAGGCGGATCCCAACATTTGAACTAGCCGGATCCCTCCCAGAAGGGAACCGTGGGATCCGTGGCTTCTGATAAGCAATACAGATCTGCCTACTTCAAAATAGTCTACTAGATCACCTCACACAAGTCAAACATAAGATACTAGAGCCAACTAAGTCTTCCTCAAATAGTTGAAAACCTCACTCTCATCCATGGCTTATCTAGGATATATTTTCGACATACTTTTGATTTATCAACTAGTCAAAACTCACCATAATTCCGCTCCAACACTCACACATTATCTATCACGTCTGATAGCACTTAGTTTGGTCTATCCTTCAATTTTAGCAAATTGATCTCAACCATCTTTGACTCAAAATTAGGCTCAACAATTAGTTTTTCATTTCTTTTTATTTTTAAAGATTTTAGTAAAATCCTCTTAGGACATCATCTGACTTCTAGGACTTGTTATCACCATTTCTCCATATGAAATTAAATGGTATCCTTGTCAAACTTATAGTTAGACTACCCAAAGTCAACCATCTTGCCCAAAACCATCATTAAGCACCATCATTTATTATGGTTGAGGATTTGAGATATCCAACAGCTAAAGACTTCAAAATTAAGTCAAAACCTCGAAACTTTGATAATAAACCTTACAAAAGCATAATCATTTCACCTAAAACTGTTCGATAGCCGGATCCTCGGTCTTTAACCAGCGGATCCTCACGAGAAGGATCCGCGGATCCAGAGTGCAGAAAGCCTCAATCGCTTCCATATTCAAATTCAAATCACCTTTTGGTTCTCTAACCACTTTTAGCATTCATTAATTATCCTCCTAGAGTGATCAAACCTTAAGAGCATGCTTAGTCCTCTAAGGCCAAGAATTTAATTTCATAATTCAAATTATCCTTATAAACCAAACAACCTTAGGTTTAAGGCACCATCCTCACTCACCTTTCAAAATCAGCAATTAGAAGCTCACAATTAGGATCATCATCACCATGACTAAGGCTCTTAGCAACAACTCCTCAACCTTAGGATCATCCAAAAGAAAGGGTCAAATGATCCATGAAATCTCTTCCATCGAAACATCCCCATTAGAGATAATGATACTAGAACCCCATCTCATCAAACTCATCCAACAAAGGCTAAGAGAACCGCAAGGATTAGCATCAAACCTTTCGTACTAGAAAAAGGATCATCTAGTTCAAACCAAACTTGACTAGTTCTAGCAAGCCATCAAAACCCTCATTCATTAAGCATGGACTACACTCCTTGAATGAGCCACTTCTCACCCAAACATATACTCATTGGATCATTCACCACCAAGAACCTCCCATTCACCAACCTTTTCATTGAATAGGAACCACCAATAACACCAACTAGCCCATCATGGAGACAAGGAACAACCTTGATCATATGGAAGAAGTTCCATTACCACCCTCATTTTAGAACCTCTTCCTACTTCTCAAAATGAAGAGCCACAATCACACATAGAGCCTCCTCAAAATATCCATTCCCCTCCGGGTCCAAACCAAGACAATAATTGTCCAAATTGTCTAAACACTCAAGAACTTGTTCAAGAAGCACGAAATGAGATACATTTCATGTTTAATCATCTTCTTGCAAAGTTGGATCAAATCAACAAGTCCACTCATCCCTAGACTCAAGCACATTGTAGCGTTTTAAGTCTAGTAACTAATTAGTATTATGGTACTTGTATGTCCTAGTTCATTCTCTTAGTTTTAGAGATTCGTTTGATTATCTCTTGTTTTATTGAATGAATATTTATATGCTATGATTATTTTGTGCATTGTGTTTGTTATTGCACATATATCATCTCTTCATTAAGCATTATTTGACACATTCTCATCACCGAGGAAACTGTCAATGACAAATGGATCCTCCAATGCCTAGACGGATCCCTCCAAGAAGGGAACCGTGGGATCCGTGGTACGTAAGCACAAATTTCTACTAACTCGAGTTTTATATGCAGAAATTATGCACTATACTCTTGTTTTCTAACCTTTACTTTGTAGATTTTAAAATACACATGAAGATGTTGACACCATAAAGCTAGGGGAGTTTTGTGTCAAACGATATTGCAAAACATTTGCAACTTAATCCGATTTTGATTATACTTCATGACACCCCATTGCAACTTTTGCAATCTTCATGGGAGCACGTCATTACTTAGATTTAACCATTTGCAAACCTATTTGCAAACACAATTAGTTTATTTTACGCCATGTCCTTGACGCCTCTCAGCGGATGGACTCGTCAAGGGAGTTAAGACGAGTACCATTTCCGCCACTTGTTCTCTTTACATTTTACATATTTTCTTCTTATAAAATTGTGTTAGTTTCTTTTAACACTTTTGTTTCGACAAAAGGGGAGAAGAAAGTAAAACTACTAATTCAAATTTGTTACTTATTTTAGTTTTTCTTAAAATAATTTTATATTTTATCATCAACAAAAGGGGAGATTGTTAAGACAAATAAGCCGTAAAACGCTTATTTATATTTTACGATCTTCTAATGTTTTGTCGATAACAAACGAAAATCATTTTAACGAAACAAATAGAATACGAAATAGTTTTAGTCAATAGTTTCCTAACACACTTACGCTTTTCACATAAAACACTAAAACAAGTATAAGTGATTTTATGATTTAGATACATATGTACAACAACTAGTGTTTACATATTGGGTTAGATATACTTAAACTAAGTATACTAAAATGGGTAAAACAAGTATATACTAAATGGGTAAAACTAGCAAATGGTATTGACCCATAACCCATGGTTTTATATATACTACTTAACCAAGTTCAATGTATACTTAGATACATTGTATCTAGAAAGAAAACCATGGATCAACCCATAACCCATGACCCATGACCCATAACCAAAATACCCATGGGCAAAGAGGAGCTCCACGGATCCCTCGGCTTTGTCTTGGCCGGATCCTCATGGGAGGGATTCGTGATCCGGGAACAAGAGAGAATTTCTATAAATAGAGAGCCATTTCTTCCTTTCTATATACAACTTTTACACACATACTTCCCCAAGTATTATAACTCTCTAACCTCAGATCCAAGAGATCTATGTAGTTTGTCTATTGTTTTTGTGTGATCTTCTAGGTTCCTCTTAAAGGCGAGATCACCACCTCTTGAAGACGAGCAAGCTCAAGTCCATGAGTTGCCATGCTTCGTCATCATCAAGACAACTAAGGTTCTCTTGTTGATAGTTCTTTCTTTCTCCATAGATGTTGGGTTGAAGGCATTAGTGAAGGATGCCGAAAGTGTCAAGATGAAAGCATTAGTGAAAGGTACTTATCGTCCGTGTCAAAGCATTAGTGAAGAATGCTAAAGGTGTCAAGACGAAGGCATTAGTGAAGGGTGCCAAGCGTTGTGTCAAAGGCATTAGTGAAGGATTCAGAAGAATCAAATCAAGTATCATTTGGGAAGAATGCCTTGGTCGTATAATCGATGAGGTGCTCGTTATACATATAAGTATTTGTTTATTTCCAAGGATGGTGATATCCTTGATGGTATTGTAACAAGGAGTAGATCTCCTTGAGATTAGGTGTTGTGTTGTGAATGGTAGTAGTTCCTCCATAGTAATGGAACTAGGTGCTTAGCCTAGTACCTAATAAAGGGTAAGCGACGCCAGATAGGATTAGTTCTCCTTGGTGTGAAAGAACTCGTGGTTAGCCTAGCACCGTATAAAGGGTAGGCGATGTTGTGTTAGCCGTGGTTCGCCTTGGTGCGGGAACCCGGTATTTAGCTTTGTACCGAAAAAGGTTAAGCGACGCCAGAAGGCTTCTCCGCCATAAGGAGTTGGTGTAGTGCTTACGAACTCTCGAGTAGGTGACTCGGGAGTGGAGTAGGGCAAGAAGGTGTCCTTGTAGCCGAACCACTATAAATACATGTGTCATGGTGATGTGCTTTACTCTTTATCTTTCATTACACGTTTATATACATATCTATCAACGTCCAACATAAACAACCAAATAGATTGACATAAGTCAATCTAAATATTTAAAAGGAAGTTTTAAATTGGTAAAACTATTCAACCCCCCCTTCTAGTTTTCCACAAAATAGGTTGTTAGGGCTGTTGAGACAAGATTTACTCACTGAGTCGGAACAGTGGATTCAGTCGCGAGTCGACTCAATGAGTCTCGGGTCATTTGGTAACACGAGAAAGCGTTGGTTTGTGGGTTGGTTTGAGATAGTTAAGTCTTGGTAAAACGGGTTAATATGATAAAAAGTACTTCGATATATGTCGATATGGGATTACGGGTAACACTTGAATTAGACTCGAGAATTATTTATTAGTCGTAAAATGTTGTTAAGATATCGAAACAAGTAATAGGGCAACCGGTAAAAGGGCAATGGACTAATTAGGTATATATTGCGTCTTAATTATATGTCAATATCGAATATTAACGAACCGGCTAATGGTATAAGATCAAACGGTAAACTTGTAATATATATAAACTTAACGACGTGAATTGTAACAAAATAACTATATAACTATACCGGAATAAGAACTATCGGGATAAACGATATCGAACTTGAGTTAACAACGAATAAATATAAAATGGGTGATAAATGTTTATGAACTAGATGTGTGGTCAACAATTGACATCAATTATTACGTATACGTTATAACTTATAACATGTAATACAGTTTATACATTTAGTGTAACAATTGACATAAAAGTTATTTTGGTGTAAGAGGTACTTTATTAACTATTTTGAATTAACGAGTATAATATATTGGGCGCGGAAATAAATTTAATGTATTGGTTTTACAATAAGCCTAAGTATTCCATTTCACATTTAAAATGATAATGAGATATATAACTATATACTACTAACGGATATGGTTTTATTTAATTATAAACCTTTATTTAAGACGATAATAACTTGTATTTTATAGATAAAAGATAACTTTTATAAACTTGTCGGGAAAGGTTATTTTGAGCAGGCAATTTATTAAAGTCATAATGGTTTGGGAACGTTGAATAAACGAACGCGTCAATTATGAAATACTACAACAGTATACCTTATATGGCTTACTCTATTATAAACTTGTATGATTTCGAGTAACGATTTTGAAACATTTATTAATTGAGCGATGAATGAAACTTATCTCTTATTATAAACGGGTACATTTGGGATTATGGGGAATTATTGAAAGTTAACTTAGTTATGTGTCGTAAATAAATGTCGTCATTTCCTAGTCTTTGACTAGCTTGAGTATGGTCAGTACTTCTTGACTTTGTCGATGTATTTCCTTTTGACGTGCGTTCTGGTTAGTATGTCCCGACTGTGTCGACGTCTTCTCCTTTCTTTCGCGTGAGTTGTGTGTCGCGTCTATGTTTCTTATCACCACACGAAACGTTAAAACTAAACTTTTGAGATACTAATTATAATATTTTTTGGGAACAATAACGGACTTTTGGAAGTAATAACATGAATGATCCACGAAAACTACGACACATTACTTTCTATCGATTTCTTTATCGTATGAGCTGTATTTTAAGAATGATTGTATACGCATTAGGTTGTGTCACTTCTACTTTATCGTATTCGCCGACATTCTTCCGGATGCCATGAGATTAGCTTTAGATGTCGACCGTGTCAATAGTGAATAGTGCATTGTCAGTGGCTAAGTAGTTTCATAGCCCTCTTTTCAAAGGTTTTATAACTATTTTGGGGAGAATACATGCGCTTTTAACGAACCATAATTGAATATGTGAATATGATTTGAGAATGACTGCTGTTTGGTATATTTGATTTGTGGATCGATATCTTATGTGTTTATGTGAATGCAAACTATTTCCTTGGACCTGCCACTATTTTATTGAATTGCTAATGTGTTGACAAGGAATTGTTAGACATGCGAAATTTGTTGACTTAGACTAAGGTAGCATCTCTATGCTATAACGCGATGCCTAGCTAAGAATTGACCGACCTAGTCCAGGGTAGCTTGTGTTCTAGGCCTTGCTACGACCGTGCTGGCTAGAGTCGCTCGGGCCCTGCATTGAGATCTCACACGTAATTGATTGATTATTGGTTTGATTGATTATTGGTTGGTATGTTTATTATCTATATGCCTTAGTCGCACATAGCAATTAAACTCTATCAGGTCCACTATTACTTTTATAACTAAACTCTATGAACTCACCAAAGTAGTCGACCTTTTAGCATGTGTTCTCGTGTTTAAGGCGATAGCTCACTATTGGAAGACGCTATGCAAGGGCATGGTCATAGGCGACTGATGAATAAACGGACCGCTTTAATTATCTTTTGGACCTATTTCCGCACTACTTTCATTAATGTAAACTTATGGTTTTCAATTAATGAATCTTATTCTAAATAAATGGGATAAAAACCATTCTTTGTACCTTATGTTGTGATGCCAAGATTGTAGCACCTAAAGGCTCGTATGCTTCCGCTAGACCGTATTTTGGGGTGTTACATTTTTTTACGAATCCCGTGGGATTTTTCTAGACGGAAATTTTGAAAAAAAAAAGTTCGTCTTTTTACGAATTCCGTGAGATTTTTTTACGAATCCCGTGGGATTTTTCTGGACAGAAATTTTGAAAAAAAAAGTTCGTCGAAAGTATATAAAAGTGCATATCAATAGAAAGATAATTTTTTTCTCGTCGCGATGGTGTATTTTTTGTAACTTGAAGATTTACCGTTTGCAAGATATGTTGTTTTTTAAAAAAATGTGAAAATTGAGTTTTTATAGAATTACATTTCTACCGTTCCTTTGTTAATTTTTGCTTTCATCTCATCCATTGGATGAAAAGAAGATGAATGGTTGAGATCTTATGATTTATTCTTTAAATTAGATGTGTTTTGTATTGATCTCACCTCGCCCCTAAATTAAATATAAAGATTGTTTGTGTAATAAAGAAATACAAGAATGTCTCTCTACTTTAATCACGTTGCAAAAATAGTCCAAAAAGAGTTGCATAAATCCTCCCAATTAGTTGCGAGTACACAAACAATCCCTACTGATTCCTTAAACGAAGTTAGTATATCAAAACTTGATTATCTAAAAAGCTCATAACAACTGGCGTTGGCAAGTTTTCATCCGAGATGACAATAACATTATCCGAGTTTCAGTTTAACATATTTGGATTGAGATACGAATCAAGATGGGAGCGAGATTCGGATAAACCATTAAACAATGAAAATAATATGAATAGTTGGTTAAAAAAAACACAACAAATAAAATACTACAATTATACTCACGAGTAATGCTATTTAGACCTACTAATCAAGCCTAAATACATGCCTAATGCATAAATCACTTGTACAATTGTATAATGTACTTTCTCTCTCTAAATTCTCACCAATTATTTTTTTTAAATCAACCAATCAAATCATTAGGTACATTTGTAGGCTTGATTAGTAGGCACAACAATTTCTTATACTCACATCATTTTTGGTAAAAAAAAACGTATTTAACAATAACACCATTAAATGAAATAAAAGTGATTGTGCAAAACATGTCAATACATAATACGAGTTGAGATCCATATAGATCCGTAATTAACCATAGAACCAATCAATGCATCCCAACCATCCAATCCAATTACATCCAAAGGCTAAGATTAAATCATGTATTTACACTTAGAAGGGCAAAAAGTCAAATATATAAACTAAACTAAAAAAAAAAAAAAAAAAAAAAAAAAACTTCCTTCATTATTTCCTAAAAATTTAGGGTAAAACACACACACACAACAACAAAACCCGACCACCACCATCACCGCCTACCACCATCATCGATCCACCATCCTCACCAATCCACCATCCTCACCAAATCCGCTATCCTCACCGCCAACCATCATCCTAACCATAAAATCGTCACGCCCACCACCATCATCGATCCACCATCCTCACTGTCAAACCGCGCCGCTATCGCCTCCCGTCGACACCACAATTCAGTTAAATAATGGAAAATAATAATGTTGTAGTTTTTGTTGATGAAAATAGATATGAAGATGAGCTTATGGTGGATGCTGAGGTTATGATTGAAGATGATATATTGGTGGATGCTGAGATTATGGAAGAAGAAGATATACCTGTTATTCAAGGTAAATCACATATGATTCAGCTAATTTTTCTTTAATAAAGAAGAAAAGGATCATATATGATTCTAGTAGAACCATATATGATTCATATAATTTTTTGCTTATTCTGCTTTTTTGTTGCTTATTTTGAATATTAGTAGATTCTATTGGAATTACGTATATGGTTCTAGTGGAATTACATATGATCGTGATGAAGATGTTGATGATTTAGATGCACACCATGTGTTTGATGAAATGCGTCTGCGAAGAATCACATATGATTCTGAAGAATCATATGTGATTCTTCATAATCATATATTTTAGTTTTTTTGAATCATATGTGATTCTGAAGAATCACATGTGAAGCAAAATCACATATTTTAGTTTTTCTGTTATATTGATACGTTTATGTAATAAAGAAGAAAAGAATAGTAGAATCATATATGATTCTAGTTGAATCATGTATGATTCTAGCAAAAATCATATGTGATTCTGATGAGATATTTGATTCTGTTATGAAATAAATATTGTTTGATCCTTTTAATTGAATTATTTTAGTTTATTGTTCTAGCAGGTATGTTATTTTTAACTGAATACAAATGCAAGAAGAAAAGTTACATTGCACAAATCATATATGATTTTTCAAAATCATATATGACTTTTCAGAATCATATAATCTGTTACTTATTTCAGCTTAATTCTAGCTTATTTTCAAAGTTTTAAAAATTTTATCTTTACAAAAAGTTCTTATTTTCAACTTATTTTTAATCTCCAAAAAATTAAATCAGCAAATAAAAAAGTAAGGGAGTAAGGGAAGCCAAGGGTGAGCCACAAGGCTCGAACCCCTGACCTCAACCTCACACAAACATACTTAGCACGCAACTCACAACCATCTGCGCCCTAGGGACTTACACTCCTAGGGTGCATTGGTTTATTTTTATACACGTATTTGTAGTTTAAGCTTAATCACTTTTCAACTTATTTACAACTTATTTATTTTAGCTGTTGGTACCACTTAATTTTTCCTAGATTCCTAATAACTTAAAGTACTTTTCAGAATTTTTTTAGATTTTTCTGAGTTAGTTTAGTATTTTTTTAATAATATTTTTAGATTAAAAGTGTTTTTAATTAATAATAAATAAAATAAAAATCATAAAAATACAAATATTTTTTCTAAAATTATTTTTAGTCATTTAGAACTTTTAGAAATTAAATTTTCACTTCTAGGGTAAAAATTTGGTAATTTAGGTTTTTAGGCCCGTTAAGTTCACGTTAAACGGGCGTTTTTAGTTTAGGTTGCCTTAGTGCTTAATTATGTTTTGTTTTCTTGATTTATGTGCTTACTCTTTGTTTCTCAGTTTAATTGTGTTTTAATTTCTTGATTTTTGTGCTTATTAGTTACTTATTTAGTTTATTTAGTCTATTTTAATTCCAAATCCAAAATATATCGACCATTCAAAAATCATATATGATCTGTTATGAATCATATATGATATTTCACAATCATATATGATTTTGAAAAATCATATATGATTCTGAACAGATCGTATATGATTTGCACAAAATCATATACGACTCTTATAGAATCACATATGATTTGAGAAAAAAATCATATGTCATTTAGATATAAAAACTTTAAAACATATAGCAACATAGCAGGTAAAAAAAACATTTAAACATTTAAATTACCCATCCGATACTACCATCAGTACTACCAAAAGACTACCCATCAGTTTTAAACTACCATCAGTACTACCAAAAGACTACCCATCAGTACTACATAAACTAATATGACTACCATCACTTAAAAGCATGAACAACCTCATCCTTTTTAACATCCTTTTCACGCTCAACCATGTTCTTGATTGAATTCATAATAATTGAAATTCTTTTCTGTTCAAGCATCTCAGACTGGAACTTATAAGCCAAATCATACATCTTTTGCGAATGCACATTCAAATCGTGCAACAGAATCTTGGTAGCAATCTTAAACCTCATGCGCCCAACAACGCAACTCGCTACTCGATTCTCGCACACGCACTAACATCCCATTTTGGCGGGATCACCAACATAAGACTCCATATGAATCATCGCGAAAACTCCACAATCCGCATGATTGCTCTTAGTCTTCCATTTCATCCTTGAATCTGTCCTCTAACTTTAGAAACAACATCATATCTTTGATGATTATGTTCTTGAAGAAACCTGGAAAAAAACTTCTTCTACAAAAAATAAAACAAGGTTAAAAAATGTACATAAATCACATATAACTTGTATAAAAATCACATATGATTTTTAAAAGAACTTGCCAGAAGTTCACAAACGCCCTTGTACTTTGAATTGTAGGTTCCAGAATCAGAATTATCAAGGATGATCATCATTGTTAAACTCTTCTTAATGTTGAAAACAACAGCATAAAAATGATTGGAGACACAAATAAGGAAAAACGCCTATTTCAACAAAAAAAGAAAAGTTAAAATTCAAATTCAAACTTCTACAAATTTAATTTTCTAATTGAATGAGAAATTACCAATTCAATATCTGCAAGAGACCTAGAGGCATTGTCATCTTCATTTTTAAAATGAGCCAAAATCTCCACTGAAAACATATTCCACTGCTCATCTTTATCAATAAGTCCTTTAACCATAGCATCTGTCTGTATTAAATAAAATATCATATGCTATTTTAATCCTTGAACTAAATCATGTTTATGTGCAAAATATCAGAATCTTATATGATTCTGATGAGAATCAGATATGAATCTGTGTGAATCATATATGATCCACTCAGAATCATACATGATTCTCATAAGAATCATATATGATTCTCATCAGAATAACATATGATTCTCATCAAATATGAGTAAAGACTGATTGAAAAAGTTGAATTAAAAAAATAAAAAAACCTACAATACAATTCGTGGGAAAAAAATGCATTTTTGGTGACGGATCCTTTTTAAGCGATTCTTCATAATTCAACACCGCTCCCCAACAATCAACAACATTTGCATCTATCCAAAAACTTGGTGCCAACGTCTCCATGTTCAAACGTATAGACGATACCTCATGGTTACCAGAACGAGTTCGAAAAACCGTTTCACTAAATTAAAAAACAAAACAAAAAAAGTGAATTAGAAATGTTATTACAGGAATATCGCATGTGATTCTACAACTTACAATTTAACTAAAGACCAAAAAAAATTATAGTAAAGTTACAACTTATCGCCCTGCATTAAAAACAAGCTATTCCCAAACTCAAACTCAAGCCTCTTAAGAAGAGCGATAACTATCATCTTATTATTCATGTATGGAGATGACAGGTAAGAAGATGGCTTAGTAACTCTTTTCTTAGGAGATGAACGAGTAACCACTTATTCAGGAGTCTGAGGACACTCAGGGTTAACCGGCTGAACAACCTGAGGCCAGTTAATATCATCCTGAATCAAAACAAATTCTAGTTACAAAATATTAAAAGAACAAATAATAAAAAGATTAAAAGAAGAAATTTCTGTTTTGTTGTGCTATTACTCGACTTGAAACTTGTA
Organism: Chrysanthemum lavandulifolium; assembly: GCA_022545495.1. Lineage (NCBI taxonomy): Eukaryota > Viridiplantae > Streptophyta > Magnoliopsida > Asterales > Asteraceae > Chrysanthemum > Chrysanthemum lavandulifolium. Next base: position 140,457,266 of record CM040239.1, read on the forward strand.
AGATCAAACTGCTAAGAGAGAAAGGTTAAACAAAGTACGTCATAATATGCATCGCAAATACAATCAATCACCTCTCTGACCCAGTCAATATTTGCTTCAAGCCACTTCGTATACGTTTCTTCAGTAATTATTGGTACTTCATCTTCATCTTCAAGAACAGCCTAGCAAGCAACAATCTCGCCCTCCACATTATCACCACCATCACCTTTCGTCGCACCATCAATGTTCTCGCCATCCAAATTATCTCCCTCAACATCTTTATTGCGACCATCAACGTTCTAACCACCACCAGAACCGGCTCCATCTCCTAAATTAAAATCATCAACATGAACATCTTCAAATAATATAATTTCTTTGAATACTCCTCCATATTTCTCGTATAATTCAAGAACTTCTTCGTCATTCGGAAACTCGATATTAGCCTTTTTCAGAAGATCTTCAAGTTCAACCTTCTCACGAGATATGTTTGAAAGCTTGTTTTTAATCATCTTGCAAAAACTCTGAAAATAAAAACAAAATTAGATAAGACATGTCACATAAAACTGAAATGAAAATCTTGAATAACATGTCAAACAACTAGAATCATATATGATTCCAATAGAATCATACGTGATTCAAACAGAATCACATATGATTCTTAATAGAATCATATGTGATTCTTACTTGAATCATATGTGATTCTGTTTGAATCACATATGATTTTATCAGAATCACATATGATTCTCTCTGAATCACATATGATTTTGTTTGAATCATATGTCACTGTAGTACAAAAAAAAATTCAAAAAAGATAGGAAAAGAGTCAAACCTGTTTGTCAGTAGGAGGCACACAGGAAGTACGAGCCTCGCTCACATTCACACCACCATCATAAAAACCTTCGGTTTCATGTACTTCAGATTCACTCCAATCTCCATGCAAATCCTATTTGCCTATGATTTGTCCTTCAGTTTCAAGCTTCTGTCGTATATTCATCGAAGTTGTGCTCCAGTTTCGGATAGCATGACGGTAATGAATAACATTAAAACGCTCAAATTGTGTGGAATCAAGATACATGAGCTCTTAAAAGTAAGAAAATTCACAATGAGATCATAAAAAAGCATACACAAAAACTGTAAACATATAAAGGATAAACTTACAATCAAGAAGCACAATGGACCAATATAGTAGTCGCCAAGAGTCTTTGGGAGTTCACTATATTTAAGACAGTTGTAAATATAACCACACCAATCAATTTTGGCAATGTTAGTATCTTCGGTAATACGTCTAAGAACATTCAAATTAACAATCGCCTTCATTGTATCAGCTTTACCCATAACATTGGCATATAACATAAGGAAGTTTACTTTAAACATAAAGTCAACTCGCTCTGCGAGGACCAACTTTGAAGCAATATCACTAGCTCGGATATCCTTCAACTTCTTTGGATAAAATTGCCACAACTTCACAAAAGCATCATCAAGAGGTCTCTCGGGTAAATCAAATAAAGAAATTCCACCAAGAGGAATTCCTAAGATCTCGTGGATTTTCTTAGGAGTGACAAGAATCGTCCCCTTCTCCAACACAAACTCGTAAGTTTGTTAATAAACTTTGACACCACAAACCTTGCCAAACGAGATGGAAGTGTGTCAATAGAAACCAAGTGCAATGAAGAAAAACCAATATCCGACAAAAAAGATTTCATGTCAACTCTCGCATCATGGATTGTAGAAAACAAGCTAGAAGGAACTGTCTTAGAAAAGAGAACATTAAATTTACTCAGATACTCGTTCCTCTCAATCTGGTCGACAGTAAGAGGTTTCTTCTTCTCCTTATTTGAATCTGACTTCAATACACGTTCCTTCTTCAAAGATTTTTTAGTCTCCAAAACCTTCTCTTCTGCCTTTAACAAATGCTCCTTCTTAGGCTTCAAGACCTTCTCTCCTGACTTCAATAAAACTACAGCCTTCTTCATAGATTTCTTAGGCTTCGAGACATTTTCTTCTTCTGACAAAGAATCATACTTAGAAACACGCTTCCTTTTCTTAGTCTCTGAAACATCCTTCATCTGCTTGACACGTTTCTTAGCCCTTTGTTCTTTGGAGTCGCTATCAGACTTAGAAATCTCTTTCTTAACCTTTGTACTCTTTCCCTTAACACTCTTTGATTTTAAATTCTTAATTAACTCCTCATCCTCTTCACTTTCCTCACCCTTGTCCTCTTCACTTCCCTCTTCTTCATTAGACTCATCCTCATCCTCACCCTCATCCTCACCCTTTCCATCATACTCATCCTTGTCCTCATCACTACCTTCTTCATTCGAACTACTCTCCTCCTCATTATTACCATCTTTATCAGACCCACTATCATCTTCATGAGAACCACTGTCTTCATCCTCTTGCTCCTCAGACGCTGAATTTTACTAAAATCATATATAATAATAGTGTGACACTATTATTATATATGATTTTAGTAAGAATTGTATATTATTATGAGATTATTATATATATGATTTTACTAGAATCATATATATAATTATCTAAATCATATATGATTCTAATGGAATCATATATGATTCTACTGGAATCATATATGATTCTACTAGAATCATATGTTTTTGAGTTATTACAATCATATATGATCGTAGTAGATTATTTGCGGGTTATTAACATTTAAAATTTTGGTGCAGGTCAATCAACGAAGATGACAAAGGAAGCATTATGAAGAATAGGACTCCTCCAAAATCAACAGTCGTCAAACCGAAAGATGTTGTCAAACAAAAACATGCTGTCAAACCGCAACCCGTTAAACCGAAACCCGCTACTGTCAAACCTTAACCTTCTGTCAAACCAAAACCCGCTACTGTCAAACCGAAACCCACTACTGTCAAACCTCAACCTTCTGTCAAACCAAAACCAACTATTGTCAAACCTCAACCTTCTGCTAAACTGAAACCCGCTACTGTCAAGCCTCAAGCTTCTAGCAAACCGAAACCTGCTACTGATGAAAATTCAGTGTCTGAGGAGCAAGAGGATGAAGATAGTGGTTCTCGTGAAGATGATAGTGGGTTTGATAAAGATGGTAGTAATGAGGAGGAGAGTAATTTGAATGAAGAAGGTAGTGATGAGGACGAGGATGAGTATGATGGAAAGGGTGAGGATGAGGGTGAGGACGAGGATGAGTCTAATGAAGAAGAGGGAAGTGAAGAGGACACGGGTGAGGAAAGTGAAGAGGATGAGGAGTTAATTATGAATTTAAAATCAAAGAGTGTTATGGGAAAGAGTACAAAGGTTAAGAAATAGATTTCTAAGTATGATAGCGACTCCAAAGAACAAAGGGCTAAGAAACATGTCAAGCAAATGAAGGATGTTTCAGAGACTAAGAAAAGGAAGCGTGTTTCTAAGTCTGATTCTTTGTCAGAAGAAGAAAATGTCTTGAAGCCTAAGAAATCTATGAAGAAGGCTGTAGTTTTATTGAAGTCGGGAGAGAAGGTCTTGAAGCCTAAGAAGGAGCATTCGTTAAAGGCAGAAGAGAAGGTTTTAAAGACTAAGAAATCTTTGAAGAAGGAGCGTGTATTGAAGTCAGATTCAAATAAGGAGAAGAAGAAACCTCTTACTGCCGACCAGATTGAGAGGAACGAGTATTTGAGTAAATTTAATGTTCTCTTTTCTAGGACAGTTCCTTCTATCTTGTTTTCTACAATCCGTGATGCGAGAGTTGACATGAAATGTTTTTTTGTCGGATATAGGTTTTTCTTCATTGCACTTGGTTTCTATTGACACACTTCCATCTCGTTTGGCAAGGTTTGTGGTGTCAAAGTTTAATAACAAAACTTACGAGTTTGTGTTGGAGAAGGGGACGATTCTTGTCACTCCTAAGAAAATCCACGAGATCTTAGGAATTCCTCTTGGTGGAATTTCTTTATTTGATTTACCCGAGAGACCTCTTGATGATGCTTTTGTGAAGCTGTGGTTGAAGCAATTTTATCCAAAGAAGTCAAGGATGTCCGTATAGTGATATTGCTTCAAAGTTGGTCTCATGAGCGAGTTGACTTTATGTTTAAAGTCAACTTCCATATGTTATTTGCCAATGTTATGCGTAAAGCTGATACAATGAAGGCGATTATTAATTTGACTGTTCTTAGACGTATTACCGAAGGTACTAACATTGCCAAAATTGATTGATGTGGTTATATTTACGCTTATCTTAGATATAGTGAACTCCCAAAGACTCTTGTCGGCTACTATATTGGTCCATTGTGCTTCTTGATTGTAACTTTATCCTTTTTATGTTTACAGTTTTTATGTATGCTTTTTATGATCTCATTGTGAATTTTATCACTTTTAACAACTCATGTATCTTGATTCCACAAAATTTGAGCATTTTAATATTATTCGTTACGTCCTGGCGTCCTGCTATCCGAAACTGGAGCACAACTTTGATGAAGCTACGATAGAAGCTTGAAATTGAAGGACAAATCATAGGCAAATTGGATTGCATGGAGATTGGAGTGAATCCGAAGTACATGAAACCGAAGGTTTTTATGATGGTGGTGTGAATGTGAGCGAGGCTCGTACTTCCTGTGTGCCTCCTACTGACAAACAAGTTTGACTCTTATCCTATCTTTTTGAATTTTTTGTTTGTACTACAATCACATTTGATTCAAACAGAATTACATATGATTATGATAGAATTATATGTGATTCAAACAGAATCACATATGATTCAAGTAAGAATCACATATGATTCTATTAAGAATCATATGTGATTCTGTTTGAATCAATATGATTCTATTGGAATCATATATGATTCTATTGGAATCATATATGATTTTAGTTGTTTGACATGTTATTCACGATTTTCACTTCAGTTTTATGTGACATGTCTTATCTGATTTTGTTTTTATCTTTAGAGTTTTTGCAAGATGATTAAAAACAAGCTTTCAAACATATCTCGTGAGAAGGTTGAACTAGAAGATCTTATGAAAAAGGCTAATACCGAGTTTCCAAATGACGAAGAAGTTCTTGAATTATACGAGAAATATGGAGGAGTATTCAAAGAAATTATATTATTTGATGTTGTTCATGTTGATGATTTTAATTCAGGAGATGAAGTCGGTTCTGATGGTGGTAAGAACGTTGATGGTGGCAATAAAGATGTTGAGGGAGATAATTTGGATGGCGAGAACATTGATGGTGCGACGAAAGGTGATGGTGGTGATAATGTGGAGGGCGAGATTGTTGCTTGCGAGGCTGTTCTTGAAGATCAAGAGGAAGTACCAATAATTACTGAAGAAACTTATACGCAGTGGCTTGAAGCAAATATTAACTGGGCCGGAGAGGTGATTGACTGTATTTGCGATGCATATTATGATGTACTTTGTTTAACCTTTCTCTCTTAGCATTTTGATCTTACAAGTTTCAAGTCGAGTAATAACACAACAAAACAGAAATTTCTTCTTTTAATCTTTTTATAATTTGTTCTTTTAATCTTTTGTAAGTAAAAATTTGTTTTGATTCACGATGATATTAACTGGCCTCAAGTTGTTCAGCCGGTTAACCCTGAGTGTCCTCAGACTCCTGAACGAGTGGTTACTCGTTCATCTCCTAAGAAAAGAATTACTAAGCCATCTTTTTACCTGTCATCTCCATACATGAATAAGAAGACGACAATTATCGCTCTTCTTAAGAGGCTTGAGTTTGAGTTGGGGAATAGCTTGTTTTCAATGCAAGGCGATAAGTTATAAGTTTACTTTAATTTTTTTTTGGTCTTTAGTTAAATTGTAAGTTGTAGAATCACACGCGATATTCCTGTAATAACATTTATGATTCACTTTTTTTTGTTTTGTTTTTTAATTTAGTGAAACGGTTTTTCAAACTCGTTCTGGTAAGCATGATTGTTAATAACTCTAAAACATATGATTCTAGTAGAATCATTAATGATTGTAGTAGAATCATATATGATTCAGATAATTATGTATATGATTCTAGTAGAACCATATATGATTCTGGTAGAATCATAATAATCTCATAATAATATATAATTCTTACTAATATCATATATAATAATCACATGTGATTTTATAAGAATCGCATATGCTTCACATGTTTTTAACTGATAAGATATGAGCATAAATGAATTTCACTAGTAAAATCATATGTGATTATGATTTTACTAGTGAAATTCATTTATGCTCATATCTTATCAGTCATCTAAAAACATATGAAGCGGCTACAACACGCGCATAAACAATCACCTACTTAACAATAACAACTACTTATTATCAAGTCATTAAACCTAAAATAAGCAACAAAACCTGAAAACAATCACACCTAATTCAACAAATAAACACAATAAAACCTGAAAACTTAAAAACAATATAAAATAAGCAGTAAACACAATAAGCAACAATATAAGCAATAAACCTCAAAACCTAAAATAAGCAAAATCTACAAAATAAAGCGACAAACCTAAAATAAGCAAAACAATAAGCAAATCCTATTGCTAATATCCAACAAAATAAGCAGTAAACACTAAAAACGTAAATAATCAACAAAATAAGCTGAAAAAAACGTAACATTACACACTATTATTCAATATCTAAACTGAAAAAATTACCAGAAACAGGTGGAACAGATGAGGAGACCTTTGCTTTATTCTTAATCGGTGCTATTTCATGATCTAAATCCATTTTTGGATTGATGGTGACGGTTCACGGCGGCGCGTGTTGTGAGTGACGGTTATTTGATGGTGATGATTCCGATTGATGGTGATGAATCGGTTATTTGAGAGGCGGTGATGAATCGATTGATTGTGTGATTATGTGGGTGATGAAATGATCGGAAGTTATGAGGTTGGGTGAGTATTAACTGAGAAAGAAAGACCAATTTATTTTTATCATTAAATGAAAAATATAAAAGAAAATCAAATTAATTCTAGCTATTGGATCAAAATAAAATAAAAAGCTAGGATGAAATGTTGAGATTATAATATCTTTTGGATCTTATAAAAAGCTTTTGCCTACATAATAGTACTGGTAATTGATATCGAAAGTATGTTAATTTTTTTATTTTGAAAGTTTTGAGGATAATTTTACCCTTTTTTATATGCGGCGGAGATAGAAAAGGAATCAGCTCGAATTGAATGCAAAGAGGACCCCTACTTTTGATACGAATGAACCCCTGAACCTAAAACTAACCGACCCTTACACTTCAAGCGTGACCCTCGGAGGTCAAAAGAATACGTTGTTTTTTAATTCTTGTTTGAGATAAAACTTTTATCAATTTTTCAATTTTTCAATTTTTATTTTTTTAAACAACAACTAACTATCTCAAAATTTAGAACACAAAATATCTCATATGTCCTAAGAACATCTCCAATCTATGGAGCATTCGAAGGTTCAATATATTACCACATCATTATTTAACTCTTGTATATAAAATCTTATCATTATTGAACTCTTGTATATAAAATCTTCACAATCAATTGAACTTGGTTTCGTTCAAAAAATAAATAAAAATAAATTGAACTTGGTAATATGTATAATTCTCAAGCTAATACAATTAAATATTTGAAAAATAGGTGCGACTGGACAAATATATGTAAGGTGGCCCACATATCATCATATAATAGACGGTACTTTTTTCAATGAACGAATGACTTGGTACTTCTACAATGCATTACACTCATAAAAGGAGTCATTGCATTTTGCCACCTAGACCTTGTGGGTGCCCTAAGCAAGACTTAAACCCACAGCCATTCGATTGGAGAGCCATTCAAAAGTTACCATTGCAACACAAGCCGTTTGCTGGTTTTAAACTGTAATGTCTATTTCCTTAGTGACTGCAGCTTATCTCAATTTTACTAAGTAGTGTTTCGCATGTCAAGTGACATTACACAATCGGTACTAGAAAGCTCACGAATGTTGAATGACGTTGCGTTTATAGAGCCAAATCGGGGTCACAAGGTCGTTTCTGGTACCCTCAAATAAGCAACACCTAGCAAAAGCGTCAAACCGTTGTTTTAATGTGCTCGTTTAACAGCTATTATACATTACAACTGTGTACGACTTATTTTACATACTTCTCTGTCGCATTGTGAGGGTTGAAAACATATAAGGAAAACCCGATTATTCGTTCATCTATTCTATCCTCTATAGATTACTCATTAGCAACACGAATCACTTGCTTACCGACATTCTTGCCTGTAAATAGTCCAACAAAGGCAGCCGGGGCACTTTCAAGACCATTGTTCATGTCTTCTAGATACACAATTTTCCCTTCCTTGTAGAAACGGGTAACATCTTCCAGAAAGCGAGGGTACAAGTGCATATAATCACTCATAAGGAATCCCTTCATCGTTATACCCTTTGATATTACACTGAACATGTTGCAGAAACTTTGTGGATCATTTCTGTTGTTCTGGGAAAGTATTCCACAAAGAGTTATACGACCATGGTTCCTCATGTTTGCTATTGTTGCATCCAGCATTTTTCCACCCACGTTGTCAAAGTATACATCAATTCCTTGAGGGAAGTACCTGGTTTAGTTACCGTACCAAACAAACCGTATGTCCAATCAGATAGCTAGTACTGTTGTCAGTTATAAACTATCAGTATCCCTACCATATCAAAATTCTTAATAACATCAACAACAAAAAATCATTCATGAAGCTTCAGTAATGCTAATACAGAGGTTGCAAAATGGGCGGGTATGTCGGGTTGGGTAAGAGGTCATTTTTAGTACCTTTGAACGGCGTGGCTCAGGGTGGGTTAACTCGCAAACATTTTGTTGTTCATTTTATATAAAAAATAGCTATAAACAATGCATGCGCTAAATAAGATAACTGAAACAATGCAACTCCAGTGTACATCTAAATCTTTGAATAAGAATTACTGAGAAGGATGTGATCACTGAAACTAGACTTTGAGAGACTTTCTATCCTGCCCATTTGACATGTTCCTGTTCTAGCTAGAAATACATATTTAGCTCATTTCTCCTATCTGAAATATATAAACATAACCCAAATCGATCCATTCAATAGCAAATGCGCAGTAAAAGAAATTATGCATCAGTTTCAGATTAACTGGAACCTTTGCCTTTAAGTTTTGATGACTAGGTAAACTTCTAAAATACTACACACTCCACCTCATGCTCTGAGAAAACTTTCTACCCATTACTGCTACATGCTGGTAAAAAAAAGACGACCATGTTTCCTTGCCAAGATATTTTGTGAGCATGTGGAGGTATGTTACGCTCAAACATGTAAGAAAACCGTTAATTTTGGCCATAAACTATAACAAATGAGCAACAGATGATAGATTAACTTAATAGTAGTGTGAAAAGAAGCCAAAAAGTATGTTACTCATGGTACAAGAGTCAAAGAGATCTCTCTTATGGTTCTCATAAAACGCAAGATACAGTCTCAAAGGCGTTAGATTTGTCAGGTAAACACGAAATTTATAATCCTGTGACAAGAGATCATACAGTGAAGTGTGAACTTTGTATTGCGATAGATATAGTCAACCTAAGTTCTGATTTTAAAAATAGCTACAATCTGATTTCAAATTCTGATGGGGGAATTTGGAGAACCGCATGTTAACTATTAACTTGATTTGAAATTAATAAACGGTAAAGCTTTATTTATGTTCTTCAAGGTTTATAGCATGTTAACTATAAAATGGCACACAAAGTGATACTGATAAATACATTTGATATTGCTCTTGAGTATTTATAATACTAAAATACAAGAAGCTGTTACCTGGCCAGAGCTGCTTCAAGGTCTGATTCTTCTTTGTAGTTGAAGGCTTCATCAAATCCAAGCTTATTCTTCAAAAGTTCCACCTGATTCCATGTTCACGTAAGTTTCGTTCTTGATGTGCCTATCACATCTACATACATTCATTGCAAAGAATGAAGTCACCGTTTGACTTTCAGGGCAGGTGGATGTAGTTGGGTGTCTTAAGCAATAAGATAGAATGGATTATAATTGACACAGTATCTCTTTTATTCCAACCCAAAAATAATAATTTACATTTGTTCCAGACGTGGCTATTTGACTCCTTTACTTACGAATGGGTCAATTTGGGTTGTGCTTAATCTCAAACGGATCAAATCCATCAATTTAGCTACAGGTCACCCAAAGTCTATCTTGCAGCATACAACCTCCTAAATAGTTCCATTCATATAAAGAAGTGGATAAAAGAGTGGTTGTGGGTCAAACCAGACTGAACACACCCGTTTTGACCCATTTCAAAACCCGTCTGACCCGCCCATCTTGCCAGCAGTACTATGCACCCAAGCTAAAACAAAAAAAAGTCCTTGAGGGATTTTTTCACTCTACATCGCCTGGAAAAAAGTCTTTTTGAAATTCAAATGCCTCCAGTGGGGATACTACAGCGAACATGGAGTCATATAGACTATGAGACTTCTTTTGCTGATCTTTAATCCTCCCTGATACTATTTTATATATCTTTTGGCCAAAATTACTTTATACAGAAACGTGTAAGCTGGTTATACTTTTGTTTTAGTAACGAAATCCACAACAGTTGCAAGTTTGGAAACTTTGTGATAATCTTGAAATTTGTATCCAAATCATTTATTTTAAAGGAGTGATCATGTCTTGAGAAAAAATAATGTCCTATATAATACGTACTTTTTGGTTTGTGCCAGTGCTTCCAACCACATAGCATCCATGTAACTTAGCAAGTTGACCAACAAGCTGTCCAACAGCAGAGGAGGCAGCAGATACATAAACATAGTCTCCTTTTTTAGGAGCACAAACCTCATAAAAACCGGCATAAGCTGTAAATCCTGGACTACCTGCATAAAATTTAACACAACTTTATGTTAATATTTGGATGGAAATATTGAGAAAGTGTTTGACCATTAACAAGTGTCTACAAGACTTTAGGCGAATGAACAACAGAGAACATTGTGGACCAATAGCATCAACTGTTTGATATGAGAAAAAATGCCTAAACAGAAATGAGTCTAGCTTGGAAGCTTACTAGAAATGATAATGTTGCTTACGACACGTAATGTGTATCAAGGGGTCCAAAGCAAAGCCAGTCCTTTATAAGTTCTAATCCTCGTGAGCTATGATTAAACTGTTGTTACCTTACAACTACTATATGCTAATCAATGTGCAAGTGCATCCTGTATGCATCCCCCAAACAAAATGCAAATGTTTAGTTGTCCAATACTAATAACAAGATTTTTTAGTGAAAATTTTAGGCTAAATATATCTATTTTGAATAACAATCAAAGCTGCAAAAGCTCTTATTCCTCATGCATAACAGAATGCTTGCTTTTCTTATCACAATCAAAGATCCAAAGATCTAATTTCCAATATGCAATATCTCAGGTTTGGCCTAATCCTCGGAGTGGTAATACTTAGAGGTGATAACCCTTTGCCTTTCTAAAGAATACAAAACCGAACAAAAAATACGCAGTTCATGAGATCTTTTAAAGTTGAAACGTTAAGAAATAAATTATAAAAAGTATTTTGCACTTAAATGAGGGGAAAGCGAAAGAAGGCGCACCTAGAAGTCCAAGATGATAAGATAGAGGAATATCGTCATCTTTTTGAAGTTTCTTCAGTTGACCAGTGTTCTTGATGACGCTGTATTCTTCCCAATTTGTAAGCCCTGATACTAGATCGCCAGCTTTGAAATCTGGGTTATTAGAATCCACAACTCTTGACACCCCATTTCCTTCTATTTGCTTCAATTTTGTTGACAGCAAACATTTCAATAACAGAACGCATATACAAAGGGAAAATCCAATCATGTAGCATAATATTATCGAGAAAAAATCTGTGTAGACAAATAACGTGTAAAACCATGTTCCCATACATAATAATTCCATTACCTGTGCTGCTGTGCAGACAGGTACTGTGTTTCCACAGGTAGTGCAAAAGTAAGAATGACATAAGCAATCTTTAGGTCAACTCCAAAAGTTATCTCTAGACATGAATGCACAAATAAACACCCATCTTACTTCAGGGAACCAAGACATACGACATGCCCAAATCATGAATTTTTGTAAGGTAAATCCAGGACTACGATGCATTCTTCATTTTGATTTCCTAGCATAGTTTGTGCATCTATGTATGTGTCGCATTTAACCAGTTATACATATTAGTACATCGGTGTAAAGACATGTGTGTCTCTATGGGGGTGTTTGGGATTGCTTTTCTACTCTTAAGCAGTTTTGTATTATCCAAACTGCTTCCGCTTATCTGCTTATTTCGAAGTGCTTATTATTGTTTCTGAGTATCATTGATAAATATGCAAATTCAAACACTATTACGGAAGTACGTATTTTTATAAAAAGATAATACAAAGTACTTGTTTCTAAGAAGAAAAAACAAGCAAACAATCCTGCATATACTATACATTTGTAAACATTGACGTTTTAACTTGGCCTATTTGATCATAAAAACACAATCAAGGTGGCCTAGTGGTAAGGCGTCCCTATATCCTCACAAGAGGTCGTTTAATCCTCCCGAGGTGCATATGAGTCAAAGACTCGCCCTCACTGAGTAACCTAAATAGGGAAAACCTCGTCCATTTTTTTTCCTTTGTAAGGCAATTAAATACGTTAGCAATAAATTAGCAAGTTAAGAGTTACAACAACCTTAAAACCACAATTTCTACCAAACACCTCCTGTCCTGATCCTACAAATTGCAACAACAACGCAAATGATACTTCTATCCAAACGTCTCTCTACCACGACCCTTCATATTACAACAATACAAACGACCCTAAACGACCCAAGTATCCAATTACCAGCTACAACAATCATAGGAATTACAAATCATGTAATCTAACAATTTGATCATAAGATACGTTAACGAAGAAACTCTATAAATTAATACTCTGAGAGTAGTGATCATACAGAGCCAGGAACAAAAGGAGGAATCCAAGAGTCGTGACGATCACGCATACGACCACGCATGTAAGTGTCACAAGACAAATACATATTCTTCAAAACAACTCCATTTGATCCCTTTGGTGCTTCCAGCTTTATTTTACTATCAAGCTTAAGTTCCATATTGGCTTCTGATGGAGATTCATTAGTGTAGCTTTTGAAGATTATTTGCTTGTTTCCCACTGTCGCTCCTATCATTGTTTTATGTGGTTTAATTTCATCTCTCCATGACTCCATTGCATGGGATCTTTATATCAAAGTGGTTTGGTACGGAACCAGTAACAAATGAACAGGTACCCAAAAAGTCAAAAACATGTCACAGGTCATTTTTGGTTACAAATGTCGGAACCTCTAACAAACAAACAGGTGCCCCTCGATTTTTTTTTGTTCTTAATGAGTCATATGGCTTTCGGGTCGGGTTGATCCGGCTGCTTCACCAAAAATATGTCACTTATCTATTGGATAATTGAGAAAAGTAAAATAAAATACGACGTCGACCTGCGTTATAACCCTTTATACGACGTCGACCTGCTTATAATCCTTCGATAATTATTATACACTAGAAGATGCAAAATGCGATGCGGCGACGGTCTGGCGATCTTACTTATAATGAACACATATTTTTTATTTATAAGTTTTTTCTAATAGTAACTTTATAAATTAATGACAAATTTTAATTAAAATAATCATAAGCAATAGCAATGCAAATTAGTTTAATATCCAAATAAAAGTTGTCACTATTAGTATAATTCGATAAGCAAAGCTTATTTATTGCTATTGTATGTAACCGAATATCAAGATGAGAGTAGCTTTATCTATTTTGTGTGTGTGTTTTTATCGGTGCTCGGAAAAAGAAGAGGGTATATTTCGTATTGGTGTTTGAGTTTTTAGGTTGGCTTATATACCATTAAGGTTTGGGTTATTCTGATTGACACTTAATTGATCGCATAAATATTTGATCGTATTAATGGACTCTATAAATATTTGAAGACCGTTAGAAATTGTATGAAAGGATGTTCTTTTTATTTATGAAAATTGTCATGTTTATATGGTGAATACGTTAACTAATAACTTAGTAATTTCCTATTAAAGAAATATTTTAGTCTTAAAATTTTAAGACTTATTTATTTAGAAAGTCTTAAACACTTTATAAAGTCTTAGCGAGATCTGCGTTGCGTTGCGTGTGACTTCAGAATCAAATATTTTGACAAATCAATATTTTTCGATTACATGTTTTTCGTGATAATAACTTTACGCATGACGATAATTTTATAAAATAACTTTATCGCACACTATTTCATATTAAATTATCAAGTACATGCATCACGATGCATTTACGATGCGAAAACGGTAGTCATTAGTATTACAAGGTTGTGATGATTGGCGATAAAAATCAACATATGTTGTGAAATATTGGTCGTAATATTATACAACGTGTAAATGTAAGAAAGTATAAATTAAATCTTGCAATACATGATTAATAAATCTGTATATAGCATTGCGTATATAAATTAAGGTATTCAAAACTTACACATTTTCATAAATTTTCGTACTTTGATATGTATGATTTTTTTCGGTATAATTTATTAGCAAGATGATTAGGATTTCACTAAAGTGGTACTAAAAACATACATAGATGATAAATGTTTTTTGAATATGCAATTTTTAAAATTTTTAAATGTCTATAACCAAACAAAATTTGGTATTAACAGAAGAAATTATCTTCCTTCATTATATGTAATATAGATAAGAAAGACTTTTGACAGATATCAAATTATTTGTAGACACTCTTAAGTGCATAAAAACCTTTCAATCTGTGTCTACTTTTAATGTGTACAAATTTATAAGCGTGAAGAAATATAAAGAAATCATTAGATTTTATCACTTATATCGTATTGAAAGTTGTTCGCACTTAGTAGTATATACAACCAAAACTTTCTTCCTTAAAAGTGTAGAGATGCAATTTGACAATCATACATTTGACGCAAGGGTAGCGTTTCTTTATGTAAGTATAGCGTGAAGAAATCAAGTGTGACAAATTATAATTGACACTTGAGAGGGTTAACAAATTTATATTTATACACTTATACGCAGAAACTTATTTTCTCTAAAATTTGATGTGTGAAAACGTGATCATATGTCATGCTTAGAAGCATTGTAATTTTTATAACTTCAAAAGTATTTACAAGAAAAAAACATACTTTTTGAAAACATTTAAAAAGTATAATATTATAAATTTGTAAACGATTGTATGGCGGTGCAAGATTACACAAATTAATTACTATCAAAAGTTCGAAACACAAACGACTATTGAATAATTTGTTAAAGCTATTTAGTTTTGTTAAAAAAATTGTTTAATTTATAGTAATCAATTTTGATAAGATTAGTAAAATAACATAAAATAAGAAAATAACTATTTTTCCGTTGAAGTATTACGAGTCTTTAATTTCGCACAAATTATGGGAAACTTTAATAAGTCAAATAATTATGATTTGTACTTCCTAAAATACTCATTTACCATATCTCAAACATATTCTTATTTTAAAATACATACAATGTTCTAAAAAGGACCACACACACCACAACTTTTCTTGATGACTCCACCATCCCTCCACCCCGCCATCATATCCGGAGCCTTCATCTACCTTCAACCACAACGGATCGGCACCCTACATCATATCACTTCCTCCACCATAAATAAGTGGCGACTACCATAAACACATCACAAAATCCACTCATCGCATACTCACATGCTTTAACCGATAACCACCAAAGATTCACATGCAAGATCAACTCATCTTATCTCTCCCTCATGATGAAGATTTCATAACCGTCTTATAATAACCAAATGTTCAGTCATATATCTCTTATTTAATGTAGGTTACAAGCGATTCACAGATTATGTAACTTTCACATATCTCTTATTAATTGTAGTTTGATTTGTATTTTTATTTGTCCTTTAAGTATTGTAACTAATGCTTTGGAACTTGTAAGTCTGAATTTTTGTGCTTTAATGTGTTGTACATCATGTCTTATCACTTTCAAGTCTGAAAAGTCTGAAAATTAATTAGGAGAGAGAGTGGTTTGTGCATTATAAGTAGTAGTGATTATAGATATAGATAGTAGGATACTCAGGTGTTGTGACGGCAAATATCTTGTAATTAAAGTTTTAGTGTCTTTTTTACATTTTTCGTGACAATATATTTTTGGATGGCGAGTTGTCGGCGTATGTGTCTGGACGGCACGTACCATCCGGACGAAATTCCACGTGTTCGGAAGACAAAGTCCGAAAAAACGTGTGACGAACGATAAAACATAAAGGGTTCCTCCCTTTATTCAAAAAACCTCTTTTAACCAGCATAATATGCTATGAACCATGACGGCGCCGCCCATCCCATATATTGTGAGATTGTGTCCCCCACGTGGTCTGAAACTTAGTGCGTAGACTAGGTATAGACCGGCTCGCTCCATCTCAAGGCAACATGTATGGTATTCTTGGGGTAGTATAAATACCCCAAGCGCATTCAATCTCACTTTCACACAGTTACTCTCATTTATTATCATACCGTCTGGTCTATACCCATACTTACTATTACGCTGGAGTTTGGTCTTGGGTCAAACCCAAGGCGAGGCTAACGTGTGTTTCCCCTTGTGTAGGTACTCGCAGAACGTGCTCCATAGTCCGAAGGAACCTACACGTGCCTAACCGCCGAGCAGACTTTTACTTCAACAAATTGACGCCATTCGTGGGACTCGTTATTTAATATACCGGAGTTGTAAGATGACAGGTCCTATTCTCAAAAACCTTGAAACCTCTCAGAACCATGCGGGAGGGAGCGTGAACAACAACAATGATTCACCTAGTTTAGAAGAACAAATCCCAAGTTTGTGTTGTGTACTAATTTAGTAGCCCCCCGATGTCTTTATTGTTTCTGCACTGTTTTATATTTTGGGGGTGTTACATAAAGGACGAATGACATCTTTCATCCTTGTCTCCTCCTAGATGATCGACGAACAACCGTCGATCATCCTCAAAGGGTTTATCTCTAAACCTTGCATACCTCTCTATAAAAGCAGAGCAACACACACAATAATATAAGTTTCACACACTTGGGCAAATACTGCCTCACATCAGTGCAACATGGTTCTTGTTTAAGTGTTATCCGAGCTTCTTGATCTATATCAATCTCATCGGGTCCTTACCGTTCAACACAGGAAACCAAACAACAAAACCATTCACATCACATCTCTAAACCTGTTTACTTACTATACGTAAACAAACACATTGCTTGGATAACCTAATATGCCACTTATGTCGGATGTCGCTTATTACACCAAATATGACTGACGCATCGGCTAGCCTAACAAACGTTTTAGGGACTCATCATTTAGCTAATACGGTTACTAACAATGTACCACTAAACAAGAAAAGAGATTTTGTATAGACTAAAAGTCAACTACAAACGATATGTACATGTACATAACACACCATAACACAAGCATATACTTACAAAAATAAATAATTGCTATCAAGAACATTTATGTCATCCTAAATCACACAAATTATTTACCTAAAATTTATGTTTTAAAAAAATGGGTAAAATTTCCCGATCTAAATTAAGATTAATTTCAAAGAAAATTTTAAAAAGTATATCATTCGATGATAATAGGTTAGTAAAATAACACAAAAACAAAAACGCAAAGTAATCATAGACGACAATTAAAAACGTAGAAATCTTTTAAATCATCTAAGTTCATATCATCAACATTCATAATAAAGAAAAACGTTAAGCGAAGATAGAATGAGTCCACACATCCCAAAACAACGGTGTTCAACAACGTACATACCAAATGAATCTAGGAATTTGGTTTGAGTTAAACTGAATGTAATTTGATAGAGTGATATAGAGTTTGAAAAGAGATTTATTTATGGTGGGTGAAAATATAGTAATTTAGGGTTTTCCCATTTCTTATACTTCTTTAATAAGAAAAAAGAAAAAACGAGCCAAAAAAATTATCGAACCAAACTAGAAGGCAGTTATTTTCTGAAACCGTTAAGGAGCTCACAAACGTCATACATAATATATATGAATAATTATATACCGTCACCGTAATGCATAAATAATCGTCTAGTATTGAATAAAATAAATTAAAATTTTCTTGAGAAACAAGTTACCATAAGTTTGACCAACAACATTAACTCCACATCGCATAAAAAAACTTAGGATATCAACTTACAAGACGTGACATGTAAAAAAGAAAAAAAGTGTAACAAAACATTGGATCAAGAGAAAGATATCGTAGAAATGAAATGAATAAATGAGCCCTCCACCTTCTCTCCTATCACTCGCAATTGACGCAACTCTTTCCAATTTAAATAACATCTCTGGCGATCTATCTTTCCTCCCTGACCACATTCTCTTGGATCTTTTCTTGGTACGTTTCTTTTCTTCAAGATTTTTATATAATCTTTTCAAATTAATTCATTATGTAATAACCCTTTTGTATTAATATGAAAAACCCAATTTGTATTCTTGTGATCTTTGTGATTTGTGCGTGTTTTTATGTGGGTTTTTTGGTGAGAATAATTGGAGGAAATGGGAATTTTGGTATGATGCGTCGGTGGTGCTTATATAGCGGGCTTATGACTTATTTGGTTTTCGGCTTATGTTTCTTAAGCTCACTTTTGTGGCTTATTTTGAAACTTTTCGGCTCACTTTTTGCGGCTTATTTGGTTTTCGGCTTATGTTTCATAATAAACTACCAATCAATTTCTATGTTGAAGCCAAAATTGGAATTGAATTATTATAAGTTAGGCACACAAATACTGGATAGATTGGGAGTTTATGAGGGGTGAGTTTCACAATCGGACTAGGGCTTGTTCATAACGAACCAATGTCATTTAGTAAAAGTAAAGTAATTTTAATCTGCTCAGATTAGGTTATATAGACCCAACCAAACCAGGATTTCGTTTCATAAATACAGAACTGTGTGCCAGAAGAATGCTCCTGGTTCCATCTTTGTTTAAGAAATTGTTTCTCAAATATGGGAACTGGCTGCCAGAGTGGCATTGGTTCAGTCAGGTTTTGGTTCTTGACCCACGTGTGCATAGCCTGGCTGATGGTATTTGTGTCAGCAGTGAGTGATGGAAATGATGTGATAGTTACAGATGTAACCTAGAATATTAATGGGATCAATATCGACAAAAGGATGAGCCACAGGCTTCAAATTACAGTGATTCTTAAAAACAAATCACCACGACTTGGCAAACTAATAAGCATGAAACTCTATATTGATAATGTGTTTATAAGGAGTGAAATGATTGCCTCTTTGGGACAGAGGTTGTAAAGAGTTTTATATTTTCTTAAATGGTTTAAGACTACACTGCAGTCCTTCATTCATGTTTTCGTGTCAACATATTTTGCTATTGAATGAACTTTTCCTGCTAATTATAGCGTTCTGTTGTTCTTCGAGTTAAGAATACCCTTTTGCCCAAGGTGACTGTAAAGATTTTCATGGTGTTGAAATTTTCATATTTTGCAGAGAACCTTAAAAGCTGGGAAACTAACCCCGAGGATCTTGAAACTTTTTGTGTCAACTGGGAAAGAGGAAGTCCTTTCTCTGATTCAAGCACTTAACATCCAGATTGTCCTAACACCCCTCCTTCCCACTAGTAAGTCGCACTCAACTGATTCAAATTTGCACCCACTCACGGCCCACTCTTTTTAAATATTGATTTTTTTTTATGTCAGGATGCTCGGAAAAGTTCTAAGGCTGGCCACTGTTTGATCTTCAGTTGACTCTTATTTTTCTGCAGAATCTCCAGGTGCTATTTATTGAATCCATTTTTCCAGAATTTATCACAGGATGTCTCTTGCAAGCGTTAATGAAAATGAAGTGGATATTGTGATCGGTGCTTTCGCTCTGACCTTACATCTTTCATGGAGGAGTGGAGGCCTATTTTTCTAGATTCCATTTGATAATTGTGAAAGATTCAGGCCTGAAAGAAGTGAAAATCCCTGAAGGCTTTGATGCACGTGTATACACCGAGTCAGATATAGTCAATGTGGTCGGGCCTTTAAACGCTCCTCTGTTTTCTGGATACTCGTCTCGTTATTTTGGCTATCTTGTATCCAACAAAAAGTATATAATATCTATCGATGATGACTGCAGCCCAGCTAAAACCAAAAACGGCGATTTAGTAGATATAGTCGCTCAACACGTTAACAACCTTAAAAATCCTGCAACTCCTTTTTTCTTCAACACACTTTATGACCCATATCAAAAGGGAACTGATTTTGTTCGTGGGTATCCGTTTAGCTTACGTAGTGGGGTCCCATGTGCTATTTCGTGTGGACTTTGGCTCAATGTAGCAGACTATGATGCACCCACACAAGCACTCAAGCCAGATATGAGGAACA
Source organism: Chrysanthemum lavandulifolium (assembly GCA_022545495.1). Taxonomy (NCBI): domain Eukaryota; kingdom Viridiplantae; phylum Streptophyta; class Magnoliopsida; order Asterales; family Asteraceae; genus Chrysanthemum; species Chrysanthemum lavandulifolium. The sequence continues at coordinate 140,477,597 of CM040239.1, forward strand.
CTAGGTATGTTGATGCGGTTATGACCGTACCATTGAAGTCAATGATGCCAATGAGTGGAGTCAACATAGCGTTTGACCGAGAACTCGTGGGTCCGGCTATGCTTCCAGCTTTGAAGTTGGTTAAGGAAGGGAAGGTGAGGTGGGAGACTATGGAGGATATTTGGTGTGGTCTTGTTGTGAAGACGGTCTGTGATCATTTGAAGATAGGTGTGAAAAGTGGAATTCCATATGTTTGGAGGAACGAAAAGGGAAGTGCTGTTGACAGTTTGAAGAAAGAATGGGAAGGTGTGAAGCTTATGGAGAACGTGGTCCCGTTTTTTGAGACATTGAAGTTGTCTGAGTCGGTTGTGACAGCAGAGGATTGTGTGTTGGAGATTGCTGCTGCTGTGAAGGAACGGTTGGGATCATCACATGCAGTCTTTGCTGGTGCTGCTAAGAGCATGGTGGAATGGGTGAATATCTGGAAGTTGGTTCGATCACGGGTTTCTACTTAATTTATGCAAATGGATATCGTGAAGTACTTTGGAATTCTCTGTTTTGCTACAGTGAGCAATATAGGAAATGGGAATAAGTTATGTCACTTGCTATATTATTATATATGTACTTGATGTTTGAACGAGTTTAGAATTTGTTTACTTGCCACTCTTTATAATTTATGTACCCTTTGTGGACTTTGTTATATGCTTTTATTGGTTTCATGTAATGTTTTTACTTTTTGCTGCCTGGGTGAAGAGATCTTCCTGTCTCATGCAGGTAAGCGCTGTAACTAACACACGTAATATTTATGCCTAAAATTCACACTGTTGATCAAACTACTATATTAAACCCCATTCTTTGTTTCAGCTTATTGAAGTTGTGTATCGATAGCATTCTAGAATTCTTCCATGTTTGAGTTTGATGGTAGTTCTGCAAATAAGTTTCCCTATATTCTACTTTTGTTCTATGCTGGTAAGCTGTTGAATGAACGCCTTACTCTCTTTTCGTGGAAGAATCATTAGTTTTGCCAATTCTTTGTGGGAGCAGTAAGATGATGGAGATTCATAAGTGAAGTCTCCGGTTGGCATTATCTTCCTTGCTTTAGGTACATTGCCAACTCCATATTGGTTGGTGGGGTGCACCGAGGTGTTTCGTGAGTTTTTTTTTTTTTTTTAATGCACAACTAGGGGTGTCGGTAGGGTCGGGTTGACTGGCCCGAACCCAACCCGATAAGGCGCTTATCGGTCGGGTCTGTCGAGTCAAAAATCTTGTCGGGTTGTTTGACCGAACCCGATAACCCGATAATGTTATCGGGTCGGGTTGAGTTTAAAAAGTTATCGGGTCAACCCGATTAGACCCGATAATCAATTTTCCAATTTTAAATATATTCATTTTATTGGCCCAATGTCAATAACTTTAAACGTTTGGTTACCCAAGGCTGATAGATATCAAGTTAGGTTCCCTGAAATTTGTTTATGAAATTTTTTTAGTTCTTTTCTTGCTGCACTGATGTTGACTATGGAATTTGTTACACACTTTAGAGGTTTATGAAATTTGGATACTGATGTTGTACTTTGGATCCATATTCAGGTTTATGAAATTTGTTACACACTTTAGATGTTGACTATGACATCTATTCATTGATTCTATTTCTAAAAGATTGATAATAAGCAGTAATTAACCATCTGATGTAATTGGTATTCCATCACCCGATAACCCGGCTCAATCCGACTCGACTTAACCCAACCCGATACCACCCGAACCCGATAACCCGATTACTTATCGGGTCGGGTTGCGGGTCACTTTAAAAAAATTCAAAACCCGACTCAACCCGACCCGACAAACCCGATAACCCGACCCGATAACACCCCTAGCACAACCATGAATTCCGCCATGCATTAGCTCCACTAGAAGGTTGTTGCACATTGAGTGTGATGAATGGCTCTCACTTCCTCTTTGGTAGATTCTATAGATTGGTAAGTTTTGCTGTTAAAATTGGTAATTTTTGCTATTAAAATAGGGGCAAATTGCATAAAAAAGTACTCATCTTATGTCCAATTTCAATTAAAAGTACTATTCTTTTTCTTTCTCAAGACTTTTTTTTTTAGCCGATTTAGGTTTTTTTCTAACTTCCGTTAACTATTTCGTTAGTAAATCACATGTTTGGTCCTTGAGTTTGTATAGGCATTTCATGTTTGGTCTATTTTCGTCCGTTTTATACGCTTGCATACGTTTTCGTCCGTTTTGCACGTTTCGTCCGTTTTGCGTTTTAATACTGTCTTTGCGCGTTTTAAGTCCGTTTTGCACGTTTAGTCTGTTTTGCGTTTACATCTGTTTTACGTTATCGTCCGTTTTGCGTTTTCGTCCGTTTTGCGTTTCGTTTGTTTTACGTTTTCGTTTGTTTTGCGTTTTGTCGGGTTTTACGTTTTATCTTTTTACGTCTTTGTCTATTTTATCGTTTACATCCATTTATGCACGTTTTCTTCCATTTTTGCAAGTTTGCGTCTGTTTTTGCACGTTTCGGTTCATTTTTGTCCGTTTTTACATGTTTTCGTCTAATTTTACACGTTTTTCTTCCATTTTTCACATAAACGTGCACAGAAACGTGTAAAAACATGAACAGAAACATGTAAAAACGTGCAAAAATAAGTAATTTAGGATTATGATAACTTTTACATTACTGTCATAAATAAGTAATTTAGGAGGTCTACTTTGAAACACTTTGTGTGACTTCAACTTGTCTCACGCTTTTTATTATTAAATGCTTTAAAATTACCGAGTTGACATATGAGATAGAACATAGCTAAATCGACCCATCTGTACATGAATGTGTCAACATGGCCAACTCCGACTATTCCTAGAACAACGTTAATTGTGGTGACGAGGAAGCCTCCAGATGGTCCTGTTTGCAGTTAAGGCTTAGGCGCATATTGGTTAATTCATCTCCAAACTAATCTGTAATCATATAGAAAAGCTGTAAAGAACTTGGACTTCAATTATAACTTGGGTACAGGATCTTTTAAAAAGTGTTTAAAAATAAAAAGTCTAAAAAGTGTTGTGGTGATGTCACGTGTCCCCTGTCCTTTTTCCACCCAAGGACATATATGTAATTTTACCCTCTCCCGCCTCTTTCCTTCTTTCCCTCTTTCTTCTTTCTCTTTTCTGATCTTCTTTCTATTTTCATTTAGATTTCTACCATTTTTTCGGCCATATATAAACGAAATTTACACAATGATATCCATTCAATTCATTCATTCATTCAATTTCCCATTTTTTTCATTCTTTCATTTGTTCATATTTTGCAAATTTAGGGTTTTTTGGCTCTCAATTAATATTCGTTTAGTTGAATCGTTAATTGTTCATATTGGCTTCGAATTAGCTGTGCGATCGCTTAATTGGAAGAGAATTAGGGTTTTATAACTGTATGATCGGTAAATTGGAAAAAATTTAGGCTTTTTTTTAGCATTGGATCGTTTAATTGGAAGAGAATTAGTGTTTTATCTGTTCAATTGGTTAATTGGAAGAGAATTAGGGTTTTAACCGTTCAATCGGTTAATTGGAAGAGAATTAGGGTTTTTAACCGTTCAAATTTGGGGATTTTCATCGTCAAATCGGTTTCTAATGGCTCAAACTGATACTCATGTGTTTAATCAAGGTAATTTCATTTTTTGTTATACATTCATCAGTCGGTTAGTGCTTTTTTTATATTTGCTTATTTTTATCTCATGTTCATCAATTTTTTATTTGTTATACAATTTTATGAATTTTATTTGTGCTTATTTTTATCACATTCATCAGTCAGTTAGGTTCATCACTTATTGCTTATATTAGTTGATGGATTGGAAGAGAATTAGTGTTTTTAAGTGTTCAATTGGTTTACCGGAAGAGAATTGTTATGGAATATGTTATGTGTTTTTGGTTCATCGATTATTGTTACGTGTTATGTTTTGGTTCATCGATTATGTTTGTCTGTGTTATGTGTTTTGGTTCATCGATTATTGCCTGTATTATGTGTTTTTGGTTCATCGTTATATTAGTTGATGAATTGGAAGAAAATTAGTGTTTTAAGTGTTCAATTGGTTTATCGGAAGAAATTGTTATGGAATATGTTATGTGTTTTAGTTAATCGATTATTGTTACGTGTTATGTTTTGGTTCATCAGTTATGTTTTTCTGTGTTATGTTTTTGGTCCATCGTTATTGCCACATATTATGTGTTTTTGGTTCATCAGTTATATTAGTTGATGAATTGGAAGAGAATTAGTGTTTTTAAGTGTTCAATTGGTTTATCGGAAGAGAATTGTTATGGAATATGTTATGTGTTTTTGGTTCGTCAGTATTTGTTCTGTGTTATGTTTTTGGTTCATCAGTTATGTTTGTCTTGTGTTATGTGTTTTTGGTTCATCAGTTATTGCCCTGTATTATGTGTTTTTTGTTCATCAATTTTTTACCTGTTTTATGTGTTTTTTGGTTCATTAGTTATTGTGTTGTATGTGTTTTGGTTCATCAATTATTGTCCTGTGTTATGTGTTTTTGTTTCATCAGTTATTGTCCTGTATTTTTGGTTCATCAATTTTTCTCATGTGCTATGTGTTTTTTATTGATTTTTTTTTGTGTTATGTGTTTTAGTTCATCGATTATTGTTCATCAATAAAATATATGATTATGAACTGTTTCTATACTTTTTTACAGATAATGATTATGAACATGTTCCATATTACATTGGTATTGTTTACGAGGAGGCGGTCCAAGTTATGGGTTCTGATATTCCTGCGTGGTGAGAAGCCAACTTATGGTATGATGTATCATTCTATGAAGTAGGCTTATGAGTATTATAAAGCTTATGCAAAAAAAGCTGGTTTTGAGGTCCGTTTAGGTCAACAGTATATATCTAAAAAGAATAAGGAAAAAAAATCTAGATTTGAAGTATTTTGTTTGTAGTAAAGAAGGTACAAATCCTGCCCCGAAAGTAGGAGCAAAACCTAAAACTAGTGTTAGGAATTAGAAAATTCCATAGTGAAGAGTAGGGGTGCTCATCGGTCTAAAACCGGACCGGACCGACGAAAACCGGACCGGACCGAGACCGAATCCGGCAAAAACTCGGACCGAGACCGAGACCGAATGAGGTCGGTCCGGTCCGGTCCGTCGATCCGGTCGGTTTGTCGGTCGGTCCGGTCACAAGGCTAAATTCGGGTTTTCGGTTTGGGTCGGACCGGACCGGACCGGACGGACCGAGACCGAATCCGGCAAAATCCTAGGCAAGAGACCGGACCGCGGTCCATCGGTCCGGTCGGTTTGTCGGTCGGTCCGGTCCGTCCGATCCGTTTAGCGACCCTAGTGAAGAGTCGGTCGCCCCAAATATTATCTAGCATAAGTTAGCTCGTAGACTTGTAGTTATTCGTTATTTAGCGGTTTATTAGTTAGTTTGTAGCGTAGATTAGTTTAGTGCAACACCGTGGAGGAAGGACGGTCTTTACCCATGTATCCACGATCCACGGCCGATGGGAGGTCGTGTGATACAGTAACTATAAATACCCTTCCATCCATGGAAGGGTGGTGCTTCAATCTAACATTCCATACTTTGTATACCAAGTCTCTAGCAAGAAAACACCCACTCTCTACTTTCTCTCTCTAATGGCAAGCGTGTATTTTGATCATCCAAGACCACCGAATCATCAACACAACAAATATTACGATCCTACAATTGGTACGAGCCAAGGTTTTTGTGTTTTGATGATGTATTGTGGTGTTTAATGCTCATATAAACTGTTTTTGCATCATTTTTTTGGTTCGGATAACGTTTGTACATTATTTTGGTAAAACAGTTTCTCATGCTTTGGTGTTTCTGGTTTTGGTCAAATACAAAATCCTGGTCTTTACTTATTAACAATATTTGTCTTTGTGTCATCTTTATGTCCAAAAACTGATATTTGTATTTTTTTTTGGGTCAAAACTGATATTTGTATTTATGTCATCTTTATGAACTTCTTGGTACTAATGTCAAACTGGACCAGGTATCATGAACAATATGGGTCAAAACTGGGTTGCTATGAATATGGTCAGGTTCTAAGGTCAAACTGGGTCAAATATGTCACATGCAGTTTTTCTGGGTTTGTTTGAATATCGTCGGAAAGTGGTCGAAAAACTCATATATTCATGTTAGCGACTTGTTCATCATGTTTCTCTTCCTAGCGACTTGTTACATGTACTCGTGGCGACTTGTCTTTACAAGTCGTCTAAATTCATTGCATAAGTGTAGCGAGTTATGCTAGCGAATTGCTTAAAGAAATCTGTAGCGACTAGGTGATTTGTTGACTTTCTTTAAACTCAATAGCGACTTGGTTTACTTATTTGCTAGCGACTTGTTAAGAAAAAGGCTAGCGACTTAGGCTTGCAAATTAGACTAGCGACTTGACTCCAAAATACGTAGCGACTTGTTATTTAACTTGTCGTAGCGAGTTGTCAAAATAAAACCAAAATGTAGCGAATTGATACTGAAAGGGTTAGCGACTTGTGACTCTAATGACTAGCGACTTAGACAGAATGGTAGAAGAAAAGACCACTCAACAAGACCAACAATACCATATACCACTTGCAACACGACCTCGGCTCTAACTTCATTGGTCCAAAAACTATTCTAACCCTTGACTGTCAAAACATTTATATCACAACTCCATTCAAATAATCAACTTCTCAGCCTCTTATTTCGTGGTTCCCAAAGATGAAACTATCAAGACTCCCAAGAGTCCTTACTCACGAAATAAACTCACATCATAGATCAAATTGTTTGTGATAATTTTAGAATATAAGTAATGAATTTAACAACTTTGTTAATTCACTTTCTTGATTCGTTTAATATTCAAACGAAAGATAACAATTAAAACCTACCTTTAACTCATATACATTAGTGTCTTGATCTCGTTGCCTTCTCAACATGAAACCATCCACGTGGCTTATGATGTTGAGATCTTGTTTCGTGCTCCAACCATCTACGTGGTGGCGTGGATGGCTTAACAAGATATGATATGAATCGTTCCTTTTATCGAGGTAATTAGGGTTTGGTTGTTGTGACTATAATTAGGAGAGAAAGAGAGGCGATTGATATTAAGACTTGGTTTAAGGAGGCAGCTGGGGTGTGAGTTATTTTAGGGTTTGAAGGAGTAAGTGAGTTCATGTGATGAGGGAGGCGACATATGTTGTGATTAGGGTATGAGGTATGTGAGAATGTCATGTTAAATACCCTAATTATTAGGGTTGGAAGTATTTAGATCCGGTGTATAAAAACATGGGCCGTGTGCTAATCTTGAGTTGATATGGGTCATCCGTTTCTGTTTGTCACGGGCCTCATGTGTTAATGATAGAATTGGGCGTTTTGTGGTGATATGAGACTTTGTATCACTTGATGGACGGATCTTGGAATTTATATCACCATGCGTATTTGACATTAACTTTGATAGTAATTTTGGACATAAAGGGTTTGGCGTGAGTTAGTAATTTTGATATTAACTTTGGACTTTATATATCAAATGGTTTATATGATGGTTGATGTTAATCTCGGATCGACATGCTTCTTGACTACATTTATGAGATTTGGCGTGGGAGTAGACTTGAGTGAGTTCGATTCGGAGTTGGTTAACATGTCTCAATGTATTGAGTTGATATGTCGTGGGCGCATGTTATCTCTTTTGGATCGTGCAAACTCTATTTGGATAAGCCGGAGCGGATTTGCTTGTTTTGCTATGAATAGGATCTAAAGAGTTTGACGGGGGGGATTAATGTATCTCATGGGCTAAATATCTTTAGGTTAATTGGACCAAGCTCGAATAATTTATGTTTTGGACTTGGATAATGGATATATGGGCTTCTCAATATTGGATTGTTGTATGAGATTTGTCGAAGTAACTAGATAATGAGACTTGTGATAATAAGTTGTAGTGATGGTGTTGGTGTGATGATGAGCTTTGTTGGGTAATGTGGTTTGATACTTTGGTATACATTTTCACGGAGTATATTGTGTCATGGCTTGAATTGATGATTATACAACGTTGACTACGAGGATGTTTGGACGGTATTTCTTACTTGAATTTGAAGTAAGGTTGTCAAGGCGCGTTTACTTATTTCGTCCTCTTTCTTTCTACCCTTCCGCGAAGATGACTTGTTTGGGCATTTATAGAGTGTGATAAAGACTTGGCTATTTAGTTACGGTTGTGATTCTTTCTCAATACCCACAACGTAACTATCACTTTGGTGTCTCACGCGATTGAGGATACGTCAAAAGGTTTTGTACATTGGGTACACCGTTTCTTCTTCACAAGGATTAGTACAAGTTTAAGTAACATATCCGGGAAGTTCACTTCATGATCAAGTTTGACATTTCGGGTTTACTTCACCAAGTGGTCACAACAATAGTGACAAAATGCGTGAATGATGTGTTTACCAAAGTGTTGATTGGATGGTTGATGATGTTAATGATGTTGGATATTGAACCACCGATGAACATGCATGTTCCCCTAAAGCAGATATTCACGAAAACCAAAGTTGTCATTACACATTCAAGTGACATTGTTTACGGTTTTGTCTTGATTTTGTAAAATCCGTGAAAGAACCTATTTCTCGGTTTAAATCATAGACTTGTAAAATCCGTGACAATGGAAACATCCAGTAATAGTAAAGTGCATTTCGGATCTATCTTACGGTTTATTCTTGGTTTTGTAAAATCCCGAAAAAAACTATTTCTCGGTTTAAACTATAAATTGTAAAATTCGTATTGATGGAACCATCACGGAGAAAGCGGAAAGTGTACCGGGATCTCTTTTGATCTTGGTGCTACGGTTTCTATTTCAAAGAAGAGATAAAAGAGTGTACTTCATGAATTGGATGTGTGTTTGGATATTCATCATGGCAGTTTGGTTATTACATGGTTTTACGGGGTTACGTGCTTTTAACCATGGTCGGGATGAAACCATTATCAAAGTTCATTTAAATGTCAAAGAAGGCTAGATTTGAGCAGTTCAGAAGATGTGACAACGGCATTAATTCAGTATTATTTATTTGAGGTTGAAGTGAAATATCACGGGCGAGTGTACTTAGTATCTGAAGGTATCGGGGATGGTTGGATGAAGATTCTTCATGATCCTTGTTCGAGCTTATTATTATAAACGAAGACTTGGAAATCTAGTTATTGTTGGGTGTCTTTTACCTTTTCTTTTACCACTTGGGGGAATTGGGCTCATACCACCACAAAATAACTATCACTTTAAGGAGTTACGTTGTAGTGCTCGATGTCACATTCAATTGTGGATTTTCAAGAGGTAATGTCGTCTTATACTTGATGGTTGGTTGGTTGAAGAGTATAGAGTACATGGAGTACTTAGAGATGCTAATGGAAATCGGCACCGCTCTTTGTTTCATATGTGCAAGTTTAAGTCACGAGTTCGGGTAGTTCACTTGAGGTCAAATTCATTATATCGGGTTTTCTCCATCATTGTCACTACAAAAAGCCTCTTGAATGATAATGGTGGTTAATTACATATTTTGCCAAGAGATTGAAAAGGAGAGATTATGGCGTTTGAACACAACAGTTCAAGCCTCGTACTCTAAAGAAAAGAAATGCCTTTAGTACTTATCTTTGAACAAGAAAATCTTCTTATGGCGTTTGAACATCGATTCAAGCCTCGTACTCCAAAGAAAAGAAATGTATGCGTTTCGATGCGCATTATCTTTGGAAGAAGAGAAATCTTCTCTATTGACCATTCTCATCAACATGCTTCATACTTTTCCATGCGCTTGGTCATCAAGTGAACCGGGCTACCATTGATTGTTTTCTTATTCTACTTGCTCAACTATAATGACGATGGCGACATCATGTGCTAATTTTGCGGGGAGAAGTGTGAATAGAATACTTTGGATGATTTCACTTATTTAGTCAAGAATGGCATCTCCGTATGCAATTCTTGAGGGAGAAAAGTGTGAATTTTTGCATTGTTGATTGATATTTGAGAATATAAATGGTCATCGGCTCTAAACTCATGTAAGAACCGAGCTTCTTCTTATCGGGTCATCTTCACATGGAGTTTTCTCTTCTAAGAGCCGTTGGTTGACATCTTCACTCGGATTGATGAGTTTATCGACAAGGTGCTTCCGGTTAATGCTTCACGTATACATCAACATGATGATTCGAACAATCTCTGTTCTTGTTTGATGTGATTGTTAGTTTGGTGTTACCATCTTGTGTGTTCGTTGAGGCACGATTCTTGATTTCCTTGATGAACATCTTTCTATTCTTGTTTGATGGGAGGATTTTAGTTAAGGGATTTGCAAGATGTAAGTTAATTGGGATGCTTTTGGTGAGATGCTTTTTGGTGTGAGTTGAAGATGTTAACTATCTATTCCCAAATGCACAATCTTGAAGAAGGTCGAGTCTGATCATTTCTACATTTTACGCTACATGTTAGAAGACTAAAGACGAGTTGCATTTAACGATCTAAAGACTTCTTCTTAATCGGGCATTTATCAAGCAGTTGTCGGTTTAGGGGAGAGCACTAATTGGGAGAGAGTTATAAGTCAGATTCAATCCCCAATTAGACTTGCTCATATTCTTTAGCAGTGACTCCTCGAGATGTTGATATTGACTATTGTAATATTACAGTTGCACTATTGAATAATAATCCGCTCTTTGGTATTCCTTTGCCAAATCTTCACGGATTATTGTTCATGAAAAATGATCCGCTCTTTGGTATTCCTTTACCAAATCTTCACGGATTATTGTGCACTCTGTAAATCAACCACATGAACATTAAGGAAAATGACTACCTCATCCGCTTGAAGACATTATTGGTGAATCTTCCAGATCAGTCTCTATATGTATATCTTTAGGAAGATGGAATTGATGTTGAGGAATCATTTGTTCCGGTTCATTAAGTGGGTCAATGTACATCCGGTTGTACATTTATTCATGTGTTGGACATTGACACAAGTTGATTACTTCGGAGTTAATCATTTATCACTTATTTGAGATTGAAGTTGACTTTCACAAAGGCGTGTTCTTATTTGATAACTTGCTCGGGCTTAAGAATTTGAGTTGAAGACTTGGTTTATCTAGTTACCGGTGATCGAGGTGGATGGTTGAATACGGTTAACTATCACTATTAGGAGTTACTTTGTTTTACTCGATGTCACACGCATATGGCGGTGTGGATAATCGCAAGAGGTGTTAATGTCTCATACTTTGTTTGGGTAGTGAGTACTTAGAGATTTTCTTGAAGCATAAATTCTCTACACCGTTCTTCCATCATTAGGTGCAAGATTAAGATACAAATGTGGGAAGTTGACTTGGTTTCAAGTATGGTATATCGGGTTCTCTTCTTGATGGTCACTTCAAATTGTCTACATAAGGGTTGATAAAAATAGTCGAGAGAGTCTTGACAAGTTGATTCTCACAAGAGTTCAAGTGTTCTTCTCATAAAGATTTCAAGTATTTGGGCTTATACAATGTTCTTGATTACAAGTGTCAAAACTAGCAAGGGAAAGGAGACACACATATAAACACAAAGCGAGTAAACTTGATGAACTTAATTCTTCTAAGTGATTGAAGATATCCTGGGAAGACAAATGTTATTACATGAGAGAAACTCAAGGTTTGACTCATGGCGAGTAAACTTGATGAACTTAATTCTTCTAAGTGATTGAAGATATCCGGGAAAACAAATGTCATGACCGCAGAGAAACTCAAGGTTTTAATCATCAAGGCTTTTTGTGTTATTATTCCAACGGCGTGGGGAAGTGATGTAATAGAAAGTTTACGAAGATAAAAGAGGTACACAAGTGTGTGATTCATTGGGAGAGAGATTGTGTACATTGGGGATGCTCAATTGTTTCACTTGAGTGCTTAATCGATGATTGAGATATAATCACTTATCCGGAGTTGACATCCGAGATTGTCATCCGAGAGATAATCGATGACTTGGCATGCTTCTTCAATGTTATCGATTATTAATTCCTAGTGTATTGGTATACTTGGATACTTGAGCTTCATACACGATCATCAAGGAAGAAAAATGTGAACATGGGAGATGTTTTCATTCCCTCATGATGTGTATTCGGAGAGCTCTTGGATATTGGTGTACTTGGGTTCTTGAACTTCATACACATTCATCGAGGACGAAAGATGTGAACATAGGGAGGTGTTCTTCATTACCCTCATGATGTGCATTCGGAGAGTTCTTGGATATTGGTGTACCGGGTTCTTGAGCTTCATACACGTTCATCGGGGAATAAAAATGTGAACATGGGAAGGTGTTCTTCATTCCCTCATGAAGTGTATTCGGAGAGTTCTTGAGCATTATACTAAGAGGCAGGATTGCATCATTTCAACTACGGGGAAGTGGTCTCTTGACAACCTTTTGGAATGGATTGCGTCGAGACTTGATGGTTATGAAATTTGAGAAGATAATTTAAAGAGTGGGATGATACGTTCTTTGTTCTTGTTGATGATATAACCCCAGCGAAGAATCTCGATTTTCGTTCTTAAAAGGAGCAATGGGATTAAGGATAATGATGTGCTTCGTTGCACCTAGCTAAGAAAGCTTGAAATATATTTGAATCGCTCATCTAATGGATTTTCGGTTTGGGGGAAGCGCCAAAGTCTCTCTTTCTCAAAGGCTCGTGTTCTATCTTCTATTCAAGAGCCTCGGAAGCTTTGGTGGTGGAAGCTTAAGAGATGATGAATTCTATCTTCTACAGACGTCTTTGCTTGATATCTTATCTCGGTACTCGTATCATCATCTTCTTAAACTATATCATCTATTCTATCTTTGTATATATTTTTTCGAAAAAGCAAAATACAAAAATATAAAACCAACAAAAAGAAAATAGAAAAATATAAAACCAACAAAAACCCATAAAAATAAGAAAATTTAAAAATACCAAAAATATGTTTTCTCAAGACATGTCTTACGGTATCGATAACATCTACGGTCTTAGAAATGTCATTCAATAATGGCACGGGACCATAGATGAAGTTCGAAGAGGAGGTGTAAATATTCTTTTCTAAACATGTCTAAAACTATGGCTTGCGATTACTTGATTGTGACCGTGCTTAAACTATGGCTTGCTATTATTTGAGATAGCAACCCGTTCTTTTAAAGGAAGGAAAGTCTTTGCGCTAAACCTATTTTCAAAATATTTCGTGCACTTATCCTAAAAACAAAACAAGGAAAGTATGTCGAAGGATCTGTTGTTCCTACACAAATGTTTTCCATCTAAAATTCTTGAGAAAAATATTTGGTGTTTTCTAAAATGGTGGTAAATGAGTTGCTTTTAAAACAATCGATTCGAGTTTTGTAAAATTGAAAACTCAATCAATGACTTCAGCTTTTAAACTTTTCATAAAATGAGTCATGGATTGAGGGGATAATGTTTTTCAAATCTACATCGTCTAACGATATTATCTTAATTATCCTAATATGCTTAATTAAAATGATGTTAACCTATGTTGAAGGACTAGGTGCCTAGGATATGATTGCTAGGATTAGATGATTAGAGTTTGATGAACACATTATTCCCATACATTTATATGATCGATTGATATGTTGCATTGACTTTTATTAGTCGATTATTGTTTGGGTGATGTCGACCACCATATATTTGTATGTGTGTTCACTAACGTATGCGGTATATTGGTATAAAAGAATGTTCCGATCCGGATCCCACAATTGAAGATGATTGGATGCGAAAGGAAAGGGTAACTATATCTTGGGTTGACAAATGAAGAAGCGGAGCTTAATTGGACTTCTAAGGAGAGTTGGCATAAATGCAGCGTAAGAGGTCTCCTTGCATCGTGAGATGGTTTTCTTCTAAGTGATTGAAGAAGCGGAGCTTAATTTGACCTCGGTTGGCATTCAAAATGCAACGTAAAAGAAGTCTCACTTGCTTCTGCGAGATGGTTTCTTCAAACCTTCTGACAACAAAAGCGGAAGCTTCTCATCCACTAACGTATCTTGTGCGAGAAAAGTAATGAATGATACCATTTTAAACAATTTTGAAAATATTGTTTTGAAAATGGAAAAATATTGTTTGAAAATAAATTGGTCTTAATTTTGAAAATCACGGACTTCTTTTATCATAACCTATGTCACTCAATTATCGACTTGGTCATCGATTGAGGGAGAGTGATTTAAAATATAATATTTTCAAGCGATATTTCTTCACAAAAGTTCCGGTTTGTACAACAATAAGTGGTGATCTAAAGATTTAATGTTATGTCATGGTATGATTTTCTTTAAAACTCAAAGATATGTCAAAATGAAATTTTTACATTCTTGTTTGATTGTGAAATTGTTTTATTTTAATTAAAAGGTCTCTTAAAAACTATCATACCTGACACTAGCAATCTTTAATGTCTTAAAATGGTCCTTATCTGTCATCTTTCAAAATTGAATCTTGCCACGTCTTTCCCCATACTTTTCTAAATGATTTTAATCAATGGGGATCACAAATCTCAATTGGTTTGAAAGTTTTGATCAGGGGAGAGATCGTGATTTAAATCTCAAATCTGTTTTAATGGAATCGGTTTTAGTCCTTTTTAGGCACTCCTGCCTCCATGTGCTAAACGATTTCAAATACACAATGCACATGTTGAGGAGGAGGATTTATCCAAAAACAAGATGAGTATTTAAACCTGGCCACATATTCTCTCATGTTTTCTAAACCTTATTAAATTACTTGGGATCCAAAATCTCAAAGGGTTTGATATTTTTGATCGGGGGAGAATTTGTGATTTAATAATGAAATTTGATAAAGGTGATTGTTTGATTCAAATGTGCAGTTGCTCTCTCATATGTGCTAAGCGCTTTCGAATCTCGAAGCACATATTGAGAGGAGCATTTTAAAAGAAAATAAACTATCGAGGTACAAAAGCTTTTATGTTTTAACATAAAGTACCTTGATTGAGTTTTCAAATGGTTTCTTAATGGCTTTTGTGATCGAGAATGTGCTTCAAAGAACTCTTGCCTCTATGTGATAAAATGATTTCAAATATCCTATGCACATATTGAGGGAGAATTTACCAAGAAAATCAAATGGCTTTTCTATGAAAATTGTGATCAAAAATTAAAATATTTCAAAGTCCTCTTGCCTCCATGTGCTAAACAATTTATAAATCTTATGCACATGTTGAGGGGAGGTTTTCTAAATGATCAAAACTATTAAGGTACAAAATGCTTTGATCTCGTATCACAAGTACCTTGATTGTTTTCAAATGATTTTTCAATTGGTTTCAAGGAAGAATGAACAATACCAAAAGACCGACCAATTTACTTTATGCATGGTGTTATAAGGATGGTGAGGTTAGGTATTGGTTCCCACGATCCGCTTGAGCGGAGGGATCTACCGAGGACAATCCACTAGATAGTGTAGAGTCCTTAGGTATATTGAAAAAAGGAGAAAAGTGAGAAATGGGAAGAGTGCGGATGAGATAGAGCTAATCTTGGAATAAACCCAACAAGGTTCTAGTAATGAAGTCTCGGTAAGCAGAAGGGTTGAAGAATGAAAAGAAATGAATGTGAAAAGGGTGAAAAGAAATAGCCTCCAATAATTCAACCTTAGGGCGAGAAGGGTTCAATACATATGCTCTTGGTGGTTACTAAGGTAACGCCAAGATTGAAGATAAGGCGTCATGGACCCGGTGATGCCTTTGCTACAACTTCCCAAACTACTCAAGTTCCTCTTAAAGGGCTTGTTTCATTCTCACGGGAACCGACATTATCTATCGACTTTCTCTTAGAGATTGTTGATATTGAAGAAGGAGACCCTCTCCTAGTCTCCGAACACAGAACCAAAGTGCACTAATTGAGTCTAGAGCCAAGAGATCATCCACAATATCTCAATTAGGACACAAAATTCATGAAGACTCACTTGTTTCACACAATGTGGAAAGTGAGAATATATTAAGAGTCCTACGCATTATCCTTGTGGTATTGCGGAACATCCGAGTGATATGTTAAATATTCACAATGAAGATGGAAATCCTTCAGAGCCAACATCAAACAAGCTCTTGGTGGGTGACATGTGAGATCTTCTCATAAGATCAAGCTTGTGACAAGCGGATAGAAACGATGGGAGATTCAATCTTGAATCAACCTTGGTCGAGAATGGAATTGGCGAATACTTTTGGAAAAACCGTTCGATGTGCAAACCTTCTTTTCTCTAGCACGTCGAATGTGTACTTATGTTTTCAAATTCAAAAGTATCTCGATTGAAAAATACTTTTAGAAAAACCGTTCGATGTGCGAATCTCTTCTTTTCGCTAGCACGTCGAATGTGTACTCATTCTCTAATACAAAAGTATTTTGTTTGAAAATTGATCTTTCTCATAAAACCTTCGTCGTATTGCAAAACTCTTTCTTCAAGCAATACGCGATTGTTTTCAAATCATTTTCATCAATCGGTGAATCTCAATTCATTGGTTCACTCACTCCGTGTTGTCTTCTTTGAGACGTTCGGTTTGAGAACGGCTAGTGCAGTTGCGAAACCTTGTCAAGGAGATTCTTAGGAATCCTACGATCACGAGCGGTACTTGTCTTGATCAGCGGGGAACCGTGGGCGTGTACCTCAATTCAACGAAAGTGGTCAAAGACACTTTCGTGTGTTTTATTACTAGCTTGTTGTTTGCGGTACATTTGGACGGTTGCGGATGATCGAATTGAGGAGTCAATCCAAAGCCGCATGCTCGCAACATCCACACTTAATTGAAGAAATCATGATGGTGCATATCTACATAACACGGTTACGATATTTTTATACTATGCTTACGCTTATTCTGCGCAAATATCATGAACCGATGAAAGCTTCCGCTACTCGATGGAAAGATGTCATGATCCGAATGTGTGAGCATGTCGGTCCGAAAGTCACAACTTCACATGATGGCAACACAATAAAGGGTGATCCGAGATTTCTTGTGGTGATGATCTCAAAAGCTCGAAGATCATCAAAGATGTGGATCGATTAAAGGCCTCCACTTAAAGTACAAAGTTATCGGACCTTAAAGAATAGCTACTAATGCACAAAGATTGCGGAATTGAAGAATTGAAGTCTCGAGCTCAAGAACAAAGTCAAGAATAGAATGCTAGGATTGAAATGTAAAACATGGGGTGACCTCCCTTGGGGAGATTGTTAGGAATTAGAAAATTCCATAGTGAAGAGTCGGTCACCCCAAATATTATCTAGCATAAGTTAGCTCGTAGACTTGTAGTTATTTACGTTATTTAGTAGTTTATTAGTTAGTTTGTAGCGTAGATTAGTTTAGTGCAACACCGTGGAGGAAGGACGGGTCTTTACCCATGTATCCACGATCCACAGCCGATAGGAGGTCGTGTATACGTAACTATAAATACCCTTCCATCCATGGAAGGGTGGTGCTTTCAATCTAACATTCCATACTTTGTATACCAAGTCTCTAGCAAGAAAACACCCAACTCTCTACTTTCTCTCTAATGGCAAACATGTATTTTGATCATCCAAGACCACCGAATCATCAACACAACAAATATTACGATCCTACAACTAGGAAACATCCGTCAGCGTCTTGATTGTAAGGCTATTTTTCGTGTGAAGTATATTGAAGGAAGAGGATATTGGTGTTATGAATTTGTTGAGGTCATAATCAAAGCCTAGTTAGTCACGAGGATCTTGTTTTTGGTTTCTTCCGGGATGTTACGTATACTCGACAAGTTTTTCTATATCAAGCGTCACAAGTAAATCTTGGTCCAGTGAAGGGCTTCAATTTACTTAGGCAGATTTACGGGGACTATGAGTTTATTGGTGCTAGTTCGGTTGATTGTAAAAATTATATGAGAGATGTGCTTGATTTCATTGGTAAGAATGATACACAGATGTTAGTTGAGATGCTGATGAGCAAGAAGAATTTTCTTCCTAATTTTTCATTTGAGTATGAAACTGGTGAGAATAACGTTATGACGAATCTTTTTTGAGCTGATGAATATGCAAAAAGGAACTATTATGCATTTGGGGATGTGATGTCATTTGATGCTACATTCAGAACAAATAAGTAAGTTTATTTTTTATATTTTTTTCATTATATGTTTTTCTTTTTTCAACCGATGAACCTATGATACTGATGAACATTTTTTGTTAAGTTATAAGTTTATTCATAATGTAGTGTATGTAAATGGGTCATCAGTTATATAATAATGGTCAGTTGTTCTTCAAGCTAGAAACATTTAAACAAGTTTTTTAAAGCTGATGTATGTGGTTGTTATAAGCTGATGCGATTTGAAATGATGTACTGAATGTAAATGGTTCATCTGTTATATAATAATGTAAATTGTTCATCAGTTATATTATAATGGTTCATTGGTTATATAATAATGTTTATCATTTATTTTTTATAGGTACAAAATGGTTTTTGTACCATTCACTGGGATCGACAATCACAATCATTGTGTTACATTTGGAGCTGCCTTGTTGTCATCAGAAATGAAAGAATCTTACATTTGGCTGCTTCAATGTTTTAAAAGAGCGTTTGTTCGAGCACCCAAGGTCATTGTGACAAATCAAGACAGACCCATGAAAGTTGCAATAGATACCGTATTCCATTTATCTCGGCATAGATTATGCATGTGGCATATCATGCAGAAGTTGACATCAAAGGTATGTTCCTCTGATTTTGATTATTAGTTACTTCTGTTCATCCGTTAGCTTTTGTTCATCAACTTTTTTCTATATCATTTAGTTTTATAAAGTAATGTTCATCAATGAGTTCATTCATCATTAAAATTGATCTTGATTTTGTAGGTTGGTCCGTGTTAGCTAAAGATCCTACTTTTAAAAAAAGAATATCGGATATTGTTTGGACTGATAGAATAGAGCCTGAAGAGTTTGAGGAGTTGTGGGAGCGTCTGTTAATTAATTTTGATTTGAAGAGTCACAAGTGGCTTTCAGATATGTATAATTTGAGGCATAAGTGGATTCCAGCCTATTATAGGGATGAGTTGATGGTCGGTTTGATGCGTACTTCTTCTAGGTCATAGAGTGAAAACAATGCTTACGGTTGCTTGACAAGTATTGATTTGACTTTATGGGAGTTCTATAACCATTTTGATAGTGTGGTGGGTTGCCAAAGGTTTGCTCAACATGAAAATGATCATGATAGTCGATATACTGTTCCAAATGATCACCTTCCGTTTGGATGAAATTAAGAAGTTAGGGATGAGTGTCTAAGATGCTAGCATCCGGGCACTCATTGTTACGAATCTTGTATGTAGCGGAACTTAATGACTTGGCTTAGGGGACTAAAAACAACTGGACTTTCAAGGGTAGTAGCTTGATCTCCGGTGGAAACCTTTGCTGATAGGTTAGGACGAACTGACCAAATGTTGTCCTAGCGACTTAAAACTCCACTTGAATTAATTGGAAGTAGTTGGACGTGAACATAACATGATAGGATGAGTAACTAGGTTAACACACTTTACCCTTATTGTTCACAACTCTACCTTTATTTGCTCTCTTTTATTTATTGCTTTCTAGTTAATTAATCATTTCAATCTTAAAAACAATTAAAACCAGTGACACCTAGACTTGATTAGAATCCGCTCACATAGCTCTTGGGACGACCTCGGTTTTACCGATTACTACACTACACACGACCGGGTACACTGCCCGTGAGTGCATAAGGTGGACCATAGGTAAACGAGACTTTATAAATATAAAAATCTGGTCAGTAAAACCTGCATCATGGGGGTTCAATTCGCTAGACAGCCTTTGGTCAATTCGTCATAGCTTATCAACAAAGGTTCCTACCCTACGTCAAAGTCCTACCCTTTGGGGAGTCGAGGGTCTCAAGAAACCTAAGCCAAGTCATTAAGTACCCTACATGCAAGATTCGAAACAATGTGTGCCCGAGCGCTAGCATCTTAGACACTCATCCTTAACTTCTTAAGTTCATCCTTTCGAACGGTAATCCTTTGGTCAATTCGCACAAGAGGGATTGGTAGTCATTTGGTCAATTCTTACCAACCCTCTCTACCTACTTACCTAGGGTCCTTTGGTCAATTCTCTTAAGCAAATAAGTACGACTGCAACTCAAAACTACCGAAGCTAGGGTGACTACTAACGAACTATGCATGCATACACTAGAAACAATTATAGAAGAATGAAAACATAAACAACACAGTCAAGGAATCATAACTAGGCTAGCACCAAATGTGCTTAGCCGATCATATTAAAAGACACAATCAATTCAATGTTTAATATAATTAATGAAGACATGAATTAAAGTGTAAAGAAATAGAAATCGCTAAAGCTTATCGATGATATGATTTGATTTATCCCTTGGAGATAGCTCCGTATGTTGCATATGATCTGTCTTTGGAACCCTTTTCACGTTCTCTGCTTTTGTGTGGTGAGTGAATGATTGCCCTAATCGCCCCCTAAAAATGGAGGAAGAGAGATCTCTCAAATGCAGATTTTAGGGCTTGTATTTATAGGCCCGACCATAGTTACGGCGTAACCTAATAATGTGGTTGCGCCGTAACTTAATTATCCTCCAAACTCAACTCTCGTAGTGGTGATTATGGCGTAACCTTAAGAATAGTTACGCCGTAATTCAAAGCTCCGTCGTAACTTAATGGATTATTACGCCGTAACTTAATTATCCTCCAAACTCAAGTCTCGTAGTGCTGGTTACGTCGTAATTCATGTTTGGAGGTTACAGGCGTAGTTGATGGAGGCGCGAAATTCCACATGACCTAGATAGTTACAGGCGTAACTTAAGTTGATAGTTAGGCCGTAACTGCTGTTGACTTGGTCTTCACAAACGTAATCCAAGCTACGGCGTAATTGAGAGTAAGAGTTACGCCGTAGATTCTTTAATAAAAGCATACTAAGGTGAACATCTTTAAGAATATCTCAAAAACCGCGTCTCTAAGCTCCAATGCTCATAAATTACCTGGAAATGAAATATAAAGGAATAAGAGTATATATCCATATAAACAACATAAAATATGAGCATAAACGGGGGAAATTGACACTTAAAAATAAGGATTATTTGATGTTATCACTATCCAACCTCACCACTTGCATCAAGGTAAGGGGTATTTATACTTGTAGGAGTAGCAAAGTAGCGAGCAACGAGGTAGCAAACGGGCCTTAATGGGCCGAGCTACCTTATGTCTATACATGTTTCATTTGTTCTACCTCGCTACTATTACATAACATATATTAACCTATTAAAAAACAAGACCTAGAATAATAACGCTTTTTGGATGAATCCTAACAATGAGATTGTCACATACTATACAAATCAACAAAATAATATTAACATAATAATAATTCCAAAGAATTTGCTATCAACATCTTACCTAAAAGATTGTCGCATTTTAGGTCGAGTTTCTGGAGTTAAAACCTTAACAACAACCTCTGCAAAAAAAAAAAAAAAAAAAATAAAAAATAAAATAAAAAATAACCTGGATGTAAAATAATAATCAATATGAAATATAACTCAAATGTTTATAGGGATTGTCTAACCAATGCACTAAGGGCATTGGTTAATGTATATTTATTAAAAACAAAAATTCCTTTTATATTACAAGTTTTATTTAATACACATGAATTAAACTTACAAATTACCATAATTTGCAATTAAATAAACTCAAACTTCCCTTTAATAATCATCTTAAACGTTGCCTCGAGGGCACTCATTAGACAAACCAATGTTTATACTCATCAGCCGTGCCGTCAACATCAGAAACTGAGATCATCAACATGGTTTTGCATGTTATAAGACAACGAATGCACAAAGGTTAGAAGACTGACGAACGATGAGCAGCCTCATTGGGCGAGTATATATAGGTTCATAATTAGGGTTTAGTATTCGTATCCGAATTAGAAAACGTAATTCAAATATAGAAAATATGTCGGAGAAGATAACAATCGTTTATAAAACCTTCTAGAACGTGCTTCATATATTTGAAAATAAGTTTTTGAAAGGGGACGAACCTATTGTTTAGGCTTTATGGACACCAAAGTTGTATAAACACACCCGGTTCCTACAAAGTTTTTTTCTTCACGATTTCGATACATATATGTTTAGGGAGCTTTTTAAAAATAACTTATGTGGAAAACTAGAAGGGGGTTGAATAGTTTTACCGATTAAAACTTGGTTTTAAACTATTTAGATCGACTTATGTCAATCTATTTGAACGTGTATGTTGGATGTTAATAGACAAGCGTATAGATAAATAAAAACTAAGATAAAGAGTAAGAAGCACAAAACCATAACACGATTATTTATAGTGGTTCGGCTACAAGGACACCTTCCTTGCCCTACTCCACTCCCCGAGTCACCTACTCGATAGTTCGTAATCACTACACAACACAAACTCCTTGTGGCGAAGAAGCCTTCACAACGTCGCCTACTATTTATCTGGTACAACGCTAGACACCAGGTTCTTCCACGAGGTAGAACCAAGCCTATCACAACGTCGCCTACACTTTATCCGGTATAAGGCTAGATACCGAGTTCCATTACAAAGGAGGAACTACTACCTAACACTACACAAATCCTATCCCAAAGGAGATCCACTCCTTATGACAACACCAACAAGGATATCAATATCCTTTGACTCAATACAAATATATCTTGTACATCGACACACCATATCGAATGTACACCTTAGGCACCTTTCACTAATGTCGTTGACTTGACTCCTAGGCAGCCTTCATTAATGCCTTTTGACTTGACTTCTAGGCACCCTTCACTAATGCCTTTTGACTCGACTTCTAGGCACCCTTCACTAATGCCTTCAACACGGACTTTCGGCACCTTTCACTAATGCCTTTACTTTGACTCTTCGACACTTTTCACTAATGTCTTCGTCTTGACCCTTTAGACATCTTTCACCTATGTCTTCGACACTACACTTCTAATGAGAAAGAAAAGAACTATCAGCAAGATACCATTAGTAGTCTTGATGATGACGAAGCTAGGCAACCCATGGACTTGAGCTTGCTCGACTTCAAGAGGTGGTGATCTCGCCTTTAAGAGGAACCTAGAGAATCACACAAACACAAAACTACATAGAAAGATCACTTGGATATGTGGTTAGAGAGTTTACAACACGAAGAGAAAATATGTATGAAAGGGGTGAGTTACAATGAAGAAATGGTTCACTATTTATAGACAAAATATGCTACTGTCCCACGGATCCCTTGCTTGAGGGATCCGTCTAGTGTAATCAGAGGGATCCGTGAGACGCTCCTCTTTACCCATGGGTTTTGGGTCATGGGTCATGTGTTATGGGTCATGGGTCCTAGACTTTGGACCATGGGTATCCAAGTAGATACAATGTATCTAGTAGGTGCAATGCATCTAGTCCATGGGTCATGGGTTAAATCCATGGGTCATGGATAATACCCATTTATGACTTATGCATGATGTCATGCAATGGGTTATGGGTTATGCTTCATGGGTATGGGTCATGGACTTTGGGTTTTACCCAACTACATTCAATGTACTTGGTCAATGGGTCAAATACTAAAACTTCTACCCATTCTATCACCCATTATGATACATACTAAGTGTGTATATATCTACCCAATATGTAAACACTGGTTTGTATACATATGCATTATTATCATATGAAAAACACTATTACTTGTTTAGTGATTTATATGAAAATGTAAGTGTGTTAGTAAACTCTTAGGGCACGTTTGGTAGAGAGAAATTCAAAGAAATGAAATGAAGCGGAGAATAGAAATTGAGAATAGAAATCGATGAGAATTTTGTTCAATTCTAATGTTTGGTAACAACAGAGAATTAAGCAGAAATGAAAAAATAAATAAATAACATTTTGTCATATGAGACTCATATGTATTTGTTTGTTGATTTTTTTTTTAATTATTTTTTTTAAATAACAACTCTAAAAATTTAATTTTTTTTTAAATAATTATTTAAAAAAAAAATATATTTTCTAAATAACATTTCTAAAAATTTAAATTTTTTTAAATAATTATTTTTTAAAATTACTTTTAATCTTATTTAAAAAATATTTAAAAATTATATTTTTAAATTTTATTTACTTTTTTTTTTTTTTAATTTAAAAAAATTAATTTTTAATTTATTTTCAAAAAAATTATTTAAAAAAAAATAATTTTTAATTTTTTTTTCAAAAAACTTAGTTTTTAAAACTTATTTTTAAAATTTATTTAAAAAAATATTTTAAAAATTTATTTATTTTATTTTTTATTAAATTATACAAAATACTCTCATTTCTCCCATTTCCCAACTAAAAGTAGTGGAAATGAAAGTTAACAAAATACAAAGAAGTGAACTCCCTGAGAATTCGAAATTCTCCGCCCATTTAATTTCTCAACCCACCAAACAAGAGAAATTAGTTCATTTCCTTTTCTCTAGCTTTATTTCTCTGTACCAAACACACCCTTAGCTCAAACTAATTACGAATTTTATTTGTTTCGTTAAAATGATTTTACGTTTGTTATCGACAAAACATTGGAAGATCGTAAAATATAAATAAATTTTTTACGGCTTATTTGTATTAAAGTAGGGAGCAACGAGGTAGCAAACGGGCCTTAATGGGCCGAGCTACCTTATGTCTATACATGTTTCATTTGTTCTACCTCGCTACTAGTACATAACATATATTAACCTATTACAAAACAAGACCCAAAATAATAACACTTTTTGGATGAATCCTTACAATGAGATTGTCACATACTATACAAATCAACAAAATAATATTAACATAATAATAATTTCAAAGAATTTGCTATCAGCATCTTACCTAAAAGCTTGTCGCATAAATCCTAAAAATAATTTAGGTCGAGTTTACGGGTTTAAAACCTTAATAACAACCTCTGCACAAAAAAAAAAAAAAAAAAAAAAAAAAAAAAAAAAAAAAAAATAAAAATAAAGCGGATGTAAAATAATAATCAATATGAAATATAAGTAAAATGTTTATAGGGATTGTCTAACCAATGCACTAAGGGCATTGGTTAATGTATATTATTAAAACAAAATTTCTTTTATATTACAAGTTTTATTTAATACACATTAATTAAACTTACAAATTACCATAATTTGCAATTTAATAAACTCAAACTTCCCTTTGATAATCATCTTAAACGTTGCCTCGAGGGCACTCATTAGACAAACCAATGTTTATACTCACCAGCCGTGCCGTCAACATCAGAAACTAAGATCATCAACATGGTTTTGCATATTATAAGAAAACGAAGGCACAAAGGTTAGAAGACTGACGAACGATGAGCAGCCTCATTGGGCGAGTATATATAGGCTCATAGTTAGGGTTTAGTATTGGTATCCGAATTAGATAACGTAATTCAAATATAGAAAATATGTCGGAGAAGATAACAATCGTTTATAAAACCTTCTAGAATGTGCTTCATATATTTGAAAACACGTTTACGAAGGGGACGAACCTATTGTTTAGGCTTTATGGACACCAAAGTTTTATAAACACACCGGTTTCTACAAAGTTTTTTCTTCACGATTTCGATACATCTATGTGTGGGAGCTTTTAAATAACTTCAAAACAAATAAAAACTCAATTGCAAAATCGAACCTTCTCATTGGTTTATCGAATCTATCGATTTGGCCAAAAGTGAGTTTTCATATTTATTTATTTTTTTTACAAAAATGAGGGTTGAGTAAAGTATAGATATAATAACAAGGGGGTGGTAATGTAACTCGTCAACAAGATAAATAAATTAAAGGGGCATGCAAGAAAGAAACCCTAATAGTAATTAAATTATTTTGAGAGAGATGCCGATGTCGGAGGCTGAAGAAGATCGTTTGTGGAAAGATATTTTGAAGGAGAAAGGGTTGGCGTTGGACATACCTCTCTTTCTAAAAAGAGGTGTCTCCTCCTCTAGTATCGAAATACAGGAAGCACAGTTTAACGATTATGTTGCAATGAAGGAACGTGAAGATAGAAAACGTCAACTAATGGGAGATGATGCGTACAATGAGATGATGATGGATAAAACAAAAGGGGTCAGGAAGATTTTGCTGCCGTAGATGAGATGATGACGAGGATGGAGAAAGCAGCAGATCTAGAAGAGAAGATGAAGATGAAGATGAAGATGAAGATGAAGATGAAGATGAAGATGAAGAAGATGAAGATGATGATGATGATGATGAAACGAAAACAACACGGAGATGACGTCAACAGCAACAAGAAGAAGATGAAGATGATGATAATGAAGAAGAAAGCAGCAAGCATCAGTGTTTTTAGTTTTAATTCATGTCACCTTAATTAATTAAACTCTTGTATTTTAATCCTACTCTTGCTTGATCGAATGGATAATATATCTTTTGTTTGTTTGTTTATTGATGATGATAATTGCTTCTTATAATTATTATTATTAAGAATTTGGCTGGTTTTAATGATGCTGCCATTTGATGTTTTGAGAAAATAACCCAGTATCCATTTTCATATGTTACGATTCCATCATCTGTGGCTTTCGCTACAAAGTTTGCTACTTTTTCTTCTCTTCCCCATACACCCGTCAGTGATCAATTCCTTTCTTGTGCCGAATTGGCTAGCAAATCACGCCCACACTTATGCTATGCGCTCCACAGCTGCACCATTGGGGTTTGTTTCAAATGCCCCTGCATAAGCTTTTAGTAGTCCTGTTTCTTTAGGATTCAGCTGATCGATCGTTTAATATGTTTATGTACATCTTTTTGCTTCTAACAGATTTATCCGCGTATGTGCTTCCTGTCCTTGTTTGTGCTTATCTTTTACAATTGAGTCTTGTGTACAGCTACTGAATTGAAGAAAAAAAAATAATAATAATGTTCTCTAGCATAGTCTTACTTTCTTTATAGATCATTAAAATTAACATGTTATTTATGATTCCATAAATCAGTGCCTCCAATGTTATTCATCTTTATATACAGGAGGCTGTACGCAGGGTAACATATAACTCGCTTGTATCGTTTCACTTTTAGTATTGCTACTTCTGTTCAAAACGAAACAAACCCACTCGACCCATTCACAAGTGAATGGTGGGTAGAAATTGCCATCTCTACTAGTTGAACTCACCGTTTAATACTTCAGCAGACCCTCTTTCATCAGTATGTTTTCTAGGTCACCATCTGAAACATTCTCACAGCTGTACCAAACTTCTTAGAAGCACAACCGTTTTGCCAAACCAAAGTGGCGCGTCCTGACTCTACATCTGCCATTATCCTGTTGATGTAAGTTATTGTCTTCCGACTGCGCATTTTCTGCTGGTTGCTCAATTTCATGGGACCTTCATATAAAATCATTCACGCAATCCTAATTAGTCCATTCTATTCTAATACCCTTGCATCTTTATATCATATGTTCCTTATTTAAACCATTATCATTCAAAGTTCACACAACTTCTTTAAAACCTTCCTTATTACATTCACGATTTCGATACATCTATGTGTGGGAGCTTTTAAATAACTTCAAAACAAATAAAACTCAATTGCAAAATCGAACCTTCTCATTGGTTTATCGAATCATCGATTTGGCCAAAAGTGAGTTTTCATATTTATTTTTTTTTTACAAAATGAGGGTTGAGTAAAGTATAGATATAATAACAAGGGGTGGTAATGTAACTCGTCGACAAGATAAATAAATTAAAGGGGCATGCAAGAAAGAAACCCTAATAGTAATTAAATTATTTTGAGAGAGATGCCGATGTCGGAGGCTGAAGAAGATCGTTTGTGGAAAGATATTTTGAAGGAGAAAGGGTTGGCGTTGGACATACCTCTCTTTTCTAAAAAAGTTTTGTCTCCTCCTCCTAGTATCGAAATACAGGAAGCACGGTTTAACGATTATGTTGAAATGAAGGAACGTAATGATAGAGACCGTCAACTAATGGGAGATGATGAGTACAAAAAGAAGATGATGGATAAAACAAAAGGGATCAGGAAGATTTTTGCTGCCGTAGATGAGATGATGAGGAGGATGGAGAAAGCAGCAGATCTAGAAGAGAAGGTGACGAAGAAGATGAAGATGAAGATGAAGATGAAGATGAAGATGAAGATGAAGATGAAGATGAAGAAGATGAAGATGATGATGATGATGATGAAACGAAAACAACACGGAGATGACGTCAACAGCAACAAGAAGAAGATGAAGATGATGATAATGAAGAAGAAAGCAGCAAGCATCAGTGTTTTTTAGTTTTTAATTCATGTCAGCTTAATTAATTAAACTCTTGTATTTTAATCCTACTCTTGCTTGGATAATATATCTTTTGTTTGTTTGTTTGTTTATTGATGATGATAATTGCTTCTTATAATTATTATTATTATTAAGAATTTGGCTGGTTTTTAATGATGCTGCCATTTGATGTTTTGAGAAAATAACCCAGTGGCAAAGATCCATTTTCATATGTTACGATTCCATCATCTGTGGCTTTCGCGCTACAAAGTTTGCTACTTTTTTCTTCTCTTCCCCATACACCCGTCAGTGATCAATTCCTTTCTTGTGCCGAATTGGCTAGCAAATCACGCCCACACTTAATGCTATGCGCTCCACAGCTGCACCATTGGGGTTTGTTTCAAATGCCCCTGCATAAGCTTTTAGTAGTCCTGTTTGTTTAGGATTCAGCTGATCGATCGTTTAATATGTTTATGTACATCTTTTTGCTTCTAACAGATTTATCCGCGTATGTGCTTCCTGTCCTTGTTTGTGCTTATCTTTTACAATTGAGTCTTGTGTACAGCTACTGAATTGAAGGAAAAAAAATAAAATTAATGTTCTCTAGCATAGTCTTACTTTCTTTATAGATCATTAAAATTAACATGTTATTTATGATTCCATAAATCAGTGCCTCCAATGTTATTCATCTTTATATACAGGAGGCTGTACGCAGGGTAACATATAACTCGCTTGTATCGTTTCACTTTTAGTATTGCTACTTCTGTTCAAAACGAAACAAACCCACTCGACCCATTCACAAGTGAATGGTGGGTAGAAATTGCCATCTCTACTAGTTGAACTCACCGTTTAATACTTCAGCAGACCCTCTTTCATCAGTATGTTTTCTAGGTCACCATACGAAACATTCTCACGAAAGCTGTACCAAACTTCTTAGAAGCACAACCGTTTTGCCAAACCAAAAGTGGCGCGTCCTGACTCTACATCTGCCATTATCCTGTTGATGTAAGTTATTGTCTTCCGACTGCTCATTTTCTGCTGGTTGCTCAATTTCATGGGACCTTCATATAAAATCATTCACGCAATCCTAATTCGTCTATTCTATTCTAATACCCTTGCATCTTTATATCATATGTTCCTTATTTAAACCATTATCATTCAAAGTTCACACAACTTCTTTAAAACCTTCCTTATTACATTCACGATTTCTCTCCATTTATACTTATTCGAGCTATGTGTTGTTCAGGTTCTGATTTTTAGTTCTATTCTCGATTATGTTCATGACATCAAACTCAATGAGTCCATTGACACCTTTGCTTTAGTCACAGCTTTACACCAATCATAAATTTACTTAAAATTATACTTATTTTAGTTATCAAAGATTCCTCAGAAAGCTAAATTTACACTAGTCTTATTTGAAACCTGATAGATACACAACCACCGTTACACTTTAATGACAAAGTTGTAAGAAGTATAATTTCATATAGATTCTAGTTTTATAAGTTATTTGGAAGAAGCGTAAGGTATAAAGGAACGCAAGACTGGTGAGCACAGATGAGCTTTCTCCGGTTATTTTGTTTGACGACATGTTTAATGCTTCTAGCTGACTCAGATTTCCAATAGATGATGGGGTCTAGCATGTGGATTTAACTTGTCATGTGATACGTTCAGAAGATACAGTGCTTTGAGCTGGCCAAATGTGCTTGGTATATCCCCTGAAAAGTAATTACTCAGACATATCGATCGATGTGAAGAGTGTCAGGATATGATTTTGACTAACTCCAACTCAAATCCTTTGACGGTAACTGTTACAGTATCTTGATAGTTAAAGTCACTTAACACCATAAACCTGAGCTGAGTAGTACGCACTCTATTATCAACAGTCATCATAGCTCCCCGCTGCCTGCAAAAAGAACTGGTGGAACAACACCGCTAAATCTATCGTTAGGCATGTATAGAATCTGAAGATTTGACCAGTTGTGTTGGAGTTCACCACAATGAACTGTTTGATCGGACAACAAGTACATGCAATTTGGTCCTGTTACCTAAAGAGAATTGAATGGATAAGTGTCATTTATCCTGTTGTTCCCAAGCGTTTAACACGTGTAGCCTTCTGCAATTGACTAGAGATTGTGGAATCTTCTCTTCCATTCAATTGACTAGAGATTGTGTACCATAAACCTGAGTTGCTATGCAGGTCTAGAGTGTTCAAGCTACAGGTTGTTGGAAATGTTCCCTCCCTCGATTTGACCAGTCCGACCATTTTTTGCCAAGTTCAGTACCCCAAGACCATTACCGAATTCAATCAAACACTGTGGTATCATATCGATTGTTTGAAAAATCAAGGTAGACAGCATTGCATATGGTTTTGGGGATCATCATATCCCTGTGAGTAAATTACTGAAAAGAAAAAGAGATAGCAGAAAGTGACGAATGGAGAACGTTGTTCGAGTAGTCAATGTAGTTAGCCATTATTGGTGGAACATGAATCACCCCACTGAGGGGATTGGAATGCAAGTCAAGTACAGCGAGATTAGGAAAAGTATAGGGCTCTTCAAGGCAAGTTAACTGGTTGTGAGAAAGGTTCATAAATAATAGCCTTCCATTCCCAACTCTCCATATAGAGCTTGGTATTTTTTCCAATCAATTTTGTTGACTGAAAGATCAAGAGCTATCAATCTTGATTGGTTTCGTAGATTAGGGGACTTGTGAAGATTGCAAGAAGACAAATTTAACAAGCATAACATTGGAAGGCGAGACACTATAGAGATGTTGCTGCTTGCTATGATTGAAAAGTTGTTGAACGAAAGATCAAGAGTCGTTAGGTTGCTCAGACCCTGAAAATGTTTAGTTTCAGTTACATGGCTCAGGTTGTTTGATGATAGTAAGAGGCGGCTAAGGTGTCTAATTTTAAAGAAAGAGCTAGGAATTTCTCCTTCTAGTTTGCTACTGCTTAAATCCAAGTATTTCCAGCATAGACAGAGATGCGTTAGAAAATTTAGGAAGCAGACCATCAAAATTGTTGTTGGAAAGCTTTACGCTTCTTCCAAATAACTTATAAAACTAGAATCTATATGAAATTATACTTCTTACAACTTTGTCATTAAAATGTAACGGTGGTTGTGTATCTATCAGGTTTCAAATAAGACTAGTGTAAATTTAGCTTTTTGAGGAATCTTTGATAACTAAAATAAGTATAATTTTAAGTAAATTATTATTGGTGTAAAGCTGTGACTAAAGCAAAGGTGTCAATGGACTCATTGAGTTTGCTGTCATGAACATAATCGAGAATAGAACTCAAAATCAGAACCCGAACAACACATAGCTCGAATAAGTATAAATGGAGAGAAATCGTGAATGTAATAAGGAAGGTTTTAAAGAAGTTGTGTCAACTTTGAATGATAATGGTTTAAATAAGGAACATATATATAATATAAAGATGCAAGGGTATTAGAATAGAATAAATTACTGTCCTAAATAGGATTATGATAACTTTTACATTACTGTCATAAATAAGTAATTTAGGAGGTCTACTTTGAAACACTTTGTGTGACTTCAACTTGTCTGACGCTTTTTATTATTAAATGCTTTAAAATTACCGAGACCTATGAGATAGAACATAGCTAAATCGACCCATCTGTACAAGAATGTGTCAACATGGCCAACTCCGACTATTCCTAGAACAACGTTAATTGTGGTGACGAGGAAGCCTCCATATGAGCCTGTTTGCAGTTAAGGCTTAGGCGCATATTGGTTAATTCATCTCCAAACTAATCTGTAATCATATAGAAAAGTTGTAAAGAACTTGGACTTCAATTATAACTTGGGTACAGGATCTTTTAAAAAGTGTTTAAAAATAAAAAGTCTAAAAAGTGTTGTGGTGATGCCACATGTCCCCCGTCCTTTTTTCACCCAAGGACATATATGTAATTTTACCCTCTCCCGCCTCTTTCCTTCTTTCCCTCTTTCTTCTTTCTCTTTTCTGATCTTCTTCCTATTTTCATTCTGTTAGATTTCTACCATTTTTTTCGGCCATATATAAATGAAATTTACACAATGATATCCATTCAATTCATTCATTCATTCAATTTCACATTTTTTTCATTCTTTCATTTGTTCATATTTTGCAAATTTAGGGTTTTTTGGCTCTCAATTAATATTCGTTTAGTTGAATCGTTAATTGTTCATATCGGCTTCGAATTAGCTGTGTGATCGCTTAATTAGAAGAGAATTAGGGTTTTATAACTGTATGATAGGTAAATTGGAAAAAATTAAGGCTTTTTTTTAGCATTGAATCGTTTAATTGGAAGAGAATTAGTGTTTTATCTGTTCAATTGGTTAATTGGAAGAGAATTAGGGTTTTAATCGTTCAATCGGTTAATTGGAAGAGAATTAGGGGTTTTAACCGTTCAAATTTGGGGATTTTCATCGTCAAATCGGTTTCTAATGACTCAAACTGATACTCATGTGTTTAATCAAGGTAATTTCATTTTTTGTTATACATTCATCAGTCGGTTAGTGCTTTTTTTTTATTTGCTTATTTTTATCTCATGTTCATCAATTTTTTATTTGTTATACAATTTTATGAATTTTATTTGTGCTTATTTTATCACATTCATCGATCGATTAGGTTCATCACTTATTGCTTATATTAGTTGATGAATTGGAAGAGAATTAGTGTTTTAAGTGTTCAATTGGTTTCTGGAAGAGAATTGTTATGGAATATGTTATGTGTTTTTGGTTCATCGATTATTGTTACGTGTTATGTTTTTGGTTCATCGATTATGTTTGTCTGTGTTATGTGTTTTGGTTCATCGATTATTGCCACAGTATTATGTGTTTTGGTTCATCGTTATATTAGTTGATGAATTGGAAGAGAATTAGTGTTTTTAAGTGTTCAATTGGTTTATCGGAAGAAATTGTTATGGAATATGTTATGTATTTTTGGTTCATCGATTATTGTTACGTGTTATGTTTTGGTTCATCAATTATGTTTGTCTGTGTTATGTTTTGGTTCATCGATTATTGCCTCATATTATGTGTTTTGGTTCATCGGTTATATTAGTTGATGAATTGGAAGAGAATTAGTGTTTTTAAGCGTTCAATTGGTTTATCGGAAGAGAATTGTTATGGAATATGTTATGTGTTTTTTGTTCGTCAGTATTTGTTCTGTGTTATGTTTTTTGTTCATCAGTTATGTTTGTCCTGTGTTATGTGTTTTTGGTTCATCAGTTATTGCCCTGTATTATGTGTTTTTGGTTCATCATTTTTTTTACCTGTTTTATGTGTTTTTTGGTTCATCAATTATTGTCCTGTATGTGTTTTGGTTCATCAATTATTGTCCTGTGTTATGTGTTTTTGGTTCATCAGTTATTGTCCTGTATTTTTGGTTCATCAATTTTTTCTCATGTGCTATGTGTTTTTTTTCAGCGGTTTTTTTTACTGTGTTATGTGTTTTTGGTTCATCAGTTATTGTTCATCAATAAAATATATGATTATGAACCTGTTCTATATTTTTTTTGCAGATAATGATTATGAACTGTTCCATATTCTGTTGGTATTGTTTCGAGGAGGCGGTCGGAAGTTATGGGTTCTGATATTCTTCTTGGTGAGAAGCCAACTTATGGTATGATGTATCATTCTGGAGCGAGCTTATGAGTATTATAAAGCTTATGCAAAAAAAGCTGGTTTTGAAGTCCGTTTAGGTCAACAAGTATATATCTAAGAAGAATAAGGAAAAAATTATAGATTTGAAGTATTTTGTTTGTAGTAAAGAAGGTACAAATCCTGCCCCGAAAGTAGGAGCAAAACCTAATACTAGGAAACATCCGTCCAAGCGTACTGATTATAAGGCTGTTTTTCGTGTGAAGTATATTGAAGGAAGAGGATATTGGTGTTATGAATTTGTTGAGGGTCATAATCACAACCTAGTTCGTGAGGAGGATACTTTTTTTTTGGTTTCTTCTCGTGATGTTACGTATACTCAGCAAGTTTTCCTATATCAAGCGTCACAATTAAATCTTGGTCCAGTGAAGGGTTTCAATTTACTTAGGCAGATTCTTTGGTCTATGAGTTTATTGGTGCTAGTTCGGTTGATTGTAAAAATTATAGGAGAGATGTGCTTGATTTCATTGGTAAGAATGATGCACGATGTTAGTTGAGATCTTGATGAGCAAGAAGGATTTTCTTCCTAATTTTCATTTGAGTATGAAACTGGTGAGAATAACGCTCTGAAGAATCTTTTGGGCTGATGAATATGCAAAAAGGAACTATTATTCATTTGGGGGATGTGATGTCAATTGATGCTACATTCAGAACAAATAAGTAAGTTTATTTTTTATATTTTTTTCATTATATGTTTTTCTTTTTTCAACCGATGAACCTATGATACTTGATCAACCTATGATACAGATGAACATTTTTTTGTTAAGTTATAAGTTTATTCATAATGTAGTGTATGTAAATGGTTCATCAGTTATATAATAATGGTCAGTTATTCTTCAAGCTAGAAACATTTAAACAAGTTTTTTAAAGCTGATGTATTTGGTTGTTATAAGCTGATGCGATTTGAAATGATGTACTGAATGTAAATGGTTCATCTGTTATATAATAATGTAAATTGTTCATCAGTTATATTATAATGGTTCATCGGTTATATAATAATGTTTATCATTTATTTTTTATAGGTACAAAATGGTTTTTGTACCATTCACTGGGATCGACAATCACAATCATTGTGTTACATTTGGAGCTGCCTTGTTGTCATCAGAAACGAAAGAATCTTACATTTGGCTGCTTCAATGTTTTAAAAGAGCGTTTGTTCGAGCACCCAAGGTCATTGTGACAGATCAAGACGGATCCATGAAAGTTGCAATAGATACCGTATTCCCTTTATCTCGGCATAGATTATGCATGTGGCATATCATGCAGAAGTTGACATCAAAGGTATGTTCCTCTGATTTTGATTATTAGTTACTTCTGTTCATCAGTTAGCTTTTGTTCATCAACTTTTTCTATATCATTTAGTTTTATAAAGTAATGTTCATCAATGAGTTCTGTTCATCACTAAAATTGATCTTGATTTTGTAGGTTGGTCCGTGTTAGCTAAAGATCCTACTTTTAAAGAAGAATATCGGATATTGTTTGGGTGATAGAATAGAGCACGAAGAGTTTGAGGAGTTGTGGGAGCGTCATTTAATTGATTTTGATTTGAAGAGTCACAAGTTGCTTTCGGATATGTATAATTTGAGGCATAAGTGGATTCCGACCTATTATAGGGATGAGTTGATGGCGGTTTGATGCATACTTCTTCTTGGTCGGTGAGAGTAATGCTAACGGTCGCTTGACAAGTATTGATTTGACTTTATGGGAGTTCTATAACCATTTTGATAGTGTGGTGGGTTGCCAAAGGTTTGCTCAACGTAAAAATGATCATGATAGTCGGTATACTGTTCCAGATATGCACACCGAACTTGAGTTAGAAAAGGAAGCCTTAGAGTTATACACTCGGTTGATTTTCTTTGATGTTCAAACTGATATTTATGCTTCTGTGATTTTATGTATGTCAGTAAGTGTTATGGATGTTGATTCTGGCAAAAATACGTTATTCAAGATACGGTGAAGATTAGCAGATTAGTAGGCGACATCGTCAAGTGGAAGGCGTTGTAAATGATGTTTTTACGAGGTAACATGTGTTTTAATATGTTCATCGGTTTTGTGCATTAGTTTTTGTTCACCGCTTTTGTTTATCGGTTTGTTATCGTTATAAAATTTCTTTCTAATCATCATATCTTTTTATATAATTATTTTTGGTCATCGGTTTTTGTAATTAACCACCAGTATGTGCTGCTTTTTTTTTCGGTGTTGTGTAAACCGGTGAATATTTTTATGAGTGTTCGTGTAAGCGTTTTGAGTCATATGGACTTTTATGTCGTCATATCTTTTATGTGCTTCGGTTGTCAAGGTTAAAAATTTTCCAAAGAAATATGTGCTTAGGCGTTGGACAAAGGATTCATTACCACCTCCATCAGTCATTCAAGCCACTGGTGATAGTCCTGATATAATCATGCGTAAGATATTTAGATCAGTTGAGTATTGTGTGAATCGTTATGCAGATGATCCCGAGCTACTTCAAAAGTTTAGAGATCATCAGGTTCAGTTAATGGCGAAGGCAGATGCTGATGTTCCTATACCTAAAAAGACTAATAAACGAGATAGGCTTGCTTCTATTCTTGGTGTGTCGCAACCAGAAGAGACCATTGTAAATCTTCCAAAGAAGGTTAGTCAGTTTATGCTGTTTTTGTATATACTTTTTAGTTGATGAACATATATAATCTTAGGTTTATCAGTTATTGCATTTTTATTTATCTGCTTATTTTTATCAAATGTTAATCAATTTATGCTCTTTAGTTATATTCTTGTTAGTTGATGAACATATTAAATTATATTGTCTTTTTTAGATATAATGTTACGATAGATTCATCAGTTAGTTTGTGTTTATTTGTGTTACCACAGGTTCTGTTATCACAGATTATGTTACTAGAGGTTAGGAGTTATCTCAGGTTAGGAGTAATCATAGGTTCATCAATTATTGTCTTGTGTTCTGATAGGTTCATTAGTTATCATATGTTCATCAGCTATTGTCCTGTTTTATCATAGGTTTATCAGTTAGTTTATATGGTTTTTTAATTGATGAACACTAATTTATTTTTGGTTCATCAAGTTTTTTTGTTCATCAATTGTTGTTCAACTTCTTTTTGATTATTCAATTGTTATTGTCCAAAACAGGTTAGTACTAAGGGTTCGCGAAAAAGGATTAAGGGCAGTGTTGAGCGTTTAGTTACTCCGAGTGGGAAGCATAGGAAGAACTGTAGATTCTGCAAATGTAGCATGAAGGATCATGATCGAGCGGTGCAATGCTATCGAGCTCAAATTGATGCTAAGAAGGCTAGTGATAAGGTGCAGAAAGGAAAGGAAGCGAGGCGAGGTTGGCCGCTAAGTTGAAGTTGCAGGAAGAATGCTTATGTAGTTTCTTAGTTAGTATTTCACTTTTTCGTGTTAGATAAATAAATGTGAAGTTTGTCTCATAAGAATGCTTTTTTATAACGATGAAAGAAACTTTGATTTTTCGGTTAGATAAATAAATGTGAATTTTGTCGATAGGAATGTATTTTTTATTGTTCATCGCTTATTTGTCATGTGTTATCATATGTTCATCAATTATATCGCTTATTTTATCGAAATCATAAGCATAAAACAATTCATTGATAGATTTGGTTACAACAGTTTTATTAAATTTGGTTTAAGTGATACTTAAACCACATGCATACATCCTCTAGAATAGTAATGCATTATAGAGCGTTGACAAAAGTAAAAGTTTCATATAAATTTAATTTTTCGGAATGACAAAAGTGCAACTCTAATTTTGCAGTACCTACACTGTGTTCTTATATGATTGATTGATCGTTATAGTTGTTCGAGCATCATGACTTGACAAATTACATGTCATTACCCTTGATCATGTTAGATTCTTCTCAACTTGCTGTTTAGATTAATGCTTGCCTTAAGTTATACTTTTTTTCAAGATTGGAAGTTTTTGGCTTCATAAACATGTCAGTTACCTTTTTGTTGTTGTTGAAAAATCGATATTGCTGTTTTATTTGTGATTATGTGGCCTTCTAAGTCTTTTTTAGTAGACTATATGTCGTATTTTACATTATTTAACATGCTTTTGTTTGGATATTGATTCATTATAGTACCTCCGGAACTAGGATATTCTTGCAGCACATCTTTCATCCACAAAAGCAACAGCAGAAGCAAGTGCACCTTCAGCTCTAACTGTACAACATCATTGTATGGCTCTCTTAAAGGTTAATTTGTGTGAGGTTGTATTAGGTGTTGTGATTTGAAGTACGGTTATGATGTGAAGTTGTTGATGGATGCGTACGATGTGGATCGCGTTTATAAGGTTGAGCAGGAGGATATAGTTAGCTTTTTATGTTTAAAATAAGATAGAACATAACTATTGAGTAGTATGTTCTTTCCACTTTTCCTATAAACTGTTAAATTAGATGACTTTTAACCAATTTCAACCCAAAATACCCATTTGACCTGTTGCCGTTTAGCTAACCATTTGTTTGACCCTATTTTTTGTAGCGTGGAATAGCATGAAAAATGCTTCGTTCAGTTGTGATTGGTATAGGCGGTGGATTATGTTGGTGAATTTTATTCGGATGTTCATTTTCTTAGTGCATATGGATATATTTTGATAAAACTTGGTCTATTTGTGTAGGTGTTTCTTGAGATTGGTGTAAACGATTGCATGATGAGTGAGTTTTATACACTACTTTTAACTTACTTTTTAAAGTAAAGACTACGGTAATGGGTCAAATGGATTTGTGTAGTAAAATATTCGTGAGGTTGAAACCTACTAGATCGACTTTTGGCCCATTTCGTTTTGCCAAACCCCGACTTGATTTACGATTTCTTCGATGTTGAATTGATGAAAGGATAACGAATATGGTCCGTCATTTTTTGTTTTAACTACAATCTGATTTGAAAGGGGTGTTTGCGATGGTCCGCTAATATGTAATAGTCAAAGGAATATTATCCAACTTTATTCTTTTATTTCGGTTACTATAGAATAGCATATTTTGTTGAAAGTGTTGTCGATGACAATGCTCTAAATATAAGTTCTTTATGATCTTATCACATATGGTCTAAAACATATTACCACGACTAAATTTAATACAAATATCGTCATTAAACGTTATTTATATTTTTGATCTTTGCCTAAGTTTTGTTAACGACAAAAGTAAATTTAATTTATAAAAGCTTAAAGCTTGTCAAGTTTATTAGATATTAAAACAAGCTTTCTCAAACAATATATTCATCATTCAAGCATTTACATTTATGATTAGTAACATCTTGATATGACTCTAATCATTATGTATGATAGTAGTTTGTAGAATGTGTTAGGTTCTTAAAACCAAACACTACTTAAGCATTTGCATATTTCTATTAATAGTAATACAACATTTGACATCATGTATTACATCATGGAGATCATTGGAAGATTCCATTAGATATTTTGTGAAGATTTGTACTCTTCATATCTTGCACAATCTTACTTAGATAGAGTTGACTTTAGGCAAGATTTGATATCTTGACCGTCGATCAAGCGGTACCAATTTGGTACACGGCGGAACCCTTTTAGGGGTCCGCGGTCCGTGGACGCCCTCGTCCAAATTGGCTATAAATAGCAATGCCAAGCCAAGTAGTTTCTCATCCCTTTCTAACATACTCTCATACATATCTTCTCTAACCTTTCTAACTCGGTTTCATATCATATTAGTGATCTCTTTGTAGCAAAGAAGATCAAGTCATATTCAAGCTTCAACGAGAAGTTGGAAGTCTTGTTTGTTTAGTGTTGTATGATCTAGTGTTGATCCATACTTCATTGTTGTATCAAACCATCATAATCTTGTGAGTGTGAGTGGTTAGTATTTTAGTCCTCAAAATACATTGTGTGTGGGAGTAGTTGTACCCTTGGAAAGAACTCGACATCTAGCTTAGTGTCGGAAATAGTGTGCGAAGTGTAAAGGTTTTCTCCGCGGTGAAAGGAGCTTGTTGACTAGTGAAGTTAAACTCTCGAGTGTGAGACTCGGGAGTGGAGTAGGCAAGGAAAAAGAGTCCTTGTAGGCGAACCACTATAAACAACTTGTTGTGGTTTGATCATTTCTTTCCTTACTTACTTATTACATATTGCTTGCATATTTCATTAACATACTTAAGATCAATATCAATTGATCTTTCAATAAGTTTCAAAACAAAGTTTTTAATCGGTAAACTATTCAACCCCTTCTAGTTTTCTACAATTGGTACCGAGCCTCGTTGCTCAAGAATTTCTAAAATAACTTGTATTTTATAAACTTGAAACGATCCATGGATTCGAAAACTT
The DNA here is from genome assembly GCA_022545495.1 of Chrysanthemum lavandulifolium. Classification (NCBI taxonomy): domain Eukaryota; kingdom Viridiplantae; phylum Streptophyta; class Magnoliopsida; order Asterales; family Asteraceae; genus Chrysanthemum; species Chrysanthemum lavandulifolium. Next base: position 140,517,727 of record CM040239.1, read on the forward strand.
TAAAGAAGGGCAATCTATGCAAAGACCACCACTCTTTGAAACCAATGGATTTATCTATTGAAAACCGTTTTGAAACATATGTAAAATCAAAAGATATAGATCTTTGGTTTATTATTGTTAAAGGAGATTTTAGTTCTACAACAAAGGATATTTCCGTTGATGAACAAAAGAAATTAGTTGCTAAAAATAATGAAGCTAAAATGATGCTTTATAATGCTTTACCTAGAAAAGAATATGAAAGAATTTTTATGTGTGAAACCGCCAAAGATATTTGGGAATCTTTAATTGTTACACATCAAGGTAATTCACAAGTCAAGGATAACAAAATTGATCTTCTTGTTCAACAATATGAACAATTTGTTATCCCCAAGATGAAACCATTGATTGTGGCTTTGCTCGCTTTAACACTATCATTACATCACTTAAAGCACTTGATGAATCTTTTCGTAGTAAGAACTTTGTCGAAATTTCTTAGAGCACTCCATCCCAAATGGAGAGCTAAAGTGACCGCTATTGAAGAATCAAAAGATCTCTCAATAATGTCACTAGACGAGCTAATTGGCAACCTCAAAGTTCACGAAATGGTAATGGAGAAAGATTCGAGATCATCAAAGGAAGAAAGGAGAAGATCAAACCGTTGCTCTTAAAGCAAAGGCGGAATCAAGCGATGATGGTGAATCTTGTTCCGATAGTGAAGATGAGGAGTATGCCATGGCCGTTAGAGATTTCAAGAAGTTCTTTAGAAGAAGAGGAAAGTTTGTAAGACAACCTCGAGAAGAAAAGAAGCCATTCGAAAAGATCGGGATGATAAGAAGATCAAAGGTGAAAGAAAGTGTTTTAGATGTGGTGATGCAAGTCATCTCATAGAGAATGTCCCAAGCCACCTAAAAGCAAAACTCAACGAGCTTTTGTAAGTGGTGCTTGGAGTGATAGTGAAGACGATGAAGAATCAAGCAAGGAAGAGATCGCTCTAATGGCACATGAGTCAAATGAGGTATGTTTGAAAGTTGGATTGGAACCTGATGAATGGATAAAAGATAGTGGATGCTCACGACACATGACGGGCAACAAAAGTCTCTTCTCATCATACCAAGAGTATGACGGAGGTAATGTCACTTTCGGTAGCAATCTCAAAAGCAAAATCATTGGCAAAGGTACGATTGCTCATAACTCTCTAACTATTGAAAATGTTGCTCATGTGGATAGGTTAGGATTTAATCTACTTAGTATTAGCCAACTATGCGATAAAAAGTATAAAGTACTATTTGATGAAAATGGTAGTAAAATACTAAAAGATGGTATCACCATAGCTAAAGGAGTTAGGAAAAATAACATATACGTCATGAAAATAGATAAAACATATAATGACAAACTTTGCCTAACAACATTAGACGATAGCTCATCTCTTTGGCATAGACGCTTAGGTCACGCTAATATGAGACTTATACAAAACCTATCTTCAAAAGAGTTAGTTAGAATTTGCCAAAACTAAAATATGACCAACACTTTTGCGACGCTTGCAAAATTGGTAAACAAACACATAGTAGTCACAAATCTAAAAATATGGTATCTACATCTAAGTGTCTAGAATTATTACATATGGACTTGTTTGGACCATCCGCTATAAGAAGCTATGGAGGCAACTTATACACTTTGGTCATAGTAGATGATTACTCAAGGTTTACTTGGACGTTATTTTTGAAAACCAAAATGAAGCTTTTGATAAATTTGAAATACTTAGCAAGAAAATTCAAAATCTTCTAGGTGTCAAAATTGTGTCGATCCGAACGGATCATGGTCGTGAATTTGACAACGAAACTCAATTTGGAAACTTTTGTGATACAAATGGTATAACACATAACTTTTCCGCCCACGAACACCTCAATCAAATGGAGTAGTAGAACGTAAAAATAGAACAATTCAAGAAATGAGTAGAACAATGCTTAATGAACAAAACATTCCTCAAAAGTTTTGGTGTAACGCCGCTGACACTTCTACATATATTTTAAATAGAGTCCTAATACGTCCTTTCCTAAACAAAACACCATATGAACTTTATAAAGGTAAAAGCCAACATTAGGATATTTTAAAGTCTTTGGTTGTAAATGTTTTATTCTTAACACTAAGGATTATCTCACCAAGTTTGACCCAAAGTCTTATGAAGGTGTATTTCTTGGTTACTCTCAAACTAGTAAAGCTTACATTGTCCTAAATAAAGAAACAATGATAGTCGAGGAATCGTTGAACATAACATTTGACGAAAGTCCACCTCCCTCTAAGACATCACCTTTGGTAGATGATGACTTAGTTGAAAGTCAAATAATTGAAAGTCAAATTAATAATAACAAGGAAGATGAACCATTAAATAAGGAAATTGTCAACATAAAAGAATCTAAAAGTCATCCATTAGAAAAGGTCATAGGAAAACTTAATCAAAGAACCTTAAGATCACAAGCTCAAAATCAAAGTAATCATTTTTGTTTTGTATCCACCATTGAACCAAAACCATAAATGAAGCAATAAAAGATGAATCATGGGTAATGGCCATGCAAGAAGAATTAAACCAATTCGTTAGAAATGATGTTTGGAAACTAGTTCCAAAACCCAAAGATCAAACTATAATTGGAACAAAATGGGTCTTTCAAACAAAATGGACGAAAATGGTATAGTATCTAGAAACAAAGCTAGGCTTGTTGCACAAGGTTATAATCAACAAGAAGGAATTGACTATGATGAAACTTATGCACCGGTAGCTAGACTTGAATCTATTAGAATATTACTTGCTTATGCATGTGCTTATGATTTTAAATTATTTCAAATGGATGTTAAAAGTGCTTTTCTTAATGGGTTTATTAACGAAGAAGTGTATGTTGCTCAACCTCCGGTTTTACCGACTTTGAGAAACCACATCATGTCTTCAAACTCAAGAAAGCATTATACGGCCTTAAACAAGCACCTAAAGCTTGGTACGACCGCCTTAAGACTTTTCTTATTGATAACAAATATACTATGGGATTAGTAGATAATACTCTTTTACTAAGAAAAGGAATCGCAAATTATTATTGTTCAAATATACGTTGATGACATTATATTCGGATCAACTTGTCAAGAACTATGTAATGATTTCTCTAAAATCATGCATGACGAGTTTGAAATGAGTATGATGGGTGAGTTAAACTTCTTTCTAGGACTTCAAATTAAACAACTAGAAGATGGTATTTTCTTTAACCAATCTAAATATATAAAAGACATGCTTAAGAAATTTGGTCTTGAAGATTCCAAACCAACTAAAACACCCATGTCCTCGGACACTAAACTCACCAAGGACGAAGAAGGTGAATCCGTAGATAACACTAAATATAGAGGAATGATTGGTAGCCTACTCTATCTTACGGCTAGTAGACCCGACATTATGTTTAGTGTTTGTCTATGTGCTCGCTTTCAAGAAAACCCAAAGGCATCACACTTAGAAGCATTAAAAGGATTTTAGATATATTAAGGGAACAACGTGTTTAGGATTATGGTATCCCAAAGGAACGGGTATAGAAACCATAGTGTATGCCGACTCGGATCATGCCGGTGATTATGTCGATAGAAAAGTACAAGTGGTATTTGCACTTTTGTTGGACATTGTCTCACCTCATGGTTTGCAAAGAAGCAAACGGCTTTAGCCATCTCTACCATCGAAGCCGAATACGCCTCACCGGAAAAGCATGTCAACAAGCTCTTTGGATGAAGCAAGCTCTCGAGACTACGGAATTCATCTCAACGATATTGTGATACTTTGCGACAACAAAGGAGCCATCGATCTCAAGAAGAATCCCGCTCAACATGCTCGCATAAAGCACATTGAAATCATCATCACTTTCTTCGCGACAATGTTCAAAAGGAAACATCTCAATCGAGAAAGTATCCTCCAAGACAACATTGCCGACATCTTTACTAAACCTCTTAAACGAGAACCTTTAATCTTCTTAGACTTGGTTTAGGGTTAATGGAACCAAACATGTAGGATAAACATAGTCTAAAACATTAGAATAGTCAAACCAAAACAATTTTGTCTTGTATACGCCATCAGAGCCACGGCACCAAACGACAACACGGACGGAACCAAAATTTGGTGCCGTCTCGTCCGTGGTGTCTCTGTACAAAACAATTTTATACATAACATCTTCTTCCTCACAACCCACTTTACCAAAACGTAAAACTTAAACCAAGCTCATTATTGTCATCTTCCCACTCACTAATCATCAAGATAACATCATTGTAAGTATCCTAACTACATTTCATCTCTTAATTCGAGTCTAGGATTCTTATTTATGCACAAAACTATCACAAATCATTACATGGGGTTTTATGTATGCTTTTATACCAAATATGAATTCAATTGGCAAATTGCATAACTAGTCATTCAAATTAGGTACTACATTATCATATTGCATAAACAAATCATGTTTCCCACTAATTGATAGATAATAAATATAAGGCCTTATTCAAACAACCAAACACCCCATGTCAAAAGTTTTGAAAAGCTTCTCACTTGTAGGAAAACATTTTTCATTGCTAATACAAATAGAAACGTTAGAATTTTCATCACTTGCATGCTCTTGAATACTAAAGGTATTGCATAACTAATATGCACTCCGGTATATTCAAATGTAGCCACATTGAATTAGGAGCATTTGGGTTATCTCATGGTATTTGCCAAACACTCCACTAAAACCATTTTGTGCATAAAATGAGTCGAGATAACCGCAACTCCAAATTGTTTTCATATAGGCACACACTAGAATCAAAAACGTTAAAATTTATCTAAATTTTTTTAACATGTTAATTCTTGTCCTTAGGAATAACCATGGTAGCCGCAAGATTCTATGATCACAAAGACACTCTTAACTACATTCCCAAACACCACAAAACCAAAGGACTCACCAAGGAACAAGTAGAAATATTTAGGGTCTAGAATCAAGGTATTTCCACGAGGGTAGAACCATTCACTCATCCTTCCTTGAGCATACCAATCTTCGTGAAGAACTAGCCGCCATTCAATTCGATTGTCTTCTTGACATTGATGAACCAATTTGTCCTAGGTTCGTATTAGAATTCTATGCTAGTGTGACCGGTTTTAGTGATGAAGATGATGAGTTTTGTCTTAGCTTTAGAATCAACCAAAATGACTACACCATCACTTTAAGTGAATTTGCTAGAGTACTAGGAATTCCCAACCGAGGAACTTGTGTCTACACGGATAAGTGGTCACCACCGCCTTGATGCAATCAATGACCGCTCTCTCCCTACATAACCCGCTTAGCCGATAAGGATGTCATCCGTGAACACCTTTTAACCCAAAACGGATACAACCCGAGTCACCCGAAAGGAAAAGAGGTAGACCGAGATCCATATGGAATGGAGCTCAATGAACTTAAGCACTAATTTAAGAAATGGGAGGAGTTACTTAGAGCAAACGTCATTAGCACCATAGGGAATAGGGATCACATAAACGCTTGTCTTTGCCACATGCTTTACAACTTGTCCACCCGACAACCATTCAACTTAGCCTACTACATAGCTAGGAGAATGATTGATATTCCAACTCAAGGATCCGTTGCTCTTCCATACGGGATGCTTCTCACCCGCCTCTATAGAAACTTCGCCCAATTCCACCAACCCCAAAAGGGATGCACCTTCAATATGATCTCATCCTCACATCTTTGTACCTTTGAGTGATGCTCGAGTTGCTAAGACTAAAGGCAAGAGAGCTAAACCTCCAACTCCTTCATCATCATCATCAAATAGCTCCGAGGATGGTCTTCCAAGCTCTCGCCTTCCACCTCAAGAGTATTACACATCTCTTCCCGAGATTGAGAATGAATCGCAGAATTCAAGCAAACTAAGGGAATGTTCAAGTGCCTTGGTAGGATGATGAACAAGATTTACAAGAAGTTGGACAAATAAGGGTACTTTAAGGAGTGTTTGGAACAATGCATTATCGTTAATGTTTGATACTATTTAGTTGTTTTTATTATGTAGGATGATAATATAACTTGAAACAATGGTGTATGCTAACAATCTCATGCGGGGGATAGCACAAGTATGCTATCAATTTTACCCATTTTCACTATATTGTGAAAATCAATAAGCCTTGCTCTTAATCTATGCTCCACTATGTTTACATATGTGTTATTTACTTTTCCTAACTAGAAATGTTTAGTATAACAGTTTTGAGAAAAATTTCGTGTTTCGAAATTTCGCTTTTAAGAAACATTCTCACTCCAAATTTCAAGACTCCACGGATCGACGGCACCATTATTTTGGTACCGTCCTTTATGAATTTTGGTACCGCCATATCTCAGACAGCGGACCAGACGGCACCCTTTTTGGGTTCCGTCTGTGTATGATTTTGGTGCCGTGGATCCTCCGTAATTTTCTCAATTTCGACTCTTTCGTGATTCCAAATTATCTTCCATCACTTATAAATCAATCTTAACTAGTTTATACTGTTATTAGAACTAGTATTATTCACTAAGGGATGTAAGAAATCCATTTCCACCAAAATTCAAAATTTGAAAAATCCACCCAAGGAGCCCTTTGGCATAAAGGAAGGAACCAAATTTTGGTACCTTCAAACCGTGGTAATCAATATTAGGAAATTCCACTCACTAGAACACATTTATTGCATATCTTTTCTTCTTCACTCCATCTTCTTTGTATGGATTGACTTGGGTGATATGACTAGCATTCAACCCACTTCCAAATCATTAGGAACCTCATCTCTTCAATGGTTCAACATCAAATCAAACCTTTTCTCAACAATTTCTTACCTCTATAAATTGAAAGGCTTTACCATGATCATCCTCACACCTTCTTCATTCTCACTACTATCTAGCAAATCAAAACCCAAGTTAAAATGACTAAATCATCACCAAAACCTTGCAAGAAAACCGCTAGAATGAGCGTAAGGCCTTGTTGTTTTGTTAATCTTAGCTCATCATCCGAATCTTCACCACTCACCATCTCATCTCCCATTAGAGATGATACACACCTTACCTTAGCTACACCCACTTCATCACACATTGTGATCACCACTCCACCACCATCAAAAGCACCTACTTCACCTCCACCGCACCCATCCAAACATCCAAAACACCTCACCACCTTCACCAAGGTCTCCCTCTCACTCCCATGGAGTTATTTTCAACTCCACCAACATCACCAAATCCTTTCCTAGAGGACTTGGAAGACTTGCCTCCTAGGCCAAGTCATCCACCACCATTGCCATCCTTTGGCACCATTGAGCGAATCGCTCATGAATCACCTCGGTCATCCATTGACCCAAACGCCCATTAGGGCCAAGACCTCTCCTTTTCCACCCCATTCACAAGGACATTCATGGTCCTTTATACGGGATCATCCACTTCCATCATCAATGTCCCTCATATTGAGGACATTCCGAGAGCATGTGGGATGACAATCCCACTAGAGAGGAGATTCAAGCCGAACTCCACAACCTCCACCAATTCAAAGGCATGGTGGATTCTCACTTAAGTGAGACAATGCAAATGCAAAGTGCTTTGCTTGCATCCATCATGACCACTCCAAACATCCCCAACACCACCAACACATCCACCATTCCACCACCACAACCTCCGCAAACTTTCTACCCTCCAAGGCATGGTTGCTCAACTTGTGAGCAACGGGTCAAACCGTGGAACGGACCCGGATTATGGTCCATGACTTCCACGAAGAAATGAGGTTCATCCTCAACCACATTCTTGAGCGCCTCAACGCTTTTTCCCATCCACCATCACTTTAGGATGGTTTTAGAATAGTCTTTTATTTGTTTTTGTTTTTAGGATAATTTTTTTTTTCTTTGTACTAGAAACACATCATTGTGTTCTCTTTTCATGATCTTTACTCATGAAAATTTTAACTAATGAATGTTGTTTATTATGTTGTTGGTGTCATTACATAGTGTTTGGAAATGCTTGTGAATGATCATTATTACTAACAATTTTTTTGTAGCTTTATTTTCACAATCCATGTATCTTCCCATTAAAGCACCCAATTTAGGGGAGCTTTGAACAAGGGGAGATAATAAGCTCGGCTCATTACATTCAAGATAGCCTCTTCTTTTGTTGAGACAAAAGGGGAGAAAATATAGAACTTGAAATTATTTATATTTGACTTTTCCGAAAAGTCAAATCGCATACAATTGACTTTCTAAAAGTCAAACAGAACCCTCATTGATAATACTTGACTTTTCTTAAAAAGTCAAACGCATACTTTGACTTTCGAAAAAGTCAACATCATGCATCAACTAGTGAATTCTTTGACTTTCATAAAAGTCAAAATTCATACACTTATATTATCATTTCCTTTTCAAAGTTCTAAAACTAATATTTTATAACTCTTGTACAAACTTTGTTTCTTTTATAAAATAAAATTTATATTTTGTCCTCAACAAAAGGGGAGATTGTTAATACAAATATCGCCATTAAACGTTATTTATATTTTTGATCTTTGCCTAAGTTTTGTTAACGACAAAAGTAAATTTAATTTATAAAAGCTTAAAGCTTGTCAAGTTTATTAGATATTAAAACAAGCTTTCTCAAACAATATATTCATCATTCAAGCATTTACATTTATGATTAGTAACATCTTGATATGACTCTAATCATTATGTATGATAGTAGTTTGTAGAATGTGTTAGGTTCTTAAAACCAAACACTACTTAAGCATTTGCATATTTCTATTAATAGTAATACAACATTTTGACATCATGTATTACATCATGGAGATCATTGGAAGATTCCATTAGATATTTTGTGAAGATTTGTACTCTTCATATCTTGCACAATCTTACTTAGATAGAGTTGACTTTAGGCAAGATTTGATATCTTGACCGTCGATCATGGCGGTACCAATTTGGTACACGGCGGAACCCTTTTAGGGGTCCGCGGTCCGTGGACGCCCTCGTCCAAATTGGCTATAAATAGCAATGCCAAGCCAAGTAGTTTCTCATCCCTTTCTAACATACTCTCATACATATCTTCTCTAACCTTTCTAACTCGGTTTCATATCATATTAGTGATCTCTTTGTAGCAAAGAAGATCAAGTCATATTCAAGCTTCAACGAGAAGTTGGAAGTCTTGTTTGTTTAGTGTTGTATGATCTAGTGTTGATCCATACTTCATTGTTGTATCAAACCATCATAATCTTGTGAGTGTGAGTGGTTAGTATTTTAGTCCTCAAAATACATTGTGTGTGGGAGTAGTTGTACCCTTGGAAAGAACTCGACATCTAGCTTAGTGTCGGAAATAGTGTGTTTAAGTGTAAAGGTTTTCTCCGCGGTGAAAGGAGCTTGTTGACTAGTGAAGTTAAACTCTCGAGTGTGAGACTCGGGAGTGGAGTAGGGCAAGGAAAAAGAGTCCTTGTAGGTCGAACCACTATAAACAACTTGTTGTGGTTTGATCATTTCTTTCCTTACTTACTTATTACATATTGCTTGCATATTTCATTAACATACTTAAGATCAATATCAATTGATCTTTCAATAAGTTTCAAAACAAAGTTTTAATCGGTAAACTATTCAACCCCTTCTAGTTTTCTACATCTATCTGTTTGTCTTGTTCTTTTCCTTCTTTTACAAATCCAAGATCAAAGAACTTGTTTCCTAAATATGTTTACAGGGTTCCTTATAGCGAAAATTCCACAATCAATGATATTATATTTGGTTTGCCATTCCATTTTCACATTACACACTCTGTATTTGTTCAGTGCTTGAACATGTGGATACCCGTTATTTTTCAAGTACTTCAAAAAGAGTACTCTCTGTAATAACAAATTAAAAACAATGAGCTTCAATTTTAACTACATTGATGAACATATATTTAATATACATAAAATTCTTACCAAATAACTCAGTTTTTTCCCATATCTGTCTTTGATTGAATCACTGTGATCAATGTTGTCAAGAATATGGATTTGAGGCTCTTTCAAGTTGAAATATACAACATAGTAGTGTTCATCAGCGAGCATCATCGGGAAAAACATATGTTAAACATAAAGTGTTAAAATTTCCAATTATCTATTTGTTCATCAGTTTTTTATCTCATACAAACTAGTAAAATGAAATGCTTACTAGGTCAATGTCTTTGACAGATTGATAAGTAGTAGACAAAAAGAAAACATGGTTCATGTTCTCCTCAAACTTTGAATACAGAGCATTCGAGTTTACACTCACATTCATCATTTCTTGTGTCTGTTGTTCATCAATATTAGTCAAATCATAAGTTAACTGATTTCAAGTATTGAATCATAATTGATAAAGTTTTTGTAACTTACAATAATTGATGTATGGGCGTATAGCTTCCTCATTGATCCTAGACTCCTTTTCCCTTCTGCCATGTTCAGTAGATACACCCACATATCAATCACTCCTGAACTGATTTCATTGCCTTCCTTGAAGCTCTCAAAGTGTATTCTTTGACCGTCAACAAAGTATGAATGAAATAACACATCACTGCAATTTCATTTAAAGATAATATTTTAGAAAAGAAAAAACTTCTGATTAAGAAATAAGAATTTTATATTGATGAACATAATACAAATTACTTACTCGATATCTCCTCTTGCAGAGAAAATTGTATCAGCTACCTTTTTTTCCAACTCATTTATTTTGTTCTTCATCACAACGACTCTTCGTATATACGGAGACTTTAGAGATTCAGTAGGCTTGATTTTTCTCTTTTCTTTTATATTTTCCAAGCCATCTTCACTTACCTCAATTTTCTTCTCCGTTTCAGGCATTTTAAGCTTTTTAGCGATTGTGTTGAAAGAATTCAGTGGTGTGGTCAAAGGTTCATTTTCTTTTTCATTCATTTTTAATTTTTCTTCGTGTGATGCGGGTACAAATGATATGGGTGTTATCATCTTTGGCATCCTGTTGATCTGTTCTTCATCTTCTGGGGAGAGGTTTTTCGACTTTGCTGGTGAGGTTTTCGAAGCATCTTCTTGAATTTTTTTCCAAACATCGTCGTCAATCTTCTCACTCAACAGTTCTGATGATGTCTGCAAGAAAGGTGTGTTTTTGAGCAATTCTTCCAAGATCTGATCAGGGTCTTTTTTCTCTTGATACAAAACGATATACAAACACGTATACAGCTCCGTGTTGAATATTGGGAATTCTGGCCTTTGCATCTGTTTTCAGGTAATAGTTCATCAGTTATTTTTGCATCAAGTGTTCTCATAATTCAAATTGTTTATAAGTTCATCAGTTAGGTACAAAATGGTTTTTGATTGTATTACCTGTTTTTGATGTTCAAGGTTTTCAATTTCTTCCATAAAGCTTGGATCCAAGAACATTAGAGTTAACGTTTTCTCTGTCGGCATGTCCTGATGAGGTTCATATGTTTCTTCACATGGTTCCTTCTCCTCGGAGCCTTCTTTATCATCAGCTTCATGCACAACCACCTGCATTGAGCTTTCGTCTTCACTCTGTGAGCTCTCAAACGTCGTCCGGTTTACTAACCTGTTCATCCAGTCCCGGACTTCCAACAATGATTCATCTTGGGGGTATTTTTCCAATCCAGCCCTTAGCATGTCATCAATATCAATTTTCAGTTATTGAAATATGGATAACATGTTCCTCAAGGACTGATTGAATTCCTGTCATAACGATGATCAAACCCGCTATCAATAACTGATGAACCTACTTTTAAATAACTGATGATCAAATGTACTAGCAATAACTGATGAACCTATTTTTCAAAATAACTGATGAGCCTACTTTCAAAAAGCACTAGCAATGACTGATGAACTTAGTTACAAATAACAGATGATCAACCCCACTATCAATAACTGATGAACCTACTTTTCAAAATAACTGATGAACCTACTTTCAAAAAGCACTAGCAATAACTGATGATCAAAAGCACTAGCAATAACTGATGAACCTACTTTCAAACAACTGATTATCAAATGCATTAGCAATAAGTGATAAACCTACTTTCAAATAACTGATTATCAAATGCATTAGCAGTAAGTGATGAACCTACTTTCAAATAACTGATGATCAAACGCACTAGCAATAATTGATGAACCTACTTTCAAATAAGTTTAAATATATATATTTAAAGTTATTTAAAGTAGTAAGTTTAAAGATTTTTACCTCTGTGATTTCAATTGGGAATAAACCCTTGAAACTCTAATATCATTGTCGATAATCATTGGGTGAGTTTAATACTTGCGGATGATGAGCTCTTTTGTTCATCATTTCCGCCCAATTGCTTGATCGATTCGGTTATTGGATCACCCATTTCGTTGTCTTCATTACTCCCGGTCATTGGAATATAATCATTAAATTGTTGAATTAAATTTTAAAACAGATATAAACAACTAATTCTGTCATTAATATAATCATAGTTAAATAAATAATTCATTCTTACGCATATCACCGTTTCTGGGCCCGGTCATTGGATCATCCATTTCTGTGTTTCCATCATTTTCGATCATTGGAATATCAGCATCTGTTAAATTCTTCAATTAAATTTTAAAATATATATCAACTAATTAAAAGAACATAATATAAAGATTTTTACCAATCCGCGGTGCATCTACCCATTGATGCTCCTCAATATCATCTATATGAACATCATCAGCTACTTGCTCATCAATGTTAGGCTCATTCCTCACAAGATCTGTCTTAGGACTTTTGATTTATTTTCGGTTGAATGCCAATTGGCTTTTGAACAGATTCATCGAACAGACTTTCTGATAAGGAGAATTTGAATTCCTTTTCATTTCCGTTTGCTCCCTACATGTTCATCAATTAGTCGTTCATCAGTTTTGAAGTAATGTTCATCAATTATTTCTTCATCAGTTCCTCAGTATTATTTTTAATAAAATGGTACACAAGTCATTAAAAAGAATCTTCCACTACGTACCTTGTTCATCAGTTTTGACCCCTGCTTCTTCATTCACTGCCACTGTTTTTGGGATTGGTGTCACTGCTTCTTCATTCTCTGCTCAGATACAAGTTTTTTAAGTTAAATGTTTAAAAATATTATGTAATATTACTGATGAACAAATAATATAACTGATGAACATAATATAACTTGTGAATGAACATAATATAACTTGTGAATGTACCAATACGTACTTTGTTCATCAGTTTTGTCCCCTGCTTCTTCATTCTCTTCTTCTTGTGGTCCATCAATTACTAAGAGATAAAATTATATAAGATTATTGATGAACAAATAATATAATTGATGAACAAATGATAAAATTATATGTTCTTATAAAATATAAACCAGGTATTAATTTTTCTTTGTTCTTTTTTGGAGTCCTCAGATTTTTTATCAACAACATATCATCATTGTCTGCGACCATTGTCAGCATTTGTTAAGAGATATATAATATATATGAAGAATGCTGATGAATATTTAATAAAATCATACCTCCAATCATCTGTAAATCCTGGACTGCATCATTGTTTTCTTCTGTCATTGCCTCTATTTTAGACATAAGTTGTTTTAAGTAATTTTTTAAAACATTCAATCATCTGAAAAAAAGACGTATTTTATAAAACTGATGAACATTTAATAAAACCATACCTCCAATCATCTGTAGACTCTCGACTGCATCATTGAATTCTTCTTCATCTGTATTATCGTATTCTTGTTCGTCTGCATCATTGTATTCTTCTTGGTCTGCTAAAAAAAAAAGATACCAATCATTTTATTCATAAGTCTGATGAACAAACAAATTAATGTTTTTAATATTTCTTACCTTCAGGACTCCCCCGTTTCTTAATCATGCTTTTTGTAAATTTTGGTTTTCTTGAGGGTTCTCCAATATCCTGAATTTCTGCTCCATCGTTTTCTATTCCCTCTCCTCTTCATGATCATCATCTTCATTATCCTCCTTTTATTATCCTCTTCATCATCATCCTCTTGATCATTACCGTTATTTTCATCTTCCTCATGTTCATCATCATCCTCCTTTTCTTCATCATTCTCTTCATCATCCTTATTTTTATCCTCATGCTTTTCACCCTCGTCCTTTTCATCATCCTGCTTTTCATCCACCTCATTCTCATCCTCCTCCTTATCTTCTTCATCATCCTCCTTCTCATCCTCCTCCTTATCTTCTTCATCCTCCTCCTTTTCTTCTTCATCCTCATTCTTTTCTTCTTCATCATCCTCCTTTTCTTCTCCATCCTCATTTTCTTCTCCATCGTCCTCCTCCTTTTCTTCCCCATCCTCCTCCTCATTTTCTTCTCGATCTACCTCCTCCTTTTCTTCTTCCTCATCCGATTCTTCTCCTTCTTCTTTAATGATTTTTTTTTGTTTTGTTTCTATCTTTGCCAAACATCATCTCATCCACCTTAACAATCTCTTCTATTTTCCAGTACTTAAATGCTAGGATTTTTGGTTTTTTCAGAAGAGAATTGGCAAATATCACCTGCATTTTTAGTTCATCAATTTAAGTTAAAGTTAGATAAAAATAAATTTTAGTTCATCAATTTTAATTTGCATTAATTTTAAAGTTATAGTAGTTACCTCCAACAGCAAGACTGGACCATAGAATCGCTTTCTCGGATTCCAGTTTATTCTTTCTTTCTTCAAATAATCTACCACATATTGGCACCAATCCATGTATCTCACATTCTCAAGAGAAGTAAGAGGCGGGATGAATTCCATATTCAGAGTCCCTGTTGAAACGATGTGGGCCAGGATAGTAGCAAACATAACTAGGAAATTCTTCTGAAATAGACTTCCACAATCATTTTCCTAATTTATTTCCTGACCACTTTCAACAAATGTGTAACATACAATCTCTTAATGCCCTTGAATTGTTGCTTCCATTCAATGTAAGAATCATTTGACCTTTCCTTCAAAACATCCCGGACATCAACTGCAAATTTGCCCATTGGGAATCCGAATGTCTTGTGAATTAGTTCAGCGGTTATTGGAATAGATTTCTTAAAGACATTAAGGATTCCCGATTTAGCATCAAACCTTTCTATTAACCAATACCCCAAACGGCTTGGCATTATATCTATTTCATAATCTAACAATGGTGCAAACCCCAATCTTGAAATTGTTTGTTTTTGGTCCACTGTCATTTTTTGAACATTCTCAAATAATGGACCAGGGAAACTTTTTATCAGAAGCCTTGGAATTTTTTTTGTTTAGGTTGGAGAAGATTAAGACCAGGCTTAAGATCTTCAGGAAGAACAAGTTTATCTGAAGAAGAAGGTTTGGAAGTAGTAGAGGTTGAAGGTTTGGAAGGTTTTGATGAACCAGAAGGTTTGCATATAGCAGGAGTTGAACGTTTTTTTTTTTTTTTTTTTTTTTGAGTAAACGCATCCTCAACAAAATCATCATCATTGGGTGAATACGTTTTTAAAGGTATTGGTTTCTTTGTCTTTTTAGCTTCTTTTCCTATCCAACAAAACAAAATAATTATTAAACTGATGAACCTACTAAACTGAATACGAAATAAACACAAACATACAGGCAATAAGTGATGAACCTACTTTCAAAGAACACTAGCAAATAAATGATGATCAAATACACTAGCAAATAACTACTGATCAAATGTACTACCAATAACTGATGAACTTCTAATTTGATATAAATGATGATCAAATACACTAGCAAATAACCGATGAACCTACTTTCTATAACTCATGATCAATTTTACTAGCAAATAACTGATGAACCTACTTTTCTATAACTGATGATCAAACACACAAGCAGTAACTGATGAACCTTCTTTCTATAACCGATGATCAAACAAACTAGCAGTAATTGATGAACCTACTTTCTATAGCTGATGATCAAACACACTAGCAGTAATTGATGAACCTATTTTCTATAACTGATGATCAAACACATAAGCACTAATTGATGAACCTACTTTCTGTAACTGATAACCAAACTCACTAGCGGTAACTGATGAACCCACTTTCTATAACTGATGATCAAATACACTAGCAGAAACTGATGAACCTACTTTTTATAACTGATGATCAAACACACTAGCATTAATTGATGAACCTACTTTCTATAGCTGATGAACAAACTTACTAGCATATAACTGATGAACCCACTTTGTATAACTGATGATGAAACTTACTACACTAACTGATGAACCTACTTTCTATAACTGATGATCAAACACAACCCACTTTCTATAACTGATGATGAAACTTACTACACTAACTCATGAACCTACTTTCTATAACTGATGATCAAACACACAAGCAGTAACTGATGAACCTACTTTCTATAACTAATTATCAAACACACAAGCACTAACTGATGAACCTACTTTCTATAACTAATTATCAAACACACAAGCAGTAACCGATGAACCCACTTTCTATAATTGATGATCAAACACACAAGCAGTAATTGATGAACCTAATTTCTATAACTGATGATGAAACTTACTACAGTAAATGATGAACCTACTTTTCTATAACTGATGATCAAACACACAAGCAGTAACTGATGAACCTACTTTCTATAACTGATGATCAAACACACAAGCAGTAAATGATGAACCTACTTTCTATAACTGATGATCAAACACACAAGCAGTAACTGATGAACTCACTTTCTATAACTGATGATCAAACACACAAGCAGTAACTGATGAACCTACTTTCTATAACTGATGATCAAACACACAGCAAAGAATCGATGAACCCACTTTCTATAACTGATGATGAAACTTACTACACTAACTGATGAACCTACTTTTCTATAACTGATGATCAAACTTACTTTCAAAAAACACAAAAGCACTAGCAATAATTAAAAAAAGTAAATAAAATAATAAATAAAAATAATAAAAAATAATCTGATAAAAATAATAATAAATAAAAAAAATAAACTAAAAAATTAACTCATAAAAAATTCTAATTCTTACTAATTTTCATTTCTTCATCATTTTCTTTTTTTGTTGCTCTGAGTCTGTAACTTCTTCTAGTTTCTAAAAAATACACAAACTAAAATTAACCAAAAAAAATAAAAATAAAAATTATAAACCCTAAAGATTAAATTAAAGCAAAATTACCAGTTGGTTTCATGTTTTTTGAGCGTATAATTGATGAAAAATAATTGGAAATAGAAACCCTAAATTTTTTCCCAAATTTTGATCGGTTTTTAGAGAGAGAAATGAGTTAGTGTGTGTGTGTTTCTAATGGAGGGAAACTAGTTAGGTGCGGTGATTTTTTGTAATTTACTGTTTTACCCCTATTAATAGAAGGGCGGTATTTTTTTTTTGCATTTTAATTGTCAACCGTTGGATGAGAAATGGGAGTGATCGGATGGTGCAAATTACTTTTTACGCTTTATAATTTGCATCTACTTTCTAGGGGATCCCAACTCCATAACTTGTAGCATAACTATTCACGCTTATGCTGTGTTATACATGGAATATCGTCCAACTATCAGCCATCCTGCCATGCTCAGTGATATACCTTGTACGCTTTAAGGCAGCTATTGTAGAAAACTGTAGAGGGATGTCAGAAATTTTTTGCAAGTGTGAGACACAGTCGTTTTTGGGTTTGTGCATCATTGACAGCGGTGTCTAGCTTTGTAGGAAGATTAGATGCTATTAATGAACCATGGTCCTTTGTTAAAATTTGGGGTATTAATCTGTGGCAAACATGTCACTCTATCAATTGCTAATGGCTTTCAAGCTATGTTCTTTCTGAGCATATTACGGGGTTTAACATGGACAAAGCATAAGTGGTTTATAGTTCCAAGATTATCATTTCTGTGAAGCCTCTCTTGTTCTCTGAAGATCATTATTATAGCCGTTAGAGGGTCTTAGTGTAACTTAATCCCTATTTAATTAGTCCTTTATTCTAGGGTTAGACACACTGAGTGTGCAGTCTTTTGATCACTCTCTTCTCTTCTCTTAGATCATTTCACCGATCTTGTCTTGTCTTTACATTCATATGATTATTGTCTCATTGACATTAATCTAATCTTGTAACATTTGGATACTATTAATCTAAGCTGACTATTGCAACTTAGATCTGAATAAAGTTTCTGTTGTTTATCTAGTGTTGCCATACCTTCGTACATCCTTCTTTCTACCTGAGACTTGCTAGATTGACTGTTAAATTTGATGAAAGAACAGTTCACAATGACTTCTAGAATCTAAAACTTTCCCGGACAGCTATTTCAGGTTGTTAAACTATTTAAGATAGGCTAGTTCTGACAACTATTTCAGGTTGTAAACTATGTCATGTCAGCACGCACTCTCCTCTCTGACATTGCTAGCATTGAGCGGGTAGCTGAGTAACTGACTATGTTTCCAGCTTGTGGCTAGGGAAACAACACAAATCTTCTCTTCCAAATTTATCAAGAAAAATATATCTTTATTAACCAAATAACTGCAATGAAATTAACGCTCAAAAAGTTAGAATGGGCTACATGACATTAGGACAACTCTCAAGTTTGACACAAGAAGTTATGGCATTTGTTCCCCATATCAAAACGACAGGAACAAAGTAGATCGGATAAAGGGAACAAACCCGTCTCTCAACTCTTAGCATTTGTGTCAGAAGACAAGAAACACCTCACATAAAAAGGGAAAAAAAATTACATGTTAGCAGAATCGGGTACGAGCATT
Organism: Chrysanthemum lavandulifolium; assembly: GCA_022545495.1. NCBI lineage: Eukaryota > Viridiplantae > Streptophyta > Magnoliopsida > Asterales > Asteraceae > Chrysanthemum > Chrysanthemum lavandulifolium. The sequence goes on from CM040239.1 coordinate 140,536,384, forward strand.
TTCACATATTGACATAAGGCAATAAACCTGAATATCAAGTGCAGCCCAGACACCGTCTCATTGAAAAGTGGCTGCACATTCGAGGAAGTTCAGCAGGCTCAGGCTTAGCTTTCCTGCGACCAAAATGCTTATGGAAGGCGTCCACTGCACCTTTGACGCCATCTTCATCTGCCATGGAATTTGCCAGTTCAGTAGCAGATACTTTCACCTGCATCAACACAATTACATCAAATGTTTCAAAGATCATGATCATAGAGAATTCTGAGTTTAAATCCATGATAACATAGAGGCGAAGAGTTCAGATCCCCATTGGCAATAGAGATGGAAATTTTAACCAGTTTACTTATTAAAGGTTCAATTCGGGTGATACCGACCCATACCAAAAATTTGCATGCTTTGACCCCAGCCAGTTTTGACCCGTTTACCCAACCCACCCATGTTAATATCCGGTAAATAAATCATCAATGGCACTGATGAATTACGAGAAATAAAAGACATACAATTCACCCTTTAACTTCACAGGATTCAAGATGACACGTGGTATAGTTTCAATACAATAAAAAATATCTACACACTTACCTCTGGTTTTAACATGAACTCTATTGCAGAAACTAATTTCTTAAGTGAGAACTCCTCGACAGGAATTGGAGGGGGGCCTACCCCCCTAGCATGCACCTGCCTTCCCCAAAATGGTTGGTCTCCAAAGAAAGGAACCACAGTTGTCGGACACTGAATTATAAGTTTTAAAAAAAAAAAAAAAAAAAAAAAAAATCAGATATTAAAATAACGAAGGAAAAAAAAGGATACTTAGAAGTCACGAGACATCAAAGTTTACCGCAGCTTTAAGACCAGCAGCAGTCGTTCCAGCACCACCATGATGAACCTGCAAAAGTCAGAAATGAAGTTCTTCGAGCTTCGACTCATTTGCAGAAATTTTATATGTGAAGTGAAGAAGCATTACCACAGCAGCACACTGTAGGAAGAGCCAATCATGTGGACAATTATCCAACAAGTACACAAAATCTTTTGACTTCGCCACTGTAAAAGATTATTGTTAGTATTTCTGGACTCTCTCAGGAGATTTAAAGAAGTTTCAAAATGAGCAGATTGCATAACAGTTCAAAACAGGTTCAGTCCAAAACGTGCAACTTCCTGGTATGTCGTCGCGTTACTTTTTTTAGGTTACTTTTGAGTACATAGTGGACGCGTCAAATATGATATCAAAAAATTATTATATTCCAATAATCCAAATGTCTTTAGAATCAGTCTAAAAGCTAGCATGGATTATTAATATACTTTTAAAAAATTTCAACATTCGACCCATGTGATCATATTTATTGAGTTTACCCAAATCTACCCACTCAGTTAACATTAGATCTTTGTATAAGGAGTTTCAATGCTAGAATAGTAAGTTCAAAATTCACATCTTACAGTTTCCCAAGCCACCCCAGCCTTTGTTAATGATACCCCGTTGTCCAGTAATTTCCAAGGCTTTAACTATTATTTCTGTCATTCCATCAGGGTCTTGAACAGGCTGCATCATCACTCAGAAAAACATAGCATAAGAATCTGCAGGCCCTATATATGCATCAAATTCATTGGTAAAAGTAAACTACATACTTACTAAAAGGAAGTAAAACAAAGCAAATCAGATAAGTACACGAACATTTTATTCAGTATCGAGGGGGTCAGATAAACCAATTTACTTATGTACATGTCAGTTCGGATCATGATTTACCCCTAACAGGTTGAAAATCGTCCAAGGTTCATTTTATATAGTAACAGCCTCCAAAAGCGTGCTACTATTATTGTTATACTAACATGATATGTTTGTAAGCATATATATAGCAATAATTATTTTAAATAACGGATAAAAAAATATCCGTGGATCAATCCAACACAATAGCCTTCGCCTGTACTAAAAACACCCTGTTTTAACCAAACTCGCTACCCAATCAACCTGAGTCGCTCATTTTGCCGCCATTAAGCCGAAACAAGTTTTCAGGGAAAAGGAATTCTCAAATAGTCTACAATCTCCAATTCTCAAATAGTAATGAGTAGGAATCTGATATAGGCTTCATATTACACATGGCCCATTTGATCCATTCACCTTTTAGCTAACATTTTTTAATTGACTCATTTGGCCTGTACATAATAATCCAGTTCGACCCATTCATAAGTAAATGGGTCAAAATTGCCACCACAACTATTTTGGTATTTAGCTTATGAAGATTCACACCTTTTGAGAGCCGTGTTGCACAGATAACAAGCCAATTAATGTAGATTTTACTTCAGGACCAATGGAATCATTACTTTTACATGGTTGCGCTATTATAGCATATGATCAAAGGCGCAAATAACGAGTTATAATTATATCAAGAACTGTAAAAACTAGATCCATGGAAGATAACTCACAAGGCTACCAAATCCAATGTAGATGGGCTTTTTATCATTTTTAAGCCATTCGACTAGCGAATCAGGAGGTACATAACTTGATGCAAGGTCTAAGAAACAGAAACCTACGACATCAATATGAGGTCCCCAATCTGAAATCAATTATGAATACAAATGATTAGTATTTCCTCAGCATGCACAGTACCTGCAATGCTAGTTATGTTTTTCCATTTCAAGATCGTTTTTTTTTATTTTATACTTTTGGTAGAAATTATGGGCTACACTAAATTTTAATATAAAGTGCTCTCCTGGGCCCATCATTCTTATGAAAATCAGGGTGACTAGAGTGTGAACTAGAAAGGGTAGAGGTGCAAAGTGAGAGGGTCGTATGAGTTGGGTAAATGGTTAAAATAGGTTTTCTTCACATCAAGGTATTTTGGGGGTGTTGATACGGCCGGGTCAGTTTGGGTTGACCAAAAAACATTCTTTCCAAGAACTATATTATTTCAATAACCATCTAATTTCTTGGATTGGATACGGCTTACACGTTTAAGGAATTAAGAATATATATAAATAAACTTTTGACCCAACAACCCGTTTGACAATATAACCCGAATCGACCCACTTGTAAGTAAATGGATCAAAGTTGCCACCCTAATATGGAGCATGATAATCCACTTATTCTGTTCATTTATGCATCAATTTAGACAGACCTTTTGGTTTGGGGACAAGATGTGGACTCCAAATATATCCATAAGGCAAATCCTGGGAAGAATTATTTGAACCGCTTAGATATGTCACAGGTCGTAGCTTAAGCCTTTTCTTTCTAAACTCGTTAATTATATCTCGCATCCCCATCCAAATCAATGCATCAACAATTTGATATGACAGCTGCAACACGCATCAAGGATTATTATTACCAATAGTTCAATGAGTGCAAATAATGTAGTATATAGTTGAATTTTGAACAAAAAAGATACTCACTCTATTTGCAACAGGTTGCCTAACCCGTGAAAGAGGATGTGGAAATTCACTTGTAGGTCTGAGATACAAAGAAAGCAAACAAAAGAATAAAAAAAAATAAAGACATTGGCAGTACAATGCGACTCATAACAGGTGGCAAGTTTGCCCATCAATGAGTAAATAAGTTGATTTCGTTTACATTTATCTCTAGTGGGTCAAAACTTAAAAAATCAATTAACAATGAAACAGGAAATGGGTCGAAAGTGCTAAAAGTGTATTTGAGATGTATAAATCCTTCTACATGCCTTATTCACAATCATTCGTTTATTACTTAATTTATAAAGTTTTTGTAATCAGATTTTGTACAGTAACTTTTTGTAATACTCAAATGGGGAAAGGCATAAGTGCTCGCTGGTCGGCTGAACTAGACCAATTCGACCCGTTTTAAAGTTTGCACGTTTTAGCCAAACGCATTATAAGCCGTTATCCAACCCGCCTGACCTGTCCATCTTGCCACCTCTACAAGTCGGGAAGTATATATTACTAATAACTAATATGCCTGTATACCTATAAAACAATAGTGTTGCCAGTGGGCCTGGCGTTATAATCCTAAAAGACTAGTATCCGAAACAAGTCTCTGTTCATACGTTCAAGTTGAATCACAGCTGTCAACAGTTGCTGAACTAACCGCATAGTAGAACAAGAGTCCTATGAAGGCCCTTCCTAAGTCGGGCCAAGCACCAACCATCTTCCCATGTATCAAGCCTTGAGTTTTTGATACGTTCATTAAATATTTCTAATGTTGGACTCAAAAGTTGATAAGTATAAATGAGAAACACACTCATAGTGTCACGATAGGCAAATGGGCATGAAAACAAGGATACCCCTAGACATAGTTAACCATGGGTGACCAACCAGATTAGGAATGTTAGAATCTCAACATGCTGAGACGCTGGAGCCTGTTTAGTATAAAAAGTGCAATCTCAACAAACCACCACCAAATGGCCTAGTGGTAAGGTCCTTGGTTTCCTCACAAGAGGTCAAGGTTTCAAGCCTCGGTAGGTGTGCACATTTGGGGGTGGCCAGGGAAAGGTCGGAAACGGTCCCGGGGTTGATCCAGTGAGGCCGCCTACATATGAGTCATAAAGGCTCGCCCTCCCCACGCATCCGTGTACCCATAGTCTATTAAACCACCACCAAATGGCTTAGTGGTAAGGTCCCCGGTTTTCTCACAAGAGGTCAAGGGTTCAAACTTTGCTAGGTGTGTACATTTACGGGTGGGCAGGGAAGGGTCAGATTAACCCGGTGAGGCCACGTAAATCTCAGTCAAAAAGGATCGCCCTTCCCGGGTAACCTAAATAGGGAAAACCTCATCCGTTTACCCGTTTATAGGAATACATCCACAAATGCCATAAACACATACAGATGACATAACAACTTGAAAGGCAAGATATTGTAATATTTAACAGAAATCAGAGTTACGAAGTTTAGGTTCTGTACAATCAAATGTCTATAACCTCGGAACGCCCGATCCCTAACTGGCACACTAAAAGAAGCAATATAAGATACTTACGTCCATGGCATAGTGAAAAAGATGTGGAGTGGAACTTTGAGTGCCTCCGCAACATGAGTATGACCTAAGCAAGCATAAGTTCATGTCACTAAGTAAATAACTAAAAACAAAATGCTAAAAACATCCAAGCACAAATAAACAGTTCCCATGCTATATGTGCTACCACTCATGCTAGATTAGCATACAGCCATTTCTTAGTTCACAAAAGCACAAATTGATTTTCATATTATAAAGCGTCAATTTCAACACATTTATATGGAAATGGGTCAAATTGGGTTGTATTTGCAAACTAGACAAACACTAGAAAAGTGTCGGTGATTCGGACTGAACCCATCCAGACCCGTCTCCACCAACCATTGTCAATTAAACAGGATCACTGTTTACCGCAGTGTTTCTTTCTACAATTTACTCCTATATATACTTTCAGCACCGTGTCTCATATAAAATCAAAACAAGATGCCTGGATACGATATAGTCTGAACTTGTAGTCTTGAAAGCTTATTGTTTGAAAAGGCTAAATTGATCGAAAAGGATACGATAATGAATTTATATTGTGGGTTACAACAAACAAGAAACAGAGAAAGGGTCTTACCGTATGCGGTGGGTTAGCAATTATAGCATCTACATTGAAAGTAACATTTGTATCTGGATCAGGACTAGTGCATGCAGGTAATAAAGAAAATACAATCTCCCTTATTTGACTCCGCTGAATTTGTATTTCTGACGGTTCTGATGGCAAAAATCCTTTGTTTTTCACCATGTCTACACAACAAAATGCATATCAATACAATTTACCACATCATTATCAGTACAGGTAGGAATTTCAATCTATTTAGTTACAAATGGGTTGATTTGGGTTATCTGTTATCTCTAGCGGGTAAAATGGGTCAAATTTACGACTTAATTAAAACTGAAACGGGTAAAATGTTGAAGGTGACCCGGTGTGTATTTAAATGTTTATAGCTTTTTAAATATCAGTATTCAAATAAATCCGATTATCATCTTAACAATACAGTTTTTATTACATGAATATATAGTTTTATAATCACATTTAATACACTATTCACTTATGTTGTTTAATGATAAAGAATTAGAAATTGCCGGCGGGTTGATTCAACCCGTTTTGATCAGTAGTTCAGTACTAAGAGCTGCCCATTCTCACCCGAACCCTTTTCGATCCGCTACGGCGCTACCCAACCCACTAGATAAGTTTAAAATGTACTAAGAGTTATCAATGTATGGGTATGGCTCCTTACATCCAGCGAGAACTTTGGGATCACCACCTAGAGGGAAAAATTCCAGCCCAGAAGACCTTACAAATTCCTTGAAATTCGAGTGAGTTGCTAATCTCACCCTATGACCATATTCCTGAAAAAGTATAATAAAATAAACTTAAGAAAAACACTTCTCAGATATGCATACAATTAACATAAAGCACACATCTTTTGCTTCATAGATAAGGTAGTTAAAATATTGTATATTTATAACCTGTAAGCGTTTTCCGATGGCAACAAACAAAAATTTTTTTGGCAAAAACCCCTTTTTTGGGTTTTGCCCCCAATCCAGGCTTTTTTGGAACACTTAGGCTAAGGCCCGAAATTTTTTCAAACCACTTTTTGAAAGGCTGGGGCAAAATTTAAAAAAGGGGGTTTTACCATGTAAAGGTATCTTAGCAAAATTCATTTCAAAAACCCTTTAAATTGTTTGGGGGAAAATTTCCTATTAATTTTAAGGTTGTTGGTTTTACCTATTTTTTTAAACAAGTAAAAGTGGTTAGGCCAAAAACTTGAAAAAGAAAAAAAACAAGCAATTTTAATTTTTTAAAATAGGGTTTAAGAAAATAATGCTATTTTTTTGAAAATTTTTGAAAAACCCAATTTTTTCTTTTTTTAAAAAAATCAAAGTTTTTTGGTCCCCAAAAAACCTCCTTTTATTTTAAAAATTGTTTTATTTTTTGTTATGATTAAAGCCCAAAATTTAAAAAAACATTTTAAAACCCAAAAAAAAGGGTTTTATTTTAAAAATAACCTTTACAAAGTTTTTATTAAAAGGGTTTTTGGAAAGGCCAAACCCAACCCTTTTCCGAAACCCAAAATTTTTTGGGGACTTTGTGCTAAAATAATAAATTTTAAACCCAAAATTTCAAAAAAAAACCGAAAAAAAACTTTTTCAACCCCAACCAAATACCCCGGAACCTTTTTCCCTTCTTTGGCCCCCAAAACCCTTTCTTTAACAAAATTTTAAAAAACCTTTTCATTTGGCTTGTTTTTTTTAATTGGGAAAAAAAAAAAGGGGAAAAAGCAAACCGGGTTTGTTTTGAAAAAAACAAAGGGGAAAAATTTTATTACTTCCCCAAAAACCTTTTGGTTTTTTTAAATATTTTAAAATTTAGAAAATAAAATGAAAGTAAATACCTTCCTTTCATAATTTCCAAAAAGGTAAAATGAATTTTTCAATTTTCCATTTACGTATTTTTATTACTAAATTAACTCGAAAATTTTTTCCTTTGATTTTTTTTTATTTTTAAATAAAGGAAAAATTTTCCGGTTTAATTCGTTTTTATTACTTTCGATTTTTACGTTTACGATTTTACGGCCTTTTTTAGGGTTTCCTTTTTCTTTTTTCGTTTTTTAGTTTGGATTTTTCGTTTTTCCTTTTTTCGGGTTTTAGGCCATTTTTACTTTTTTTTTTTCTATTTTTCGGTTTGTTTTTGGTTTTGGCCTTTTCTTTTCTGTTTTATTTTTCCCGTTTGTTTCCCTTTTTTTTCTTTTGCTTTTTAGGTTTAGAAAATCTGTTTAAAAAATCAAAAACAAAAAATTTTAAAGAAAAACGCCGGAAAAACAAACTCGGTTTAAAGTTTTCGACGCGTTTTTTTTACGCCCGTTTTAAGCCAAATTTTTTTTTTTCCCTTTTTTAAAAAAATTAAATGAAAAATTTTGGGAAGAGGGAAAAAACCCCATTTCAAACCCAATTTGGATCTTTGGTTTAATTTATTTTTACTAAAACTTTTAGATAGAGTTGAGGAGGAGGAGACATCTCACTCGCATCATCAGTGAGAATGATGAAGATGAAAAGCGTACCAACGTCCATACTAGACTTGGTAGCAGAATCCAAGACATATTGGGGCGACACTATTCCCAGTGAAAGCCCTCCAGTACAAACTCGGAGGGCGGTCGGTATGCGCCGAAGAGAAAAATTCATCCTCGAAAATTCCTCGGACAACGAGGATAGTGGCTGGACACCTGAAGTCGAAGCGGATATGATGACCGGGAGGATGAAGATATATCCTCCATGGCGTCGCCAAAGGTGGATCGTTCACTCGGCGCGCCGGTGACTTTCGAGCAAAAGCAAAGCGCGCATGCCCGCCAACGTAAAGACCTATGATGGAGCGGTGACCACGATGATCACCTCAAAATTTTTGAGTCGGCGCGACAATTGAAAATTGGCGCGGCACATGTGGTGCCATGTTTAACTCCGCACTGGTGGGAAGCGCGAGCGGTTCGAAGAAGCTTCGCGCGAAGCATCAGCGGTTTGAGGAATTGAGAAAGGCGTTTCGCTAAACTTTACTCAAAGGAATAAGTCGCTAAAAATCTGTCGAACTTGCGAGGAAAGCGGCGGCAAGGAGAGTCTGGCGTATTCATGGAGCGCTTCAAAGATGAATGCATGCAAGTTAAAGCATGCCCTAAGTATTGAAGATCTCCGGTTTCATGAGCGGGATTAACAATCCGAACTCATCAAGAGGTTGAGCGACAAGATTCACGAAACCTTTGATGAACTCATAAACGCTCCGGTCCTTTGTCGAGGAGAAGCGTGCGCGGATAGCAAAAGGAGCTACTCGAACTACGGTCAGGGAACAACTTGGGAGACAATCCAATGACCGGGTAGTAACCGTAATAGGAGCTATCGCAACGGGGGCGGGAGGGATAACAGCGGATACACCCCGCTTACTAAAACCCCTAGGAAATACTGCAAGCGAAGGTGCGAATTTTCCACGACCAGCAGATCGCACTCGGAAGATCGGCGCGACTGGAATGGATCTTGTGATTACCATGCACGAAGGGCCATACCACCAACGAATCGTCCAACTACGCCAACTCATCGACAAGATGGTTAAAGAAGGTAGATTGGACCACTTGGTCAAAAACATCAAAGAGGAAAGGATAGACAAAAAAGTGGACACAAGAAGGAAACAACAAAGACAAGGCTGACACAATCTACATGATACAATCATGGCAGTGAATCACTAAGCGGAAGGTCACCAAGATTTTTCTCGTGGAAAGGAAATCTCCTTCCCTACCTTAGCTGCGGACAACGGAGGTGGAACCACTCACCATAGAGATAAGCGCGGTCACGACATCCACGCATGTATGTCGACGGTGGAGCCTCTGAAACATAATGTATGAGCATTGCTTCAAGCGGCGCATACAAATCTGTGATCGATTAGCCCGGCCGGCCACGGCGTTGGTGGTTTCTGGTGAAAAATATGGTCGATGGGGCAAATAAGACTACTAGTCGACGCCGGAAGCGAACAACATTCATGACGGCTGGATGGAATTCATGGTGATCAAATCTCCATCGCCATATAATGGCATTATCGGGAGACCCGGATATCGACTATGCGCGATACCATCAACAGCGCATGGGATGCTTAAATTCGGTGGAAGGAGGCATTGTTACTCTATATGCGCCACTATCCCACATAGAGAATGTAACACGGTTACATGCGAAACGGCGTAAATCCGGAACAACGCGGCGAATTCCAAATCGGGTTGCAATTCACCTGAATACCCGACCGGAAATATCCATCGGAGGGTCATTGTCGGACAACGGCAAAGCGGTACTGTGCGCGCTTCTACAAAACTTGGACATCTTCGCATGGGAGCCAAAACACATGACCTGAGTACTGCGTTCCATAACGAGCATAGGCGAAGATCAAACAAGGATACTCACTGTATCGCCGGAAGAAGCGCGGTCGAGCTCGAGGCCCGCAAGCAATCTGGCGGAAGTACACAAACTTGTGGGCGCGAGGATCATCTGGAAGTCTATTACCATGACCGGCTTTCCAATCGGTCATGGTAAAAAGCGACGGCGGTGGCGTATGTCGTAGACTATCTGGACCTTAACAAAGCATGTCCACAAGCGCTATCCATTACCGAGATAGGCGGAAAGTAGAGTCTTTGTGCGGATACCGTTAAAGTGTTTCCTCGATGCATACAAAGGATACCATCAAATACGGATGGCTAAAGAAGGCGAGGAAAAACGACCTTCCACTGAAGCCAAGGCGTTTATTGTTATACAAAATGCCATTTGGTTTGAAGAACGGCGCCACTACCGGTTAGTAGATAATGCTTTCGGCGGGTGGGCGCAATCTGAGGTCTATGTTGATGACCTAGTCATAAAGAGCCATCTTGAAGGTGAGTTAGTACGCGACATTGAGAAACGTTCAAAACCTACGAGATTAACATGAAGTGAATCCAAAAGTGTACCTTGAGCTCAAGGCATGTTCATGGATACCTTATCGAACTGACGGTATAAAACCATGCCCGAGAAAAACAAAGGCGGTCATCGATCTTCCCTCACCACGCACGTTGAAGGAGGTCCAATCTCTCAATGGAAAGGCGGCGGCCTAAGCGAGTTCCTATCAAGTCGTGAAAAATCGCTACCCTTTTCAAGACACTCAAGAAGTGTATAAAGAAGGGTGACTTCACCGGACTACGGGCGTATAGCCTTCACTCAATCAACGACATCGCTACGCTTCCAACACTCGTTGCACCCGACAATGGGAAGAAGCGATCATGTACTTGTCTGCAATCGACGGAGCGGTCGGTAGCGATTACTAACGAGATAGGGATTCGAGACAAACCCCATCTACTTTGTGAGCAAAGCACTCAAGAAAGCGGAGATGAATTATAGTGCAATGGAAAAGTTAGTTCTAGCATTGGTATTTCTTTGTAAGCGATCAAGCAGGTACTTCAGCGCACCGATAGCGATAATCACGGACCAACCAATCAAACAAATCATCTCGAACGATGCATCGGGCCGACTCCAAAGTGGAGCGTATTGCTAGGAGAACACAACATTTCCTGCGGACCGCGTACGCAATTAAAGGACAAATTCAGCGAGACTTCATCATCAAGAAACCCGGATCTGACGAGGTTCCCGCACAGTAAGAAGGTACTATTAGATCCATGGATCTTGTTTACGATGGATCCTCGTGCGTGGATGGGTCGGGGTGGCCTCATTCTCACAAATCCGGAAGGAATGAAATTCACTTACATGCTGCGTTTGAATTCTGACAACAAACAATGAGGCGAATATGAAGCTCTAATCGCGGACTACGCATTGCGGCTCGAATGGGTGTCGTAACACGGAAGCAAATGTAGATTCGGTTAGTGGCCAACCACGTGTTGGGTGAATATGTAGCTAAAGAAGAAAATATGATTCAATATCTCGACAAAACCAAGACATTGATCAAAGGCTTGATAGATTCACCATCAAGCAAGTCCCTAGAGGAGAAACCGCAGCGGACGCACTAACAAGATCGCCTCGACAAGCTTTCGCGCATCTGTCGAAACAAGTCTTTGGTAGAAACAACGAAAAGCAAATCCATATCGGAGATGGAAGTTTCCACAGTCATAGAGGAGGAAGGTCCTACATGGATGACACCGATCATGGACTTCCTAGACAAAGGAGTGTTACCCAAGAGCGGAAGGAAGCTCGCGAGAATACGGCGCATGGCGCAAAGATTCGAACCGAGACAACATCTTGTCATCGACGCTCTTTCCTCCAACCATGGCTCATTGTGTAGGTCCACTACAAGCAAATTACGTCTGCGAAATCCATGAAGGTTCATGCGGCATGCACTCGGACCACGGTCCGTTGTAGCGCGCCATGCGATCGAGTACTCTTGGCCAACCATGCACGCGATCGCGAGACTTAATAAGGAAGTGCAACGACGCCAAGTACATCGACCCGTCCGCAAAACCACAACACGAACTAACACCAATCACATCCCATGGCCATTCTATAAGTGGGGTATTGACATTCTGGGGACCTTTTCCGATCGCTGCGGGAGGATTGAAATTCCTCATAGTCGCCATAGACTATTTCACTAAGTGGATCGAGGCAAAGAGTAGTAACAATCACGGGCAACGGGTAAAAGCGCTTTGCAGGGAAAACATTGTATGTCGCGGTTTACTGGCGAAATTATCTCGGATAACGGAAAACAATTACGTGATAATCCTTTCAAAGATTGGTGCGAGGTTGAACATCACGACATTTCGCATCGATTAAACACCCACAAACTAATGGCTTAGTAGGCGCGCAAATCGCGACTGGTGAAGGAATTAAAGCGCACAGACGAACACAAAGGAAGATGGGTGGAAGAGCTCTCGCATGTTTTGTGGGCGCACCGCACCTCAATCAAAACTAGCACGGAGACACCCTCTTTCACTAGTCTATGGGACGAGCCGTCATACCGGCCGAAATGGAATGCCAACTATTCGCCTTCTTGAAGTTAACATGGCAACTAACGACGACGAACGCCGTCTTGATTTGGACCCTCTTTGGAAGAAAGGCGTGAGCAGCGCATCTATCGGGGAAGAAAAATCAAAATCAAGGATGAAAGGATACTCTGACGCCAAAGTACGCGGTGTCTCCTTGAGACCGGTGATTTCATCTATCGCGCTAATGATGCGAGCCACGCGAAGACATGGGCAAGCTCGGACCAAAATGGGAAGGACCCTACGAGGTTCTTGAAGCATCGAGAACAGGCTCGTACAAGTTACGAGGCTTGGATGGTCGTGAGCGCCACGCACATGGAACATCTCGCAACCTCAAGAGGTGCTACCTATAGTAAAACTACTGACCCGGTAGACAGACGCCTCGCACTTCCATGCTCAATAAACATTCATGTATTTATTTTTATTTTTACATATCTTTGTTTTCTTTGTTATTTCCTAAAAACTTGCAAGTATCAATAAAGCGTCGCGGTTTCTAGCTAACTCCATGACATATTTTAAGTTATTATCCCCATATCTTGTATGTCTTAACAATTTTTATTTTTGCCCACGACGGCGTGCATGCACTCTGAATAAACCCACGATGGTAAAGGATAAGTTAACCTACTAAATAACTTGTTGAGTAAGAGGTTGCAAACCCATCAACATTGGATCACGTATCCTTGTTAAACACCTTGTTCTCGAGGCGTTGGAATAAGATATATGCGCATCCCACGATGGTTGCGCATAGCGAGCACGTCTTGCGTTTAACAACTTAGGAACCAAGACACTTGCTTCCTTAATGTGATATTCTGATCTGTCAGATATCATAACATACACGATTATGATAAAATACTTAGAATTATTTCTCAAGTATACTATGATCTTCATACGATTATGGATTTCCTATATTCGCCTGGCATACACGTTTGTTTCTTCGGCGACGAATACATCTTTCACGCAAAGACAAACGGAATCGTATACATTACAAGTTTCAATAATACCCACAACAAAAAGAGACTTTTATTCATAACTACGAGTTATTACAAGAGATAGTTATTTTGCAACATATCAACTACCGGCTACAGTAGCTTAAGTGAAGAAGTGCCAACGTGACTCGTTGCATCTTTAGCTTCGCTAATACCCTTCAACACGTCGCATCACGGCGACACGGTGGCCACACCGACCGCACCCCATCGGACCTTGGCAGTGAGTTGCACCAACCCCACACAAAATAGCTTTACCGCAATACCTTCTTTTTAGCAAGGCGGGTGCGCATGCGCTTCAAGACTTCCTTTAAAGGTACCTCTTTCTCCAAAGCAAATGGATTACGACTATCCCTCGGACGCAAAAGCGGTGCTTGAAGGCGAGACTCATGGGGCTTCATAAAATAGTCCTGCTGTGTTTCGGCACCCTCGGTACGATGACGCGCCAAGGTCAACCCCGCCATAATGACATCTATTGGATAATCTTGATCGCGCTCAAGCTCAGAAATCATTGGGAGCTCCAAGTCCTTCATTCTGCATGGCAGCGACCAAGTGATCATATGACTCAGCGTCATAATTTGGTACCTTATCAATCGGCGCCTTCAACAGTTTTGCCTCGTGGAGCTTTTCAATTGCTTCGATTTACGCGTTCAGGCGCCGCACAACCTCCCGAAGGCATTAACCACCTCTGGCGATTCAGTGCGAGGGTATCTAGGCGAAGACCGTGGCCTATGAGCCACTGCGCTCCGCTATAGTGGACATGGTGAGGATACAACTCCTCGTCATATTCGATGCTAAGCTTACGCGGCTTTGCCTCTGCACCTCAATGACCAGCTCACGGTACCCCAAGCTCCCCAATTGCGCAAACAAATTTTCCTTACCACGCTCTAGATGTTTAAGGGCCGATTACATGACGACTTATACTTGGCTTGTGGACGCGCTCTGGTCTATTTGAGATAGTAGAGACATTTTTCTCCCGCAAGCCTCTCCGCATATGCATTGGCTTCTTTTATTTCGGCCTTGGCACCGCCAATTGCGCCTCCGGTGATGCAATGCTGTTGGTCCTTTGGTTGTCGACTATTTTCTCCTACACGCCGCCTTCAATCGCTGCTGACCGGAGAAACAAGGTTATCAACGGTGACCCATTGGCGCATCCCTGCGCCGCGCTGCGCTACCAATCTCCGGTTCTGCAGACTCGGAAAAAACAGGGCTCTCTTTGGGTGGCGACTCCGCACTCTGTTCGAACCTACAAACACAGACAGACTTATCAAAATCTCATGCGCAAACTTGATGAAAATAAAAAACAATCATACTATCGTGAGTACTTACTGGGGGCCAGAAACATCTGCTGACGGGTGCGATGATGCTGCCTCACTCTCTGAAGATTCAACATGAACAGTCACGGGACGCTTCTTCCTCGCCGAACTCGCACCATCTCATTGCGCGACCTTTACGCAATGACCCATGCTCTTGCTCCTCCATTTCCTCGTCAATGGGATCCGCCACTCGGGTAGTGGGCTGCTGATAGGAGAAGGCGACGGGGCTCGGCCGCCTTGCACGGCGTTGCCTCTGTCGCAACGGAAGAACGGTCCTGTGACCCCTAAGTTCGGCTCCATTGTATGCCCCGCGGTGCTCGCTAGTATTGGCTCTTCGCCTTCTTTCAAAGGCCGTGCCCCGACCTCGCATCAATGGTTTGGCTAATTGCACCACGTGAATAGATCCATTTAGCATAGCGGAAGCAACAAACAACATAAGTTATATAATGCTTGAATCTGACGGAAGACTCACATTATTTACAGAGTACGAGTGGAATGAGTACCCGCCGCCATTGGCGTCGAAGATTGGGATCTCATCTTGGGACCAAAATAGTTCTGGTGATGCCCATATGTGCAAAATCCTCCGGATAGGCACTAATGGGGATGCGGTTGTCATTTATCAGTTCCGCATCCTCAGCGTTATACGACCCAGGTAGGGGGCACTCATCCCTCTCTAATGTACCCCGGGTATAAAACTCATAGTTCCACGGAAAGCATCTATCATCTACCCAGAAGAAATACTCCCTCCAATCCCGAAGCGAGTCTAGCTTATCCGTATAGCATTGGAGCCTACCGGCACGCTTTCCAAAAGATACCCACCCATGTGCCCATATTGTGTGATAAAATGCACGGAATAAATGGATGGTTGGGTTAGCGCGATGTGACAATTTACCTCAAAATTGGTAATTTTGGCCGCACCGTCTGATGTAATTGGGATATATGCAGTGTAATAGTTTAACACATCGCATAAAAGCGGGGCGGGGGCGCGGCTGGTTGGCATCGAACAAGCGTATAAACCCCACTTTCCTGCGGGAAGTCCGCATGAGTTACTGCGCATCCGGCACAACGGATGCACGTCAAGGTATAAAATAATCGAGGTTAACTCTAAGAGATTGATCTCGGACAAAAAGGAGGTAAAGTCCGATAATTGTTTCACCATGGTGTTGGATGTACAGAAACGCACGCGCGGGTACCTTGAAGTGGGTTACTTTCTGGCTTGCAGCTGCAGTTCTATTTCAACAATGGCGGATTTTGTTTTTACGGTGAATAACATTGTGAAAATGAAGTGTGGCTTTATACTTTTTTCTCATCCACCCGATATGTGCCACGTGGACCCCACTACCTTCCCTTGTGTGGTGAGATTCCTTTGATGGGACGCGGGCGTAACTTTCCCGAATAATGGCGTTTACTATTCACTTCCTGTCTAGATACAACGTCTGCGGTATATGTTTATGGCTTCTTTGACACGCTTTATGCGTTTTTTTACTACGGTTATTAGTCTAGCATCCGCGATTCGCTGCGCATACTAGGCGGGGGGACATGATGGCGTATAGTGCGGGTCGGGTCATAAGCCCGACTAGAGCCCAATACTCGCAAGCCGGCCGAGCAGGGCCAATATCAATAAGCGTTTGGACTCACGAAGCCCAAGCCCAAATCTATTTACGGAATAGATATCCGATATCTTCTAAAATAAGAAGATAATCATTCCAACCGACCTATGGGGATCGCGAAGGTTGAGGAACACGGAACCAACAAGGATTCCGTGCGTATATAAAGGAATCATATCCCTCGTTTAAGTGCGATCTCATAACCCTAAACTCCTTAAACCTAAACCGATTACTCACTCTCACGGGAGGATAATCGTGGAGACAATCCCACGGTAAGCCTAACGGTGTCTTTTGTCTCTTAGTGCGCGGTCTCAAGCGACAATTCTCAATTAGTACGAGCAGGAGCTCCAAACAAGGCAGCCCAACTTTTGTATCAACATTTATCATATTGGTACATTTGAGAAAACATGTTTATCATTTTTACTTTTACCCTTTTAGAAAATGTGTATGATAAGCTTGGATTGAACGTGATGATGGATAATGTTGTTTTTATGTTTAAAAATTGTATCGTCGTTGAATTGTATGCATTTAGTATTGTATAATATATGTTTTATAAACCTATAATATAATGTGAACAAAAAAAAAAAAAAAAAATTATAGTGTGAATGGTATTGAACTTTTTAGGCTTATATATGTTTGATATTAAAATTTAAAGATTTTATGGGTGTTTAGTGACCCGAAATATTATAATATACTTCAATAAAAAACCGGGTTAACCTGACGGTTAATTCAGTAACCCGGTAACTCGACCAGATCGATTCAAACCCCGATTTTTAAAACATCAATTTTTACTCAAATACAAATAATTGTTTGAAATCTTCACTTTTTTGCGTTTAGAATTGCTAAGTACCATCATTCATGTATAGCTTTTTTACTATTAAAAGATAAAATCGCTTTTTGTTATGAAACTAATAATTAACAAGTGAACAAAGAACAAGAATAAAGATTGAAACATGAAAGAATTGTATTATTCATCTTTTTATGGAGGCATGTATATATAGTTACAAGATGGAGTATTCCACAAGATACAATACTCTAAATAAGATAACTACAAATACTAAGAGATATGGACATCCACTTCATATTTATCCATAACACTCCCCCTTGGATGTCCATTTAAGGATTATCCTCGTTAAAACCTTACTAGACAAAACCCAGTGGGACAAAAATCTAGTGAAGGAAAAAGAATACATACTTCCTTTATACGCTCGAGGATGTTGCCTCATTAAAAACCTTGTCGGAAAACCCTGTGGCGACAAAACCGTGGTCAAGGGAAAAAGAGTGCAACGCGTATCTTATATCCCCCTGATGATCACATCACTAAAGCTTATTGAGTCAGTGAAATGCACATTAAAGTATCTTGATAGAATCACATGAATAAATATTCTCTACATGTTGTTCGCATATTCGTCTTACCATATGTCATACATCTCATGCAAGTATATCATCATACTTCATAAGTTATTCATTGCCAACAAATTAAAAGTGAATGATATTTATATCATGTATGACCACTAGCGAGAACTTCAATCGTTTCATACCCATTTTAGTATCACACTTTTAAATCTATATT
Source organism: Chrysanthemum lavandulifolium (assembly GCA_022545495.1). NCBI lineage: Eukaryota > Viridiplantae > Streptophyta > Magnoliopsida > Asterales > Asteraceae > Chrysanthemum > Chrysanthemum lavandulifolium. The sequence continues at coordinate 140,554,295 of CM040239.1, forward strand.
GTGATCATCATATTTATAAATCAGGGGGTCTTTCAGCATCACGTGACCTCATAAACATGAGCGTCATTTATCCATATATAGTTATTTAGCATCTTTCTCTAGCTTTCATCATGTTCAAGGATTTCATCCTTAAGATATCCAATTCGTAAAATCAGAAAAACTATCTTTTCTTTCAAGGTTCAATTTCTAAGCATTGAATCGCTTTTGAAGCTTTGTCGGAGTTTCATCAATATTCAAATTATCAACCTATATGAAACTTACATAATATTGAAGACCAAGTCTTCTTATAAAGTAACATGAGCAAACATAGTTATTTTATGACACAATTTTCAGTGAGTATATTCTAAGGCGATTATAACATATATGCCTAATAATATGATGGATTCATTATAATTAAATAATGTTCTAGAACTTTTCTTATATGCTCTAAGCATTAAAATCACTAGCATTCTTGCATTTTATATCGATAATAAAATCTCAACATTACATGAACTCTATTCACTTATCTTTTAGACGCAAATCGATTACTTATTATATTGTCAGACTTATAAATATTATATACATTATTGGAGCCACCACATGAGAACATATCTCCTTATGATCATTTCCATGTCTTTATGAAAGTATTGCGTGCCATTAGTTATGCCTTATATATGAAAATTTCAATACTTTAATTTCGCTTTATCATAAAGACAGATACATATCCAATAATTTTACACATTCATATGTACGGACTTCAAGTCTCATTAACCATGTCTCATCACAAGAGACTTCACTCTTTTCATTACTTCTTTGATTCTTTACATCTTGTGGCCACTCATTTATACATTTGCACTTCCTGCAGGTATGCTTTCATGATCCTCACCATGATTATAGCGCTATCTTATTTATTTACATAATCATTACCATATCGACGTCGATTCGTTACTTTTCGATTCCACACTTTACTAGACATTATATTCTATCATTTGTTGAGATCTTAAAGTTTTTCATGTACCCGGGGTTTTAAATAACCTTCATGTCTAGTTTCTCTTTAAGAGACTATTATGGGGTCTTTATTACCTCGATTCGACCATCTTTATTTTATTGCTCCATTTTATCTCTTTGTTCGAGGACTTTTATTTGGAATCGATTAGTCTACCACGTTGCAGACGTGCCATAGACTTACAATCAATCATTTGTTTTAATGTTGGGACACACATTTTAATTGGAGCATTAGCAGCGTATGTATGATCTAGTCACTTTATATAGGTCACAAAACTTGTCTGTCAACTACTAGATGCGGAATGTAAATTGTCCCTTGAACTTTAAGCTTATTTTCATTAGTGTGAGGATCAACATTTTTATATCATAATTCATTCCATATTTCTCGCTGCTCATTCTCCCCCTGAATGAATTATCAACTTCAACATCCCTTGTATGCGTTGTGGTGGATTTACAATACATGTTCCGCACATTTAAAGAAAACTTTATATGGTAAACATATGGTTTGTGACCGAAACCATTCTGATATGGAGAATTCATTATTAATTGTTGGCAAGATGCGAATTCATATTTTATCATTTAAAATTACATGCCCCATAAACTAACAGTTTTGTTCTCACAATTATTGGCTTTGCAATCAACTGAAAACGTTTTATGAATGTTTCAACAAAAGCAATTCGCGTACGAACATGGGCTACTTTTAAGTTCGACACTTATTCCAATAATTGCCCAACATATGGAAGTATTCACCACCATTTCCAAAGATACAATTTGGAAAACTATGCTCGCATTTATAAGTTGAGCCACGAATCACGCTAACTTTAAGTTGCGTATTTGATGATCATTTTGACGATGCATCGATTTTAGAAATCAAAATGATCCACATAGTACATGTATAGGCCTACAAACATGCCCTTTTTATCTTTTCCAAAATTTTAACAAATCAAGTCCTTATTTCTATATAGTGGTGATAAGTAAATAATTAACTTCCCATTAAGAACAATAAAAATAATTGAAACCATCTTTGAAGAAACTCATGATTCTTCTATATTTTTAAATGTCGTCATTGACCGGGATGGTCCAGCCGGTCATGCCAATCAATACAACAATCTTGGCTCATAAACTTATACTTTATGACCACATGTGCTTTAATTGCACTTTTATTTTAATATATATAAATATAATAGTATGGAGAGCTCACATTTCTCTCATTAGCTTTTTTATGTCTTTCACATAATTTAATATAATATCTACACAAGCTTATAGCATTATCAACTAATAAAGAATGATTTATACCAGTAAAGTATGTCATTTATCAATTAATCAAGTATCTCACAAGCAAATAAAAGCACATGATATGATAAGTCAAAACATATACTCCGTATCTAAAGTTAATGGCACAATTTACACCAAAATGACACATTTGTTACACCAAAATGATCATCATACTTATAACTATAATGCATATTTCTAGTGACACATTTGTCTTTTTCTAATTAAAACAATTCTCATTTATCATGTCAGACAGCAGGGAACGAAACTCGTTAATTTATGCGATCATAAACAATTAAAGTCTAATTGATGCAAAACACAAACACACTTTTTACTATTAAGTGGTATTAATGAATCGATAGACAATTTGCATGCATGTCTTAAATTCATTCTTCAATTAAATGTCATATAACTTTAGGATAATCACGAGCTTTATAAAAAAGTTATATATTTTCCTTGTATTAAATAACGAGGACATTTTGTTTCTTTTGAAAAACCTTATTTCCTTTTACATCTATATTTGTCCGTACAAGCTTATGGCATATTGCATATATACCACTAAACCATACAATAAAAGGTCACGTAAGCAAATAAAATCACATAATAAATAATGCACGCCCACATATATGACAAACTTAATGACACAATATAAGCAAAATAAAAACATCTTATACTTTATATGTAACATATTAACAATTATGTGGCAATCTTCATAAAGATTAATTGAGAGGTAATATATGGGCCTAATACATTCACCAATTAAAAATCAAAAATTGTAAGTAAATCTATATATAACGAGTTTAAGGAGACCGTAATATTTGATGTCACATATTTACTTAAAGTTATTCCAAGTAAATGACTTTATATTTTTCCTATCGCATGTACTTCAAACAAAGAGTCTAGTGTCAAATAAGCCAAAACATAATTCATTCTTAAAATTTCTAAATCATCAAACCATACTACGCATAGTAACATTATAGTATACCGGCATATAACTCGAGCTCATGTTTGTTATATATGCAATCAGATAGGAGCTTCATGTAAGTGACATAAAAACTAGTAAATAGATAGAGCATGATGTATTCAAATTGATCACTACCAAACAATATTAAAATATATGCATAAAACTGTAATCTCAAACTTATGAATACATGTATTAAAACCACATGTACTCGAAAATACAGCCGTCATTTAATCAATTCATAATAGTGTATACCTTCGTTTATATTACAATACATATCGAAGTTTGACCATGTCACAATGATGTTCTAGTAAAATAACCATTAATTTCAAGTAACATAAAACATAGCTTCGAAATATTAGTTTCAACATATACTGTACAAATTTATCGAGTAATATGGTATGCTATAAAGTCAAAGCTTAACCACTATAGGGGCTTTCCCGTTAGTGTACACTAATATTTTATAGCAGTAACTAATATTGCATCCAATCATATTAACTACAATGCTAGAAGTCTAATGATACTCCTTATTACTTTTTTTTTATTTAAATATCATTTATACTTTGTAACATAGTGTGGGTGATAACTAATAAAGTCTTTAATACTCGCGAAAGAATAACAATGGCCAAACCATACGGATAAATCATAAATACTTTGCGAATTGCAAAGGGTAATTTTGTTGGGATTTTAGAACAAAGTTAACCATTAACTTTTACGAGTACGCAGCGGATAAGGATCTAGTAATCGCAATTAGGTTAACCATATAATTAATAAACAAATAATTAATACAATATTAATTAATTAAAATGAAGATAGAATAGCTAACCTTGCTTGGAAATTGATCTCTAGTAACGGAACAAGAAACCTTAACGAAACCTTAAGTATCTAAAATAGATACCTCGAAGAGTATCACACACAAACCCGATTAACATATACGTTCGATATAAGGCTAGTCGAGAACATAATTAAACCCATCAACAATTGAACCTACTTGAATATTATTGAACAATAAAACCACCAAAGACCTTGTCTTTTCACGCGAAATCCACAATGACCCGTGTTTTCATCATACCGATATCGGATAAAGCTTATCCGATATCCTCCTATTTTATCCGAGAAGTGAACCATGACCGAATAAAATCACCACTTTCTTGTTACTGTTCGATAGCAAGGAACTAACAAGAACCAACCTATGAATCTCTAGTACACTTGTATCAAATTAAGATGCAAGTTTAGGGATCAAATAAACCTTGCAAAACCCTACTCGAATTGATAACAAATCGACAGGAATTGAGCAGTGGAAGAATTGGTTTTAGTGATAGTAGAAGGTACATATTATGTGTATGTTCCAGCCAAAAGATGTGCAGAATACGTTTTGTTTTATAGCCAAAACAAACGACTCCCTACATGGGTTTTTGGCTTGGTTGACAAGCAAACGGCCCACACCTTCTTGTACCCGATCAGATGGAATCCAAAAGCCCAAGGCTTGCTCCATATTCGACCCATTCAGCTATCAAAACAGCCCATGGATCGACTAGTGGATCGGGTCAAGTAGCATGCATAATACGGGTAATATAATTCAAGTAATAAATACGTTTGACAAGTATACTCGTGTTTATCGTGTGTGCCCCCATCGGCTCACACACTTCTAGTCGTTAACGTGTGTTTATAACTCCCACAAACCAACAGCTCCCACTTGGGAGTTGGTGTGTCGAATGACATACAAAACTAACGACGGAAACGCCTAGCAAATGCTCTCACTCGCTTTTTAACTAAAAGCGTATGAGAGAATAGTTTCGTAAAAGTTTCTCAGTAGCATGGTCATTCAATGTCTTGATCTAATCATCCTTTGTTATAGATATCGTTAAACCATGGATATGGATCTCAAATCACTCCATATAGTTTAACCATTTAGAATCTCGTTATAGAATTTAATTAGATATACCAAATGTAATCAAGTATCATCTTGCATTACCCTTTGGGTTCGGCCGAACAATTATCTTATTAATTCTAGAGAGGCGCCATGGTATCTTTCTGCACATATCAAGTGGAGTAACAAATCCTTTATTGACTACAAATGTTGTGGATGCTGCTTCACATCACTCTGAAATATAGCTTTCATAACTACCTTGTTCAGATAGCGTTTTGCGTATACTTACAAAAAATTGATATCCACACATAATAGAACTTGCTTGTATCTCAAGTTTAAGGATGAAGATAACAAACCATTTTCAATATTTTACTTATGACAAGGATCCAAAAGTAAATGTTTGAAAGTTGGGGAATCCAATATGCATCTCTAGTGAATACATATGAGTTTGGCGGGAACAATCCAAATTCTCGTTAGAATATAACCAACACTCACATTTTCCTTACATAACAATATTCTCATATTGTTAACCGACAATGGACATATTTAGAATAATAAAATTACTCAAGGATTAAACATGCAAATGTAGGATAACAATTATTATATGAATGAATAACAAATACCAAGTATCTTTATTCATCATAAAGTAAAAATTGTCTATCAATCCCTATTATCCAAATACTAAAACAGATATGCATGAAACTCATTTAGTAAGTTGAACCCTAATGTTTTCAACATTCTCAACCTTTCTTTAAAAGAAAAACTAAATAGTTATATGAGTAAACTTTCCGAATACTTATTTCAAATATCACATATAGTGAGTGATTTGAAATATAAGATGAGTGTCTTATCTCATATGCTCATACTATTGCAAGAATTATAGTATGGAGATGTTGTCTTACCTTGCATGAGGTAGTAAAGTCAACAACATCTTGTGATCATCTTCTGGGTTTCTAAAAGTGTAAAGTATTCTCATTCATTAATGTGTAATGCAACAATGCTCTATGTTGAGCATAACTAGTTAGCAGATTTATCATAAAAGATGAAATCCTACTACAACTAGTATTAATAATCATCTAGCATCATTTGTACTTATACAACATTATGCTTTAAAATTCGTAAACATTTATAAAACAATAATCTAAACTCTCTCAATTAGATATTGTTGTTGTCAGCTCATTTTGTACTTGTACAAAAGCAACAACTAGTCTTATACACAATATAATATATACATGATAAACCCTTAGTTTAAAAAACACAAGGTTTCCATCCATGTAAATTATTCCAAGTGAAATATATAATTGAAGACTTGCTTGAATGATATACTGCATTTGTGTCAGACTTAATTTTCAGCATTTGTTTATTCCAAATAAACATTTATTCCAAGCTTGTTTGTTTTATTCCCTAAATTCCAAGTGAAGTTTCATTCCAAGCTTAAGGATCAATATCTAGCTTAAATAGAATGATATCTTCAACATATAAATTTTAAGGAAAAACACATTGCTCCCACTCAATGTCAGAGTACTCAAGAGATATCTTAATTCAATCAGAATCATATTGTAATTAAATTCAAGATCTCAGCTCTTAGATGCATGATCCAATCCAAAATATGGATTGCTCAAATTTTGTATACTACATAAAGATAATATAGATTCATAACCCTTTTGATTACACACCGTCCTCATAAAGGTAATCATAAAGAAAGAGTTATAAAATCTAATTGTCATATTCAACATACAAATCACATGTATGACAATTAAATATCTTTATATAATTAATGCATGTATTATATAAGAAAATTTAATCACAGTCAATTGCTTAAGTATGATTAAAAACTTCTTATAAAATGCCAAACATTAATATGTATACAATTTTGTCCTTGTGAGTCTTTCTTCAAAAGAAACTCATTCCAACCTCATAGGTTAACTTGTTAGGCGAAATTACAATCAAGCTCAAAACTCGATTTGCCTTTTAAGGACTGCATCTTATCATTCATAGTTCTAAAACATTTATCAGATTCAAGATATGATAATATATTTTAGTAGTTAACTGATTTACAATAATCTTCTAACTTATATCTCTCAGCATTGACATAAAATATCACTCAAGTGATGAGGCATCCTTTCGGATTTATAAATGAGAGTAATCATTATAATTCGGTCGACATTTTCATGTTTAACCTTAGTATGACATTAATAAGTGGATTTTAGAAGGTTAAGTATTTTGTTCTCAAATAACTTTAAGATTTGTATATGCTCCCACTTACTTTTGTAAGTAGAGACAATTATCTAAATACATTTTAAGTTCTCATCTCTAGATTCGTTAATAAAATGCTTCATAAGATTTTAACAAATTCAGAACTTAAATCAAGACATAATGGAATTCCTTCCAACTACTCAAATTAGGGTTTATAGAAAAACTCTAATTTAGTATCACTCTTTAACCAAAAGCTCTAGCAACAGTTTTGTGTTTCATCAAGCTAGGAAGAACACCAAAACTACAATCTTCAAGCTAGGAAGTGTAGAAAAATCAAAAATCCAAAAGGGTTTATGATTCAATTGGTTTGAGTGGTAAAACCTCAAATCCCTGATGAATTAGGGTTTTCAGTTATAGGTTGTCTTGAATACCTTCTAGGTTTGAACTCTATTGAGTGTATCCATGACACACGCAATTTCTAACCTTGATATGTTTTGGAGGTAGAGCAATTAAAGCTATCATGAACCAAACAATATGAATAAGGTTTGATCCAACACATTAGACATACCATAATGAAGTGGTATCCTATGAGTTATTAGAATTGTGAAACTATATCGTAATTCTATAGATAACTTACTTCTCTTAGGACCAAATACTTTTCAATTGGGTCGAGCCGATTGCATATAAAGTATTCTGAACCAAGTGCATGCAATAATGTATATTCATTGAACAATACAAGAACCTTATGTTTACGTGTTCACAAGAAGATGAGGCTGTTCAAGGATTATATGTTCATGTGTTAACAAGAAAAAGAACATTTCAATAATACATTATAAGTCTTTGAATAATTCAAAAGCCTTATGTTTATGTGTTAACTAGAAGACATAACACTTTTACTATATATACTTTATGTTATAAGTCATTGAAAATTCATGGACTTTATAATTATGTCTTAACATGTAAGCATAATTATACTAACAAAAGTAATCATGAGCATGAAACTCTTGAGTTCTATAGTAATTTCAAGTTAATTTTATACTTGAAATTATGATCATTATCATATAACCATAATTATGTTGACTAAAACATGTAGTCAAATGTCAAGTATCTTTACACTATATTATGACATTTGATTGTAGTAGGCAACAAACATCTAGTGTGTTCAAGTCCTAGTAGAATCATTATTAGAATGTAGTAGGGCAATAAACATCTCATGTGTTTAAGTCCTAGTAGACTTCTTATTTACATGTAGTAGGGCATTAAACATCTAACGTGTTTAAGTCCTAGTAGAATTATTAGTTTCCTTTACCTTGCGGTCAAGAGATACCAATAATATTGTTGTTCTTTGCACACGCTTTGAGATTTCTCCCACTTGTGAAAGGTACAACATCATATTATGAAAACAAACAACACGTGATTGATTGTTCAAACGATATGATAATGTCATAGATATCATAAGTAGTTTTAGAACCATAACTTTTAATAAGGAATTGTGGATTATTATTCTATAGATAACACTTCAGGAAGCGACAGCACGAAGGCAACGTCTTATCTTATAAAATAAAATGCAATTTTCCTTTAAGCAATGGTTGTTCATATTCGGAAAGTAATGAATTATTTCAAAGCAAGTTTGAAATGATATGGGTGACTAACAGGAAATAAATCTCGTAGCTCCTACTGAAATTGACAACATTGCATGAATGATATTTCAGTAATAAAATGCAATTGCTCCCACTGGATTTGTCAACATTACAAGTGTTACATTTCCAGTAGAAAGCATATAGCAATTTTATATACTTTCCTATTCTCTTCAATTGCCTACTAGTAGCATGTACTTAGGTATTGAACAGAGTATATGAAGTTTTACTTATGTAGACAATGGACCAGCCATCTTTTATTCAATTAACTTGAATATTTAGCATGCAATTCCTCCTTTATCGTCTACAAAGCCCCAAGGGTATTTAGCACTTTAGGAATAATAAGAGTCCAAGAAGATTACATAGCAAATATGCTAGTAATTCCTTTACTCTTTGCGGTTTAAACTCATACATCGTAACAAGTGCAGGATGTTATTTATTTTGGTAGCTCTAAACACAATGTTTCCAGTTACACAAAATATTCTATCTTTCAATTAACTCTAGACCACGAAAGGGTAATGAAAGATCATAAACGAGTTTATCAATTTTGGAATCCTATCTTAGTTAGTCAACTAAGGAGAAAAGATAAGAATAAGTCTCTGTTGGGAACTATATTTAAAGTTGATAAGACAAAATACATGAAAGATGAAGGTCTATTGAAGACAAAGAAAGACAAAGGACCTACTTGGCAAAGAAGTATTTATTATCTAGTCCCTTGTAGTATTTGTAACCCTAGTATCTCTATTATATAAAGAGATACAGGGAATTAGGTTGAGTGTGTCAAACAATGTAAACATCAGACAAAGGTGTGTGTGTGTAGGTCTAGGGCGTGAGTATGTAAACGCCTATACTAAGTGATAGTCGACTTGTAGTGTTTAGCCCCAAGGATCATTGATCCCTGTTGTATAACCGTCTTAGAGTTGATCGTCTAGGATTGGGGCTGTAGATGTGTTTTGTAGAACACATGATGATGACGAAGAAACCTTAATAATAACAATGATAGTTTTGATTATTCCGCTGTGCATACATGTTGTTCATTGTTATTTTGTGCTTATTGATTATCCTAGATAAGGTCTAAACAACCAAGAGCATCGACATTAACATGTGGTATCAGAGCGGGTGGCTCTTGATATCTAGGATCTACAAGGTTTCTCGAAGAAAATGGCGAAAAGATGAAGAAATTCGAATATGAAAATTTTCGTATATGTTTCTGCAGCACTGTTTTGTAACGATCATAACTTTTTCGTTAACCGTTGGATCGTGACGAAATTTTTGGTGGACGTTCTCTATATATTCATCTAACTTTTCACTGGAGGGATTGTCAATCTGAGTTCTCAATCAAAAGTTATTTAGTGTCGAAGTTCGCTGCAGAAGGAGATTTTCAAAGACGATTTTTAGGGGTTTCATGCATATTCAACTTCTTGAATTTGTTTTACTTGTTTTAATTCTTTATGGAAGTTGTTTATACTTTGTTTGGTGTCTATTATTCATCGAAGAAAGAAGCATGAATGAATGTTTTACATGATCATGGACGATGGAAGCAAGGAAAAGCAAAAAGCTACATGGTTACGTTTCCACTGCTAAGCTTCTTCGTTACCACTGTTAGCTTCTTGAACCACTGCTAGCATATCGATTACCACTGCTAGTGTTCCGTTACCACTGCTACGCTCGAGAGTTACCACTGCCTTCATATTCGTTTCCACTTCTTGTTACACGGTATAATCTGCTGTTACGTTCTTCTGAACTACTGTAATAAGAGCAGACTTTGATCATGGTTTTTGTCGTCTGACAAAAGCGAGTTTAAGAAGGTACGATTATTTTGCAAACTCATATCAATAAATTTTCTTCAATCAATACTTATTGTGGACGGGTGGTGCTATCAAGTTCTTTATCTGATTGGTTAAAATTGGTTCCTCGTACATTTATTGATCGTGGGTCGCTACTGCTGTTGATATTCTAATCATTAGTGTGTGATTGTATGTTTGTGTGATGGTTCTATTTTATAATCATGGGTTTTAATGAATCAGTATCATCACACGTGAGTTTGGTGTATATTATTCTATCTTTTGGCTTTTACTGATTATTAAACAATGGTCCCACACATGAGTTTATAAGCTGCACATCAAGGTTGATTATGGATCACGTGTGATTCAATTTGCATATCATGGGTCGGTGTCATTGAAGATTGATCATGATAAAGGAGTACACAGGTTTTTATGAGATCTTTGATTTTTGTACTGCTACTTGTCCGGTTAGTAATGCTTATATTGTCCGAGAAAATTATTGCCACTGCTAGCTTTGATCGACAAATTAGTTTCTACTGCTAGCATTCATCGACATCGGATAACACTAATTTTTTGTTCTCATATGGTTTTGGACTTGATGGGAAGTCGGGCATGATATGTGTTTATTGGAAGATGTCGGAGAACACACACAGGAGGTTAGTTCACACACACATGGTGTTTGAATTTTGGTTTTTGTTCTTAACAGGTTCATGGCTCATTCTTATTGTCATAATTGATTACGAAGAAAGGCGTTTCTCACCTATTTGAAGATGAAGTGGAATTATTTGGGTTTGTGTTTTATCATATCTTAAAGTGGGAGATTACACTTTTAAGGTAACTTGTTCGTGCTTCATGATTGTGACGAAGAATTGACATAACACTTAAAGGGGTGACGTTATTGTGCTCAGTGATTATTGTCAAGTGCGATGTCATCTTTAGTGCAAGATATAAGACACAGGTTTGGGTTGTTCTACTTCAGCATCAAGTTGGTTATACTTGGTTTTCTTCATCGATGGTTATTACATAAAGCCTACATTCTTCAAATGGTTAACATATGGGTTTCGGGGAAGCTTGATGTTAAAATGTTTAACCATTTGCATGCATCATTCGAGTGAAGGTTTTACAAGCTGCTAATTGTTATTACTACTGCGATTTTGATTTCTCTTGTTTCAAGTTCATTTTTAGATGCGGAAAACTTAATGGTGGGTAATTTGAAACATTGGAAGGATGGATTGGACGTATGATATTGATTCGTAGTTGTGAAGATCAAGGTTGCGCACTTATGACCCCTAATTGAAGATGACAAAAAGGGGAAGAATATTTACATAGAAGATTGCAACTTGAAGATTCTTGGTGATTGCATGTTTAAGGGGAAGTTTGTTTATCTTTCATGGCATACTTGTTCGTGCTTATTTGATTTTGTCATTATCAACTAGGGGAAGATTGTTGGGAACTATATTTAAAGTTGATAAGACAAAATACATGAAAGATGAAGGCCTATTGAAGACAAAGAAAGACAAGGGACCTACTTGGCAAAGAAGTATTTATTATCTAGTCCCTTGTAGTATTTGTAACCCTAGTATCTCTATTATATAAAGAGATACAGGGAATTAGGTTGAGTGTGTCAAACAATGTAAACATCAGACAAAGGTGTGTGTGTGTGTAGGTCTAGGGCGTGAGTATGTAAACGCCTAGACTAAGTGATAGTCGACTTGTAGTGTTTAGCCCCAAGGATCATTGATCCATGTTGTATAACCGTCTTAGAGTTGATCGTCTAGGATTGGGGCTGTAGATGTGTTTTGTAGAACACATGATGATGACGAAGAAACCTTAATAATAACAATGATAGTTTTGATTATTCCGATGTGCATACATATTGTTCATTGTTATTTTGTGCTTATTGATTATCCTAGATAAGGTCTAAACAACCTAGAGCATCGACATTAACAGTCTCACTCTTCTTACTAGGAAAAGAGACTAAGTTTGTCTTTCGAAGAAAAACAACTTGTTTACGAATTATGTTGCAATAACACAATTAATCAGAACATAAAAAGTTCAATTCTAGTATTTTTGATAATTACATTCTTAAAAGAATTAACTACCCAATTAATTACTAATAAGACTAAGATCCATCTTGCAACCCCATTTAATTACCATAGGTGTAACACCTAGGCAAATCCCACATCGGTGTGGCACGGAGAGATCTTGGGATCATAAGATAACATTCGCCTTACAATGACACAACGTTTTATGGTCTCTGCGGGTGGAGTTCTTAGGAACCGCGGTTAAGCGTGCTCATGTGAGTAATCTTGGCTTGGGTGACTGCGGAAGTCTTCAAATGAGGCCACAAAACAAAGCCGTGAGCACGAGGGCAAAGTGGACAATATTGTTGTCGGATAAGGCGGGTGTTACAAGTGGTATCGAGCCACTCCGAGCCGTTCGGGATGGTGGGCAAACCTCATCGAGGACGATGAGTCTCTGGGGGGTGATTGTAACACCTAGGCAAATCCCACATCGGTGTGGCACGGAGATCTTTGGGATCATAAGATAACATTCGCCTTACAATGACACAACAGCGTTTTATGGTCTCTCGGGTGGAGTTCTTAGGAACTGGCGGTTAAGCGTGCTCATGTGAGTAATCTTGGCTTGGGTGACTGCCGGAAGTCTTCAAATGAGGCCACAAAACAAAGCCGTGAGCACGAGGGCAAAGCGGACAATATTGTTGTCGGATAAGGCGGGTGTTACAATAGGTCGACGATGTATAAAAAATAGGACAAGAGGTGGCGACGGCGTTAATTGCATAATGCAACTCTTAGATTTATGAGATTTAAGGCATTAGTATCAAGTAATAATGTCAAAAGCATGTTTAGTTCTCATCTTATGCCTCGGGTTCGAGGTCGACCAAGTTAACTTGAGATAAGTCGACCAAGTATGAGCGTGTAAAAATAACCGAGGTCGACCGGTGAAATAATTACCATGGGTTGTAAAGGCCCTTAGGTCCGACCGGAGAAGTCAATCCAAGTGCACGTGTTCATAGTTGGATGACATAGACTTAAAATAAAAATAGGTATGCACATATAGATGTGGTAAAAGTCGTGTACAAAGAAGCATGCAAAACAACTTTGTAACACTAATTTTAAAAACTTTTAGTAATGACAACGTAGTGATCATCATGGTTCACTGTAGCTCAATCGAGCGCACGGGGAGGCAGAGGACCGGTGTAAGCGAAGCATAACCTTAGACATCATTTCGGTGCAACTGTGCGCACCTCTTTGAACCCCCTTTTGAGTTTGTTCTGGTGGGTGAGCCTTACATCCCAAGTGTCCATAGCGTCTAGTTTTTAAATTATTGAAAACGTGTTTCATATATTAGGTCACTTTATTTAACAAAAACGATTTTCCACGAATCAAATAGCAGGTCACAATGAGCATGTTATTTAGGCGTGTAAATAAAGACCAATATTAATGTTATGGTTACGATATGTATTATTCCATATTGCATACAATTAGGTGTCAAAGCAAGTAATAATGCACATATAGGAATCACAAACATATTAAACATAAACAGCAATATATAACCACATATTGTTCCGAGTTCTCTTGCGAGTCTTCCCCAAACGGAGAACCATAAGACCGTCACTAGGATGTAATACCTAGATCGCCCCATACATCACTTAGAAAAGCAATTGAGTGGGTCTTGTGACCGGAAAAACACATAAAACATGGCAATCTCAATAACAAGTAATTACGCAATATTATGTATTTAATAACCAATATGTAATTCTAATTATCATAATAATTCGAGTAAAGTCCAAAATATATCCCTTTGGTTTGTCTCATGTCTCGCTTTACATCCTTAAACTTTTTGGCACAAAACCATCCTCCGTTAGTAAAGTTGGCACAAATACATCTCTCTGTTAGTAAAATCGATTACGAGGACTAACGGTGCAAATATTTCTCCGTTGTCTCCTAACGGAATAGAAAATATTTGCACCGTTAATCCTTAGGACTAACGATGCAATCGTCGCTTCCATGTTAGTAAAATCATTTTATTTGTCTTTTAATTTTGGTACATGATAGCCTTAGTCAAATCATATTTTTTTCTTCCAAATAAGTCTTTGACAACAACTCGATGAAGTGGATATGATATGATCTGTTTAAGGCAATGCAGATATGTACATATCAACTCCACACAATATGATATTATCTTGTTAAAATCAATTGATCTTTGACAACAACTCATGCATCTTCAGTCAAATCATATTTATGTTTTTTCATCATCACCAAAATCAAAACACAAAATTTATCATATTACCCTCAATTTAACCTAAATCTAAAACACACACCTGCTGCTCACACACATCCCATTACAGTAAGTGTCGGTGGTGGGGTTGTCCAAAACAAACCAAGAACCATTGACCAAAACAAACCATGACCGCCAGATCTGAACAATGACCCAAAACCCGAGAGATTGAATCTTAAATTCTGGCTACTTGGATTTACACATGAGCAGATCTGAAATATAAGTGGTGGTGGCCGAAGATCTGAAAAGTAGCGTTAGTGTTGACTTTGGCTCACTTCCTTTTTGATAGAATTAAATAGCTATGACGGCGGTGAGGTGGGTGGTAGTGGTGTTGATGGTGGTGATGTGCGGTGAGGTGGGTGGCGGTGAAAAGAGAGTGAGGAAAGGGTGTGGTGATTTAGGGTTTGGGTGTTGGTGATTAAATGAACTCAACCCTAGTAGAGGCGGGAGGTGGTGTATTGGTCGTGGTGGTGGAGGTGTCTGATGGCGATGGTGGTGGTGGCTTTGTTTCCGTGGTGCACAAAGAGTAGGAGGAGAAGTAGTTTTAGGTTTGGGTGCACAAAGAGGATGAGGAGAGTAGAGGTGAACCCTCATATACTACTTTGGCCAAAGTGACAATTTCAAAAGACTAGGGAAGCGGCGTATTGCATCGTTAGTTCTAAGGACTAACGGTGCAAATATTTTATCTTCGTTAGGAGATAAAGGAGATATATTTGCACCGTTAGTTCTCATTAACTGATTTTACTAACAGAGGGATGTATTTGTGCCAACTTTACTAACGGAGGGATGATTTTGTGCCAAAAAAAAGTTTAGGGATGTAAAGCGAGACACGAGACAAACCATAGGGATGTATTTTGGACTTTACTCTAATAATTCTAATTAACAATTAATGAATACAAATTAACTTTTAATTCAAATTAGCAAGTAATTTTAATTTAACATGTTATTCTTAATTAACAATTTAATTTTAATTAACAAGGTAATTATAATTGACATGTAAATAAAATTCTAATTAACAAGTAATTCCAATTAACAAATTAATTCTAATTATCAATATAATTTTAATTTGTGTGTGACTAGTTATTTTTTATTTAAAATTTGACAAGTATTGCATATAGGTGTCAAAACCAAATAAAATGAATAAATAAATTAGGTTTCATACAGCCTTTTAAACATGTTTATTAATAAGAAACGTGTAACCCATAATCGCAAAAATGAGTTGACTCGTGATGTCACTGTTGGGATTTTAGAACAAAGTTAACCATTAACCTCTACGAGTACGCAGCTGATAAGGATCTAGTAATCACAATTATGTTAACCACGTAATTAATAAACAAATAATTAATACAATATTAATTAATTAAAATGAATATAGAATAGCTAACCTTGCTTGGCAATTGATCTCTAGTAACGGAACAAGAAACATTAACGAAACCTTAAGTATCTAAAGTAGATACCTCGAAGAGTATCACACACAAACCCGATTAACATATACCTTCGATATAAGGCTAGTCAAGAACGTAATTATACCCATCAACAATTGAATCTACTTGAATATTATTCAAACAATAAAACCACCAAAGACCTTGTCTTTTCCTGCCCGAAATCCACAACAACCCAGAAGCTTTTTTTCATCAATTACCCGATATCGGATAAAGCTTATCCGATATCCTCCTTATTTTATCCGAGAAGTGAACCATGACCAAAATAAAATCACCACTTTCTTGTTACTGTTCGATAGCAAGGAACTAACAAGAACCAACCTATGAATCTCTAGTACACTTGTATCAAATTAAGATGCAAGTTTAGGGATCAAATAAACCTTGCAAAACCCTACTCGAATTGATAACAAATCGACAGGAATTGAGCAGTGGTAGAATTGGTTTTAGTGATAGTAGAAGGTACAGATTATGTGTATGTTCCAGCCAAAAGATGTGCAGAATACGTTTTGTTTTATAGCCAAAACAAACGACTCCCTACATGGGTTTTTGGCTTGGTTGACAAGCAAACAGCCCACACCTTCTTGTACCCGATCAGATGGAATCCAAAAGCCCAAGGCTTGCTCCATATTCGACCCATTCAGCTATCAAAACAGCCCATGGATCGACTAGTGGATCGGGTCAAGTAGCATGCATAATACGGGTAATATAATTCAAGTAATAAATACGTTCGACACGTATACTCGTGTGTGCCCCCATCGGCTCATACACTTCTAGTTGTTTACGTGTGTTTATAACTCCCACAAACCAACAAATTTGATATATTTGGTGTAGCATCTTTACCCTAACATTTCTTTTCTCAAATCGTACAAATATTTGTTCAGTTAATACTTTTATAATTGATTTCAACAATTTTCTTAATAGGTCCCTATTGGTTTTAGGATCTCTTTACTTGGCAAACATTTTAAGAACCACTAAAATTACGAGTCAATCACAATCATAGATACCAATACCATTCGAGTCACCAAAGTCTTTCACAAAATCTATTCATATTTAGCAACCAAGAAATCATGACTAACACATACAGTAATAAATAAAAAAAAAACCATCGTAACGTAGGTAATAACTAACTAAAGTGATACATACAATTAGTCATCACAAAAGTAAACTTGATATCAAAGAGATAATGGGATCCTACATCTCAATCAGTTATAACGTAATGCTAATATTTATTTAGTTTTTGTTCACACATAGCTTATAAGTATAATTGCATTACAAAGTATATATACAACTGAAGAAAATAACTAAACCAAAAGTGTGTTTCAATAACTTCTAGTCAATGGACCAAATATCAACATAACGCATAACACCAACATAACAGTTGTTTCTCAATCTTTACTTTTATTAGTTTTTAATTCCCTATCTTATAAACTGTTTATTTGTTAAGAACTCATCTTCATGATCATTCTTTTCATAAAGTCAATGCTCGCATAAAACTTACGGTATTTTATTTATTTATTTAAGCAATTGATATCAGCTTCATTCTCAATATATTATAACATGTACTGTATCTATCAACAAAAGTAGATTCGTATTCACATAAATTCACGTTTTCTATATAGTTTGATTCAATAGTATTGCGTCTTAGGTTCATTAGTATTACACTCAATAAATATATCAAATAATAAAGCCAAAATTACTTAAATGACCCGTCAGAGTATTTGTTGTCTTGTAGAGGACCATTTTTTTCAACTTTTCCAAAATGTCAAGATTCTTCGTGCCTGATTACAGCCAAAAAAAAACACACGCATGTCGTCATTCTAACTAAACAAGAAAACGAAAAAAAATAGAAAAGTTCATTTCGTGCCTCACCTCAATCGAAATGCAAAATTCCAAAATCAACACTATTACTTTGTCAACTTTGTCAGACCATTTAGAAAAAGTTGAAAAAAGGCATATACTATTACTTTTTGTTAGGCATTTTGTGCCTATACAAACCCGAAAACAATAAAAAGCCAAAGTAAAACTACCTCGGTACCAAGCAAAATATAATTTTACTTACACTAAAATCGTTTTGAATGACGATACAAGCACGAATTAATTATAAAGGAAATGTTGCAGTTTTTCTTCATATTCATTTTTATAATTCACAAGTTTTTATTGATTTTATTGTCGTGGTAGTGTTAGTGTTGGGCCTTTGGTGGTGGTTTTGGTGTTGTGGCCATGGTGGTGGTTTTAGCTGTAGTGATGGTGTTGGTGTTGTGGTTGTGGTGGTGGTGGTGGTGGTTTTTGGTGTTGGTATTGTTGCGGCTCAATATGGCGCAAATTGAGGTATAATATTTTTTTTTTGTTTCTATTATTATTGGTTATTTAGTATTGATATGTGTAGTAATATATAGATTTTTATTTTTTTGTTAATTTAGGATGTTGCCGTCGATCTTACATGTAGAAGTACGTTAAAGTTGATTCCCTACATTTTAAGTAAATTTAAAGACACCCGTAAGGAAGCATTGTTTAGGAGCACGTGTTTCGGTTGGTTGCTAGATATAGCTAATATGCAATAGAATTGTATTCTGATAAAAAATTTTAGTTGTTTCCAAGTGGAACGTGAACCGGGAGACATGGATGTTGTTCCTTTCACTTACCAAGTAGGAGAGTATGAGTTAAAATTTGGGAGGGAGGAATTTTGCCTCGTAACATGGTTAAAAGTGACTTACATTGAGACTCGATATCTCATTCATATTAACTACAATTTCAACAATTATTAGATGGTTGCGAAGACCTCGTCACAAAGAACGCAAAACATACAACTAACAAAAAAAATCCAACATATATATATGCTAAAACGTGTCAAAAAATTGTGAAATTAACTTTAGTAAATCCTAAACCAACAAAACATTCAAGTGACTCACTTTGAGATTTAATATCTCATTCATACTAACTACAATTTCAACAATTATTAGATGCTTACGAAGAACTAGTCACAAAGAACCCAAAATATACAACCAACAAAAATGTTTTCAACATATATATATGTTAAATCATGTCTAAAGATTGCGAAAATTAACTTTCTAAACACTAAACCAACAAAACCCTAAACCGAAATCCTAAACCTGAATGAGCTTAAAAATAAAATAGTGCACAAATTCCTAAGCCAATAATTTTTTTTTACATTTTATTCATTATAGGTATCTATAGGCACGAAATGCCATTTTATTATTTTTTTTACTTTTTTGTTTTCGGTCATGGGTAGGCACGAAATGCTTTTGAATAGTGGTGACTTTGGAAATATTGGATTTCGGTTATGCACCACAAATCTATCTCATATGTCCTATTGTCCGCTTTTTCGAATTATATAAAGATTTCATTCCTAGAATTACTTATTCGTTGAGAAAATAACCCACGGGAAGGGCTGATTTGCGGATGAGGAATTTCAAATGGAGAAATTCCAAAGCTATTTAGGGCTAGATAGATCTCAACAACACTCTTTCTTATATCCACTTATCTTTCAGGAGTATATTTATGTACTTAGACAATACTTAACTCCAGGGATGGAAGCAAACACGAAATGATCAGGTGCACTTAAAGTAAACTAAACAATACTAAAAAACAAAAATTTTAGGGACTCACACAACATGGGATAGCATGCATCATAATAATGTAATAAAACCTGAAGAAGAAGATAGAGGGACATGTTTTTGTGGCGGTTGATCATCATCATGTACAGTTATCTCAACTTCAGAATCACCTTCAACTGGAGTTACACTAAGAGATGATGATGAACACTCATGATCATGATGACAACCGCCAATGTTAACCACGTTGTCAGGGTTTGAAGTCATGTCGATGATTACTTTGAGAATCTCAGTGTGTGTGTGTGTGTTTCTTTTTAGTTTTTGTTAGGGGGTATGTTTGTTTAAGTTGGCAAACAAAGAAGAAAAGAATATAATGTTGGGTTGGGTTCTCTTGGTTAATTGTTTGTTTTGTTTGCATGATAATGAAAGAAAAAAGCAAGACAGGTGTTGAAAAAGCAACGTCGGTTGTCAAAAAGGTTTGTTTTGAAAAACACATATTTGGTTACCAAATTTAAATATTTCGCGTACGGCTACCTATAATTCAACTTTTTGGTTGGTTTCATGAATTCTAAATTCCGAGTGAGATAAAAATAACTGATACTATAATACGGAGTAAGTTTTTACTCAAATACAACTGTAGTATTATTTTTTGAAAGCTTTAGGGTGTGTTTGGTTTTCTAAACTGAATAGGTACCGGATTTGGATTTGAGATACATATGAAAGAAAAAAATATAAAGAGTAAAATAACGAACTATATGGTTGATAAAATTAAAACATGTGAGGCCTTGTCCAGAAAGTTTGTGTATTTGACGGAAACCATCAAGTTATAGTGGAATCACTTTTTGACTTGACTTCATTCTTTAATTCCAATAACAGTATACCAAACTATAAATTTAAGGTATCATTCTATCCCACAAACACAAAAACCATATAACAAACCTCCCTTTACTTTTATAAATTTAGAACACCTAGCATAAAGTCTAGTTAGTGCTATTAATAATGTATAGCTTTTTCTACTTTTCAAAGATGAACTCACTTTCTAAATTGTTTTATCTAGTTGTAGCTCCATAATGAAAGAATCTACTTTTTAAATTGTGTTTGAAATATGCTTATAGCTCACGGCGAGGGTGCGTTATAGGATATAACGCGAGTCAATGCCGCAAACTATCATACCGATGGGCGCGTTATAGGTCTCAGTGTCGTGGCCACCAGCCACATTATCCACATATTTTTTTTTGTGGGTTTGGGTTTGGGCTTGGGTTTATGTTTTTGTTTTTTTCCTTTTGTTTATGTTGTTATAAGTCTGTAGCGGGCCAAAGAACCAAAACTTGTTTCCTTTTTCTCTTTGTTTCCATTTAAACCTTGATGATATAGATATTTATGCCATTAGTCCCTGATTGTTTGTAGCTTTACAATTTTAGTCATTGAACTCAAGGTGTTATTTCATTATACTATATAACATTCATTGAAGTAGAACTTGGAGCCGGTACTATTCCAAAGCCGCCATGTTGGAGGTCGGCTCAATGGAGGAAGACGGCTTGGGTACATTATGGAGCCGCGGCTCGAGCATGCACTGTTTACACGCCAAGTTGAGCCGATTTGTCGGCTCAAAGGGATTAAAAAAATAAATTAGTTGGTTTTTCATTTACTTGGCACTTGATTGTTAGGTACACTTGTTTTCCAATAGAACAATCACCGGTTTCATAAGGTTCACTGCATGTTGTACACATATTTTCCATCATCAATTGTAACACCCCTAAAATATCGCAGCGGAAGATAGTGTCACTGGGGTATTACATCATAGCACACAGTACAATTTACAGAAAACGACTCTAAATTAGGCGTTTCAAAATAAATTATCATTCGATTTATACAAAATACCAGAGTTTATTACAAAAGAGGTCCCCATAAGTTTTGAGTACATAAGTAGTACAACATGAACGTTTAAAAGTTTTATCAAATGATAATGCTGCATTGTCTTTAAATTATATGTGCGCCTTCGCATGCCAGCTAATACCTTAAAGACCTGCGATAAAACATGCTAAAAAGTCAACACAGATGTTGAGTGAATTCATAGGTTCAATAGTAAAGCAGTTGATCACAAGATTTTAAGTTTAATAGATAATGGGTTACGTTGCTATACAGCCATAATTCGAAAGCAGTTATTATTGCACTAAGCTCGTGACAACCAAAACTTTAACAGTGTATCAATAGAAATTGATATAATAATTGTAACAGTGGCCCTAATAGGTAATTTGCCATTATACCTAGAGTTCTCAAATATAGTGTGTTTGTTTGCCGGACTTGGTCAACACAAACGGGATCCGTCAATCCCAATAGGCCTATCCACAATATATGCGCTCACTCACTAGTGATTAATGGCTCATGATAGAGACTTAAGTCTGGTAATAGTGGTACTTAGTGCCAATAAAACATTCACAATAGTATATAGTTTACAAGGTGCTTGTGTTCATGTAAAAATAGCATGTATCTCCCCCAAGGGTTTGTAAAACAGTTAAACGATAAAAAGTGGGGCGATTAACTCACCGTGAGTAAATGATATCAAGTGTGCAACGAAAACGATGAATATGCGGAGAAAACCTCTATGAGCAACCTAGAATATTATGTCGAGTCTCAAGTTTTAAAGTAATGATGTGAAAACGTAAACTAGTCAATATAAGTTTATTATATTGACTATAATATTGTACATAGCGATTTATAGTGGTTGAGTAAGTCGTTATAGAAAATGGTTTAACGATTATGAAATGTTTTAAAGTGTCGTTTGGCTAATTTGTCCATTTATACTTATTTTGAGTTGAAACGGGACAAGTGGTTTATGAAAACGACTTATTATGTCATATTAATGGTTTTGGTCAAATTCGATGTGTTACGAAAGTGGTAAGGGATATAAGTCATGAAAATAGGTCAAAACGGTCATAATAGTCGTCATTGGTGAAAAGGCACTATTTCAAAGGTCAAGTGGACGATGTTATTTTATAAAAATTATAGTTATGATGTATTATTGAAATCTGGAAAGTTTCGTAAAATATCAAGTTCGGGAAGTCGGGTTTATATCGATTCGTGTCAACCGACCCCATTTAGCCGTCTTGCTCGGAAATTTAGTCGCTGACTAAATGGTCTTATTAACACTTGCCGTGGCTAAGCATGCTAGCTGTCACACTGCAAAAATGGCCTTCGTGACACGAAGGCTTTTAGCAGCGGCATAGTCGCTGATTGTGTCGCGACTAAACATGTTACAGAACTTGGTAAACTTGAAACGTCCATAACTTTTGATCTATAAGTCCGTTTAATCTGATTCAAAAAGCCACGTTTTAGTTATGATTTACTCTACAACTCTAGGTGTTTGTCCAAATACGAAAGTATGTAGTTTTGTATCAATACTTTCTATAAGTTCACTTGTTTCACAAAACTTAGCTAAATAATGTTCTAAACAAGTTTAGTTTGTATTTTAAACCATGTACAACATATAATCAGCATAGATAAACATATATAACTTATTATAAGTAGCAAATAATATAAATGAAGATGAGCATAAGCTTTCTTACAAATATTGGTGGTGGAAAACTAAACAAGAACAACCAAGATCAAGAACAAGAACAACCAAGATCAAACACACTTAAACCCTTATAATCCTTCTTGTAAAACCCTATCACCGTTGTGCTAAGAAGCTTCTAAGCACCTTGTATAGCTTCCAAAGATCACCAAAAGAATTCAAGAACTAAGTAGGGATTACTAGTGGCTTCAATATTTGTGTTATAGTTTAAGTGTAAAATCAAAGGGATGATGGTGGTGGGATGTTTGGAAGTGGACGGAAAGGGAGGGGAGGGGGAAGGAGTTTTGTAACTATTTTTGGTTATCAAATGTGATAAGATAAGAGCTAAAGTTATCTTACTAGCTAAGGAAGGATATGTGTCAAAAGATGAGGCAACATGGGATATAACAAGGCCACATGGACTTGTTAGTCACTAAGATCATTCCACCTATGGGTGTGAGGTGTAAGCATAATATTTCTTGCTAATATCTTGCTTGGTGACTAAGTGTTGAAGCCTAGTGGATAATTTGATCCCATTAATTGTTAATCTAAAGTCCTTGAGTCACGAAACTTAAAATTGGATAAAGTAAAAATATATAATTTAATTATTAAAACTTATCCATATCCTCTATCTTAGTAAAAAGAGTGGTAATTTCTTAGCTAAGTGTTGAATGAAAGATGAGAAAGAAAATTTTATTTTGTACACTAGTTAGATATTTGTTTGGATATTATCTTTAGTTGATGACTAGGTTAAGTGACAAGCCATGGTAACAATTTAAGCTAGATAGTTAAAAGTAACTAGGTAAATGTTTATTAGTTTAGTGTAGGTATGAAAGGGTGTTGCGGGTTTAAGCTAAAAATTCTTATAACGTGAGTTAAAATGCGTAAAACGCAAATTATTTGAAAACATTAAATTTGAATGTAAATGACCATACAATTGGATATATGTAGATTTAAAATTTGTCTTATGTGATATTAGATATCTAAAGATGGATTTTCGTTACGCATGTATAGCCTAACGGATATATATAAAGTTTAAAATTTTACGTGATTTAGGATAAAATATTTAAGTTTTGGATAAATATTAACGCGAAATTTTCGGGTGTCACATCAATGCTGGAACCAGTTCATTTGTTTATTCCATGATTTCTCTCTATAAACACACATGCAGGTTGTTTTATTAAGTTGGGTTTCATCTAAGAGAGTGGTGATCGGTTAGGGTTTTAGTGTTTCAAGAAATGACAGGAAGGTTTTATTGTCATCTGATTCGTTAATGTAGGGTATTCAGTTTCATTTTTTAGTTTGTGGATTTGTACTATGGTTTGGTTATTTTGTTTATGCTTAATTTAGCTTACTTTTGTGCTTAATTTAATCATTGTGCTTTCGTCAATGGCAGGTTAGCTGCATGCAATGTGTAACACCTCGAAAATCATGCAGCGGAATTTGGTATTTCAAGGGTGTTACGTCATAATATGAGAACACAAGATATAAGAGAACGACCTTTATCTGATTCGTTTAAAATACCTTCGATAAGTTTTGAGATTAATAAGTCTCGAAAGTACAAATCACAAAAGTAAAAATAGTTTCAAAGTTCAAATCAAAAGTTATGACAGTGATAGAAAGTCTTCATGGTGGCATGCTTAATAATGAGACCCAATGCAATACTCCAATGCATACCAAGCTAGAAGGTTCAACAACATGAGAAATACATGTTAAAATGATCAACATAAAGTTGGTGAGATCATAGGTTTAAAGAAGTTTTAAAAGCGAACCACAAGATTTTATAACGTATGTGACAATTATAACAAATACAATGTCACACAAAAAGCGTCTACCCCAAGCTCATGAAACCGAAGCGTTAACAACAACATAAATGAGAGTGACCAATGGATGTGTCTAACCAAGAACACCCGTGTGTTACTCAAATGAAGTTGCTCCCGTTTGACGTGTACCTGAGTCAACCCAAACGGCGAGTGTCAATCCCAATAGATTTATTCACGGCATTCATGCTTACCAATGTAATTAACAGTTCATGATGTGGGCAATAATGAGATATGGGTTAATTGTTACTTAGACCAGTACGTAACGGGTAAATGTACTTGTGTTCAAACGTAAAAAGAAGCCTTATATTCTCACCTCAAAGTAAGAATTTATAAAATTAGGGCTATGAAACTCACCTCAACAAATAATAAATATCGGTAATGAGACGGTGGCATGCAAATCGAGACAAAACTCTAACAACAACCTCTTTCAATAATAAGGTGTTTTAGAAGAAAGTGAATGATAGTGAAATTATGCATATGCAATTTTAAAAGTTTTATGTCACCCGTACATGTTTACGTTTAATTATATAAGTCAAAACGTGTTTCACGCATAATAAACATATCTATATGTCGTTTCGACATTTTAATAATAAGGCTTCTTTTAAAAGTTTTATGTCACCCGTACATGTTTACGTTTAATTATATAAGTCAAAACGTGTTTCACGCATAATAAACATATCTATATGTCGTTTCGACACTTTAATAAAATATCCGTTTTTATAGCTTACCAAAAAGTATACTTTTCATTTTACTTATCTTGTAATTTAAGTCACTTATTTTCTGGAAAATAAAATTAATAATATATGTTTAGTAAATAAAAGACCACAATTCCTTCGTTATTTATCCGTTTGACTTGGTTTCAGACTTTTCGGAAACGTCTCAAGGTATACTAACTTAAAAATGGTTTTGAAGTAAAAATTCAGCAACTATATATTAATGCAATTTTTTCAAAAAAAGAATAGTTTTTGTCAAATTTTTAAATCGCCGTACTTCTTCGCTATAAGTCCGTTTTTAACAAATAAGATATCCTCGGAAATGTATTTATATCTACCATCAAAATTTTAAGCTTTCGATTACCCAAACCCAAGTTTTTTTTGTGAAAATCCCAACAGAAAAATCTGGACAACAACTGTTTATTAACCAAAACGACCACTAAATCATCCACAAATTTTACCAACATCATTTCTAACCTAAACTCTTCCACTAATGTTTCCAATAATCCTTCAACACAACTTAATCCCTTCCATCAATAATTCAATAACACCTAATCTAGATACTTTGAGGATAGGTGGAGATGTATGCACGTGCATGCAAGTGAAATGCAAAAAAATAAACAAAATTTTACGTAACCCCTAAAATATATGCTACTGACAAAAAAATAATATTTGTAAGATTATAACACGTAAAATAAGTAGACCACACTTAATCTAAAGTCGGAACGCATCCGAAGATGTTATTGCTAACACGCGAGATAACTCCCTGCTGTACGGTAAATCTTATACGTAAATGTTAAAA
Source organism: Chrysanthemum lavandulifolium (assembly GCA_022545495.1). Taxonomy (NCBI): domain Eukaryota; kingdom Viridiplantae; phylum Streptophyta; class Magnoliopsida; order Asterales; family Asteraceae; genus Chrysanthemum; species Chrysanthemum lavandulifolium. The sequence goes on from CM040239.1 coordinate 140,581,206, forward strand.
GTGAAAAGTTAAGGGTAAATAGTAAAATATTGTTCTGAAAAATTTTCGGTTGTCACACATTGGGAGTCACAGTCATAAGTTTGCACCAAAACTATAATCAGTAATGTGGATGCTTGATTAGTCTTTTTTTTTGTTCTTATTCATTATTTAAGGTGTTTGCTTAGTTGGAGTTAAAAAAGATTAGCTTTTTTGACGTGTGATCATAAGAGCTGATTTTGGTTTTTCTTTGCTACAAGTGGTTTTTTATTTTGCCGTAATGATCTTTTGATGTTGTTAGTAGATTTATGTATATGTATTTGTATTTGTTTAAGTATGTGTGATCATAGGAGCTGGTTTTATACGGTTTGCAACATGTGGTGTTTTATTTGGTTGTTATGATATTTTGATTATATTAGTAAATTTCTGTATATGTATTTGTGTTTGTTTATGCTTTGTGTATGGATAGTACTTGGCTATAGAAATTTTTGCAGATTTTTAGTTTATTAGTTTATTAGATGTGTTATGTTATGTTTTTGGATGTTTTCGAAGCTAAATGTTAAATGTGTGGTTGTTTTTTGCAACCGAATTGATATCTAAGCCAAGGTGCTAGATTTTGGATTTCAATGACTGTCATGAGGTAGGTTGTGTAAATAGTTAATGTGAAATATCATGATTGTGAGACGTTGGTTAGGTCACTTGATATATTACTTATATATATTTTAAGTAGAAATAACAGGTTTGAGTGCCATGTCAAGTGGTTTAACCAAAGTGTCATAGCTTTTTAGGTGACCCAATTTAAGTATTGGTTTTTTGGTTATGTGTGGTGCATTTTATTTTGAATCACAGCTATTAAATTCATTTTCTTGATTTCGCATTTTGGGTTTGATAATCTTTTGTTGATAGTGCACGTTGAAAACGTGTTAATTGGTTTAATTATGAGTGTATGTGTTAGCTTTTCGAATATCGTTAGGGATTTATGATCCCTACATCTAATAAAATACGGCCACACGTTTTGTGATACATAATTACTTTGGATTTCAGTTATGTAGCAGTCACCATTTTGCATATATATATATTCATGTTTGTTTTGGGGTTTCATTGCAGTGTCGGGTTTAAATAATCTTTAAACTGTGTCTGAGGGAGTAAAATTCGTAATGTTTAAATCACACCTTTTTGTTTCCTGTTGCTGGCAATAGGTTGCTAAGAATTGTTTTAGGCTATTTTTGAGGTTTGCAGATCGAGTGATTCTTGATATCCTTTAAAGAGTGAAATGTAGCCATAGGTGTTGGTAATTATGGTTAAAATGCTGATTTTATATATACTATTAATTAAAAAAAGATCTGATTATTTTTGTATCTAATTTTTTTTTCAGGTTGGCATTGATGTTGTTATCATAGAAATTATGTGCACGGGACAACCAGAGTTGTTACCAGAAAGAATGACTGCATCAGATGTGCATATTGTTTTTGTTTATGTATATACTTTACATTGTCAAGTATTCGCTTGATTTAGAGCCATACAATGTGCCTGCATTGTGTATTCAATACAGTATATCACCTCAGACATAAATATAATTGTTACAATTATTAATATTGTTTTATTTCATATATAGGCTATACAAGAAATGTCTCCTACATATATTAATGTTCGTTGAGAGGGGTGGGAGAAATCGATATAATGGTTCTATATGATCTTTGGTGGTAGATTTTCACTACCAAACACTCGGGCTTGCTTGGCCCAATTATATAGATTTGTTGAGGTATGCTATTTATTGATTTTAAATTAAATTGGGTTTTAGAAAGTCCTTAGGTATGATTGAAAAAGGAGTAATGTGAGAAAGGAGAAATAAGGGGTTGAAAAATTAAAAAGAAAAGTTATGAGAAAAGGGTGAAAAGAAATAACCCTCCATAATTAAATTTAGGGAAGAAACCATGTTCAATTCATATGCTACTGGTTGTCACTAAGATGACACCGGTATAGAAGACAAAGACGTCATGGACCCAGTGACGCACTGCACTTAACCTTCTATCCACTCAAGTCCTCTCAAAAGGATTTGTTTCATTCTCACGGGGAACCCTGCATAATCTATCGACCTCTCACTCCGAGTTGTGTTGATATTGAAACAGGAGACACCGCTCCAGTCTCCGACTACTAAAACCAAAACGCATAAATCGAGTCTAGAGCCACGAGATTCATCAAAAGATCTCCTAGGAACAGTTAATATTTCTACAGCATTAATAACACAAGATGTAAATTTTAGAGTCCTACGCAGATCCTAGCAATCTACTAGAACATTTATGAGAGGATTTACGCATGTGATCCTCAGTGATTGAATAAATTCTTGCGGGTCAACATCAAACGACCACAGCGGAGGTTACTTGGTAATCCCTTGTGGGTTACGCTTAGTGTTCGCGGTAGTTCCAAACGGTCTCTGATCGTGGGTGATACCTTGGTGTAGTCCAACACTCACAACGACGATGTGAAGATATTAAGTGCGAGGACATGCCGGTGACCATCCGTGCGAGATTCGTCAAAGAACGTGCGGTGATCGAGATGTACACTTACGTTAAGAACTTTATTGCTAAGCTGTTTTCATGTAGGTACTCATAAAGGCTCGGAGTTTCAAAGAAAGACCACTACCACCACCATTATTATCAACATCTACTTCCACATGCTCATACCAACAAAGATCAATACAAAAGCAAAGTTCAGAAAGATTCTACGTCAAAGTCCAAGAATCTACAAAGTTGAAAGACAAAGATCAATTTTAAGGATTCAATGATATCAAGATGTATGAGCATGTAAGAAAGGAAGAAAAAGTCATCATAAACAAAGATGTTTGTTAGTGCAAATATTACGATATTTAATCTATATAGTCTCGTTTGTTTTGTTGATAACAAACATGTAACTTGTAATACATAACGTAAAATGTATAAGTTACTTGCAATATTATTTTGTCTCAACATACTTTCAACACCTCTTGACGACTCAAGTCCTTGTATGCTACAACACAGGTTCGTACATGTTTGTTATGTTGCGTTATGATCAAAACCCTAACAAACCATTAAACATGTTTAGTTAAGTAGTTTTTATAAAACTAAAACCATTTTTATAAAACACTTAAGTAATCTTTGTTACTTACATTTTATAAAATACATAAACAAAAGTAAATGTGTTGGGTAAAAACCATAATCCATAACCCATGCCCATGACCCATGATCCATGATCCATAACCCATGACCCATTGCATGACATCATGCATGAAATCATGTTGGGTAAAACCCATGACCCATGACCCAAAGTCCATGACCCATGACCCAAATTCCATGACCCATGACCCAAAGTCCATAACCCATTGTCAAGATACATTGTATCTTGTTAAGTACCCATGACCCATGGTTCATTACCCATAACCCATAACCCGGTATATAACCCAAAACCCGGATTTGTTGCCCAGTACCGCGGTTCCGCCGGATCCCTTAGGGTTAGGCAGGCGGATCCCTTTGAGAAGGGATCCTTGGGCAGAAACATTGTTTTGTCTATAAATAGCAAACCATTCTTCTTTGTTTCTTGCACCTTTTCACACACTTTCTCTCCACCATTTCTAACATATTTAGATCAGTAGGAAACATGTAAAACACCCTCATCTCATATGATCATAATGCTTTTAACTTTCATTTGTTGTAAGCATACTCCCGATGTGATCCTCCAAAGAAAGCTACAGATCTTGCATCCTTACCTACTGAAGTTATCCTCCATCACAAGCATACAAGCACATGAAGATCTTCTACAACAAGCTTGGGAAACTTGTCATCTTCATTCATGGAAGACTAACTGCGTCATGCTTTGTGTTCTTGATGTTTGGTTTAGGATTTCATATCCATTAGACACATTATCTTGGATCTTGTCTTGTATCATCTTCTTGTATCTATAACTAGATTAGATGGTTTTATGTGTTTGTGCCATAAAACACAAGGTTTGTTATGTTGGGCCACAAAACATAACGGGTGTCATAGATGTGTCGTGTTGATCGGGTAATGGTTCCTCATTTGTAATGGAACCCGGTATCTAGCCTTGTACCAGATAAAGTGTAGGCGATTTGTGATAGGTTTGGTTCTACCTCGTGGAAGAACTTGGTTTCTAGCCTTGTACCGGATAAAGTGTAGGCGATGTAGTGATAAGGTTTGGTTCCACCTTGTGTGAAGGACTCGGTATTTAGCTTTGTATCGGATAAAGTATAAGCAACGTTGGGTAAGGTTTTCTCCGCCGAGAATGAAGTTTGTTGATCTAGTGAAGTGACTCTAGAGTCGGGTACTCGGTGAGTGGAGTAGGGCGAAGAGGAGCTTCGTGACCACTATAAATTCCCGTGTTGGTTTGTGTATCCTTTTACTTATCGCTTTACTTTTATTCTTGCTTTATATTGTTGATTGTCTATGTGGTTGATGTTTATGTTTGTGATGTATACTTGGTCTTTCATATAATCATAAACTATATTTAACACTTTACATATTATGACACGCTTGATCAAGAAAAACAAACTGGACTAATAATGGTGAAACTTTATTTATAATGAACCATAAATCTTATGGAATCTTATGTGATATTAAAGGGTTAGCCTTACATGCCGTGTCGTTAAATGCATCCTCGCGTTGAGATTAGCAAATGCAATGGTTTATACTATATTTGATACAAAATTTTAAGTTTGAAACGAAAACGTATTCACCCACTCTACGTTTTCCACAATGTTGATGAAGTAAAGGCAAAACCAACATTAGATCACAAGAACAAGAACAAAGAACAAAAATGTAAAGACTAAAAATATCATCAACTAAGAAAGTCAAAAAACAAGAGACGTCAGAAAACCTACATAATGCAGACCATGATGACCAACCCTTAAGGGGAGATTGTTGGGATTACTTGTAATCAGTACAAAGTGTCGGTCATTAGTTTATGTAATAGGTTGTCTTAATTAGGCTTATATGTTAGTTATTAGCCCACTAGCCCTTGTAATAGGTTGTCTTAATTACGGCGTAGAGAGGTTTTTTGCCTCTACGCCGTAGAGAATTGAAGACGGTTGATCATTTATAAGACGAGAGCTCTATGGCGTAGAGCTAAGTAAGTCTCTATGATGTAGAGAGGTTGAGCCCAACTTATTCTATAAATCAAACCCCGGTTCGTGTGTAAGGGTATCACTTATTCCAAGATCAACTTAGGGCTTTTCCATAGCGATTTCCCAACATATTCAAGCTGCAAATCAAGGAAGAAGAAGACTACATTCATCATCATCATTAATTTAATTCGGTTTGAAAATCATAACATCAAGACCTTGATATCATTAAAGGTTAATTTGTTTTTGTTGTTTAAACATGATTCTAGGCTAAACCCTTTATGTGTTATCATTGTTTATGCACTTATGATTCGTATGACATGATTTTATTGTTTTATGCATGATTTTATTGGATAGCCTATATGTTTGTTACCGATCCTTGTGTTTTTGTGTGTTAAGATTGTTTAGTTGATAATGGTTAGTCGTTAGGTCACAAGCTGAACATTAATTGTTTTATTGACTAATGGACAACAAATCACACTTAGTTGCTAGAATTATTATAGTTAACCTAGCGTAAATGAGATTAACAAACTAAAAGTGCAAGAAATGAATATAGACGAATGTTTATAGGATTTATGTGTTGAGAATTCAACACTAACATGTCATGTAGATTAGTTGGCAAAATTAATGGCTAAGATCTAGTTAAGTTATTATCTAAGATCATAGTAATAGTTAACTAGAAATTATAGGCATAGATCGAAATGAGATATATTGGTTTATGTGACTTTAAAGCCAATGGTAGAATCATGCTTAGACATTGCACACTTAATCATATTGTTAGAATTATAAGGAATGAGCAAGGTTAACATTGTCTTCTTCCCTGATTTCATTTTCATTTTATGTTCAGTTACCCGTGTTTTTATTTCTTTAATTAATTTTCAATTAACTGATTTTTTGGATCTAAAATGCAATTGGATTTTTAATTTGCTTTCTTTTAGTTTATAGTTCAGTTTCATTTTTATTAGCCAAATTTATGTTCTTTGGGTTTGACACTAGGTCTTACCAGAGATAGAATGCACACGACTGGGTACACTGCCCGTGAGTGTTTGTTAATCCGATGTTTTTCTTTGTATAAATTTAAAACCGAATTTCTGGACATCAGTGATATACTAACGAAATAACCCCTAAACATATTACACTCTACATTTTTTATTTCCCTAAACCCATTAAACGTTACTAGTAAGCTACCATGTAATAAAAGATTTTGACGAGCAATGCTTTTCCGATTATACATTTTTTTGCGAAAATGACTATATGGAAAGAATTTCAAGTTAGAATAACTTCAAGCAATGAAAAACTATTTCATATGCATTATTAGTACCCATGTGATGACTCTGGCAATATAAAAGTGGTAGTCGGTAATATTGTAAAGATAAGAGGTTAAAGCGATTCATAGCGGTTTGTTGTGCATAGTAGCTAAGAGATAACATGATAAACTTAATTACAATAATCTCTAAGTAAAATGATATTATGTTTTAAAGAAATTTGTACCATATCGAATTTTAATTTTTTTCAATCATGTCAATAAATAAATTTACATATACAAACCTTGTGAAGTTTATTTGTTTGAAACTTCTCATCTATAATAATATCTTAGTCTGCACCAGCGTTGCAATGCAATGCGCTGAAATAAAATTCGATGAATAATGTATTTTAGTATATTATTTTCTTTTTAGCAATAAATTCTGGATATCAAGAATTTTGTATAGCCGTGCCCGTTCGGCTCGAACCCATTGGCCGTGTCCGCTCGGGCTCGAGCCCGTTGGCCCGCGCCGTTCGGGCTCAAGCCCATTGGCCCGTTGTTCTGCTCGGGCTTGAATATTGTATAATGTGCTTTATTATTTGTAGTAGTAAAATTTAATCAGCGAATTGTGTTTTATTTGGTTGTACAATATGCTTGATAATTTGTATTTCTCATGTAAGGAGTGTTTTAAAAACTGTATTAATTGTATTTATTGACCATTTAAATAATTGACTACATTAAATAGCATTAATTTGGTGTTTTGTTGTACACTATGCTTCTTGTCCTGTACGTCTGAAAATTATGTGCATTAAAGTGTTGTACACTATGTTTCTTTTCTTGTAAGTAGTATTCATTATAGTCATTAATAACATTGACCACTTTAATAGCATTAATGTTGTAAGTCTGAAAATAAGTCTGAAAATTACATCATGCTTATTTTGTTGTACACTATGCTTATTTCGTTGTAAATCTGAAAATTGGTTGCAGCTATTGTACATTGTGCTTAAATGGTTGTAATTTTTGGTGAAGGGGTGTTTTTAATAGCATTAATGATTTTGATAGAATTTTGGTCTTAAAATGACATCACGCTTTATTTTGTTGTACAATATGCTTACTTTGTTGTAATTCTGAAATTTGGGTGCATTAATGTTGTAAACTATGCTTAATTTCTTGTACGTGTTAAAATTAAGAGTGAGGTGACTTCGTGCATTATAAGTAGTATAGATAAAGACCGAGTCTTAAGACTTAAATGTTGAGTCTTAAGTACTCAAATTAACCTCTTCACTTCAAAATTTCGGTTATGAAGTTTTAATCCCAAAAAAAAATAAATAAATAAATAAATAAATAAATAAATAATAATAATAATAATAATAATAATAATAATAATAATAATAATAATAATAATAATAATAATAATAATAATAAGAAAAGAAATAAAAATAATAAAATCTTTTTGAAGTCAAGCTGTGGTCACTTTTAACTCAATGTCCAAAATGGTCATGCAAACCACTCGACCATTACCCACCCAAAATTCGCCCACTTGCATGGCTGACTGACTCATGACTCCACCCAAAATTCGCCACATGTCCAAATGAAAGTACAAATAATAAAAAAAGTACAAAAGTGTACATTCATTTGGACACGTGGCGAATTTGAAGTGAATCTGAAATCAAATGGTTCTTCATGACCATTTTGGACATTGGGTTAAAACTTGACCACAAAGGAGACTTCAAAAAGATTTTGAACTATTATCTTTCTATACTTTTCTAATAATAAATCTCTTGACGCATTCTTTTTGTTTTCATATATTCATAGATAGGCTATTGGTAATCAAGTGTACTTAGAGCACTAGGTGTCACGACAAGGCTTAGCCTCTTCGTCGTGCCACCTCAGCGCCACATCAGCATCTCACTTTTCCACAACTAACCACAACAAACCCCCTCCTCACTTATAACAAACATCAACCTCTTCATTTGGGGCCACCACTACCACTTTATTTCTTTTTAAAATTTCTAAATAAACTAAATTTATTTATTAAAATAAAATACAACACAATATATTTAAAAAAAAATTATAAATTAAAAAAAAAAAAAAAAAAAAAAAAAAAAAAAAGCGTTATTACTTCTTTACAAAAATACATAAATACATTTTCTCCTTGCAACAACTTTTAAGGTATCTAACTTTTACTTTTGTTTGTTTAACTATACATCTTCTTCCTAAAACCACACACACTACACACACTAAAAAAAACCATCTTCTTCTTCCTAAAACCATACACACTACACACACTAAAAATGCCATTTTCAAATATATGCGTTCGTAGTAGTGGGTTTGTCAGGAGTTTTGCTTCGTCTTCAGGATGGCGAGTATGCTCACGGCGGCCGACGGCGAAGGGGGCGGTGTCACGGCGGCCGACGACGAGCTGCCACGCTGGACGGCGAGGGGTCACGAAGAGGCGACACCGTGTGCTCTTAGGCCTTGTTTACTAAAATAAGTAGTGTGGAGGGGTGTGGGCCCATGTCTATATCAATCACTTATTCAAGACACATTCATTTTTGTGAGTCTCCCCAATAAGTGACATTAAAGGATGGGCCCACTCATTAAGAGGCAATAAAAGAAAAAGTAAACACCCCCTTAATGTAATTAGGGTCCTATGGTTTATACCCCATTTGACCTATTTTTATTATCTCAAATTTTGTGAGCCTATAATGTGCAAATAACAATGTTTTTTCAATCAAGTTATTAACTTTTCACTCATTTTAAAAAGTCAAATCATTTTTTTTAAATGTAACATTTGACTAATTTATTAATAAATTAGGTTTTTGTTTATGTTTGTCTTTCTTTGTTTAGATCATACGTAAAGCGTATAAGTTGTTCAAATAATTCGAGTAGTATATTTGTTAAAAAGTATGCTACATTATTATAATTCAGTATTTTATAGACTTACATTTTAGTATTTCACAATGATGATTCGTTGTTTTTTTTTTTTTAATTTTTATTATGTTTAAATGCTGGAAATTGCTTTGCTTTAACTAAAAAAAATGTTGTTTTTTACCGAAGACAACTCAAATTCAAGTGGCGTCGACGCTCACTATTTTTATGAAACGGAAGAAACTCAATTATCTACATGAACATCATCTTTTTTTACCGATAAGGCACAATAAACCATAAATAATAAATATTTATATTATTTTAGTAAAATTAATATTTTAGTAAAACGAAAATAGGTGGTCACTAATTCGACAACATTTGTTGGAAGAGTTAGACTTTCTCGAGCTAAATTACACGGTTATGTGGCCAGTTATATTTATATCCCTGACACAAAATTATATATGTTTTCCGCTTTGGTCTGGTCCAAACCCATCACAAGAAAGTGGTCCCATTGTGATTGCTAGGGCTGATCATCGGGCGAAAACCAAACCGGACCGGACCGAGAAAAACCGGACCGGACCAAGACCGAATCCGGCAAAAAACCTAGACCGAGACCGAATATGGTCGGTTCGGTCCGGTCCGGTCCGGTCTCGGTCGGTCCGTCGGTCGGTCCGGTCCAACAAGGCTAAATTTTCGGTTTGTGGTGCGGACGGTCCGGACCGGACCGACCGAGACCGATTTGCCAAAATGGTGAGACGAGACGGACCGCGGTCCTTGGTCCGTCGGTTCGGTTTGGTCCGGTCGGTTTTGTCGGTCGATCCGGTCCATCCGTCCGTTTGCTCACCCTTAGTGATTGCACATGTGAGGATGCTCATTACATTTATGTGAAGCTAGATGAAAGTTGTCCAATCCCGTCAAATCACCAACAATAGAGGAGGTACAAAACTAATGTCGCATCCGCATGGGAAACTATGTATTTAAGTCGACAACGCATGTATACTCAAATTATTCAGAATGAAAGACAAATGTATTCATGACTTTTTATTTTATAAAGTTATTACAATTGTTATATGTTATTATTTTTTAATAAACAATTTATTTTCTTGTTAACTATTTGTATTCTGATAATACACTGATAAATTTTTTTAATTAGAAATAAACTAAAAATAACGACAAAATAAATTAAAAGAGGTATTAATTAATATTTAAAAAAAGGTAATTATTATTTAATGATAAGTTAATGGTCAAAAGATAATGAGGTAAAAAGAAGTAAATACTAATGATTGGTAATCATTAATGGGTGGTGGTGGGGTGAGCCTCCTAAATTAATGGGGTACAAACCCACAAAGCCATGTTTGGTGAAACAAGATTATCTGAAATTTTGAAAAATAATCTTCTAATTTTGAACGCTCCTCAAACCAACGTTTCAGAAAATTATGGAGATTATAATTTGCAAATTTACTAAGATACCCTTCCTTAAACCCACGTTCTATTATAAATCCATGGTAACCTAGCCGTCTTCAATCTTTCACGACCTCATACATAGCAATCAATCACTCAATATCTTGGTGGATCAATAAATCGCACTTGTTGTTGAGCTCGAAAACTTGGCTCGTAATCCCATCTCTCTTTTTCGTCTCCCACTTGTGGCAAGTACGTACCATGTTTACATTACCAGCATTGTGTTCTTCAGTTAATTGCATGATCTTTTCTTTTTCTTCCGTTGGTAATTTCTGATGTTCTATGGTTTAAGTTATATTGTTGATTAAGCAAACAGTCAATGTAGCAAACCAGATCAAACAAACAGTCAAATAAAAACTCAACTGATGTTGTCAATGTAGCAAACCCATTTGGTGTAGAACGCTCGTAATGAAATTATATAAGCATGAATCATAAATATTTAATATTAATATATTGTTGATGTAATATAGCACAATATAATTAATCACACTAAAATACAACATATTGCCATTGATGTAAGGCCGGTACATACAATTCTTAATAGTTAAGTATGCTGTATACGTTAACAAAAAGGTGAAAATTATTTGTTGCATTTTTTAGTGTAGATTACTTGTAGTTTAAGAGCATGTTAACATTTGTTAATAAAATGTTTACCATCTCAACTGAGTTGCTCTAGTTATGTTATATTCTTTTTATTTTGTTCATATTTTGGGATGTTAAAATTGACCCATGAAACTACTGTGAAAGCTTTTGTATTAATTTTTTACTGATGAAGCATTCGAAATCAATATTCCCATTGATAGGCCTATAAAACTTGAGTTTTGTGGAACCACTGTATAAATCATTAAATCTGCAAGACCATCTTTAGACACATTGACAAACAAAATAAGAAGATAACAAACAAAAAGAAAAACAACATGTTTAGTCAAGAATTTTAGACTAAAGACATTTTTTGTTACCATATTGGTTAGAATTTGGTTTAGATGGCCATTTTTCCAACTTTAGTTATGCATGGGACACATGCAGAGTGTTTAAAATGAAGAATACTTCATAAGTAAAACCCTTTGGTATTTCGGTACCAAAATCGGGATATCCATATGTCTGATCTTGTTTATTATTGGCACCGATTTCTTTTTTCTTTTTCTTTTTTTTTGTTGTGTGTGTGTCTTGAGCTAGTTTTATAATACCGGTACCGTACCGGGTAAAGAGAACCGGTACCGGTACGGTTCCGGTGCCGTAGCATTTATCCGGTACCAATGCTCATCCCTATTTTGGAAGCAATTCGGTGACTTTTTAGATACTCCTTTAGGAAGAAGTTTCGGGGTAAGTAATACTTAATTATGTGTTAATTGCTTATGTTTGGGATATTCCATTCTTGCATATTGTAATGATTAATAGGAAATACAGTAGTATTTTGTATGCATAACTTGAATGGTAGAATAAGATCACATAAGAGTATTTGTTGCTAAAAAGAATGGGAAGTTTAGGTTTGTCTTATTTGTAATTGAACTTCAAGATCACAAGTATCTATTTAGCAGCTTGAGGGTTCTTACTGAGATATTATTGCATTTTTTGGATTCAGATCTTGCATTGTTTGCATGTATTTTTTTGGTGTGATTTCTGAGTTGTAGGTGGCCACTGTTTGCATGTATTTTTTTGGTGTGATTTCTGGTGTGATTTCTTGCTAGCTATATGATCTACATATATATATACATATATATTTTTTATAAGTTGCTTAGCTCAAAGAATGCTCCAGTAGGTCAGAACATTATTAAGACTTAAACTATTTTATTTGTATTTAGGATTGCGTTGGATGTATAGATGGTACACACATAGGAGCATGTATCCCAGAGAATCAACAAGTACCTTATATAGGTAGAAAAGGGGTACCTACTTTCAATATAATGGCAACCTGCGATTTTAATTTGTGTTTTACTTTTATATCGGTGGGATGGGAAGGATCAGCACATGATACAAGGGTTTTTCTTCACGCTCTCAACACACCATCAATGAACTTTTCCAAGCCACCTAGAGGTACTTATATATATGTATGTAATTATTTCTATGTTACTTGTAGAAACAATTCACTTATTTGTTTCTTATCCATTTTACCGGTAAATACTATTTGGTAGATAAAGGATATCACGATAGAAATGGATATCTAGTTCCATATTCAAGACAAGATACCATCAATCTCGGTTTGAATATGAGCCACCAAACAACAAGCAAGAAGCTTTCAACCGCAAGCATTCATCTTTAAGGAGTTACATTGAAAGATCATTGGTCTTAAAGAAACGATGGAAAATACTTGGTAGAATGCCTAAATATAGCGTGCAAACTCAGATTGATGTTATTATCGCTGCATTTGCTTTACATAACTACATCCGTAACAGTTCACAAGAAGACTTGATGTTTACGGTGATGGAGGAACATCCAGATTATATACCACGAGATGAACTTCACGATGTTCATAATCATAACACGAACAATGAAGACAATTCTGAAGGAGCATCTAATGAGATGAAGCATATACGTAATGGTATTGCTACTTTAATATGGAATGCACATCATTGATGATAATTTAACATCATTTTTAATGTTGTTCGAATTTTTACATGAATCTTAGCTTTTCATGCAATGCTACATATTTATGATTTATATCAATAATTGTATTTATTATTTCTATTCATATTGGCTTATATATTTATATGTCTAGTTATGTCATTTTACACTTTTAATCTACAATTACTGACTAGTTTGCCAAACATCACTAAAAAAAAGCTACAATTTTAATCTTTTTCGGACCAAAGAATAAACACCAACATCGAAGATCGGCAACAACATCGACATCGAGAACAACACCGGCACCGACAATGACTATGGTTGCCAAACATACCCGTAATTAGTATGAGTGACTTTAGTTAGTCTTTTCATATTCATAAGTTACATAAATGCGTTCAACTAACGAGAAGTATAAATAAGTACATTGATTTTTCCTCCAAAGTGTACATCCTAAACAATAAACAATCTCTAAAAACTAATTAGTGATGTTCACGAGACAAAGGGTTCTCATGAATGTTGGAATCACTCCTAAACTATATTTCAAGTGTTTGTAATTAATATGTAATAGGTTGCTTAATTAGGCTTTTATGTTTGTATTAATGGCAAGGCTTATGTAGAAAGCCCATAAGCCTTGGCCCAAGCCAATAATAAGGAAAGGAAGGGAACTTGTGTGTTGCCCTAGTTCCTTTCCCTATAAATAGACTTGTAAACCTTCATTTGAAGGTTGGTTGTTCACTTTTCAATATACTCCTACGCATAACCTTTCATCATTCATATCGTGTGTGTGTGTGTGTGTGTTCATCCGCTCACATCTTATCTATATTTCTAACATATTGATGCTTGTGTTACAATATGGTGACCTAACAAAGGTATCATTCGCCATCTAGTTGGGTGAAACATATTTGTTTTTGAAGTTTTTTTCTATACGCTGGTTTCTGTGTATTAAACTTTCATACGCATAAAAGCTCAAATTTTTACACTTAAAAAACTCAAGATTTTTGTGGTTTAAGGTTTATTTAGTGTTAAGGTTTAAGTTTTTAGCATCAAGTTTGAAACTTTACGTGTGTAGAATCATTTTTGAGCTTGGTTTTGATTCGTAGTACTTTCTACGCATAAGGTGAAAAAGTGTTTTGGATCATCAAGTTTCATACTTTTGTGTTATTTTGGTGATATTGAAGCTATTTCATCATAAAAATCGTGTTTCTAAACACTTTTGGGCATAAAATCGCTTTTGGTGAAGTTTGGTACTTTCTACTCATAAGAAAACCCTAGTTTTACTCAGAAGCTTCAAAGTCTACGCCTAAGCATCTGTTACGCATAAGCTTCTCATCATTTGATCTTCAATGTTATTGGTTTACTCGGTGTTTTCTTGCTTGGATAAGCCCGAAAACACTTCGACTTTGGATATCTTTTACATCGGTATAAGTGTAAAGGATTTTGGGCAAACCCTAGTTTTACGCCTAAGCTAAAAACTTACGCGTAGAATTCTTTCTTGCCTAAGCATTTTCACGCCTAAGCTTGTCTTACGATAAGCAAATCTTACGCATAAGGATTCTACTACTAAGCCTTTGGTTTACGCCTAAGCTAAGTTTTCCTCAAGTCTACGCTAAGCTATTCCTACGCGTAAGCTCTCTTTTACGCGTAAGTTGGTTTTTACGCATAAGGTGCTTTCTACGCCTAAGTCGGTTTCTACGCATAAGGTTACTTCATCAACATTGTTTCATTCGACTACAAAGATCCATCATCAACACAAGTTTCAAGATGTCTCAACCACCATACTCTAGCTATTTTCCTCATGTGTATCCCCAACAACAACAACAACAACAATTCTATCAACAATATCCTCCACCATCTCCACAACAAGTGCAACAATTTCAACAACAAGGAGCAATTCCTCTTCCACCACAAATGGTTCCACCAAACCCTAGTCAACAAGTACAACATTACACATACTTTCAAAATCAAGATCCACCAAGTATGCTATGAATGGTACAACACCAAAGGAACCGTCTTGGTTTGCAAAGATGTGTGAAGCTTTAAGTAGCCAACAATCCATTCATGAAGTCGGATCACTTGATAGACCTCCAATGCTCACTCCCGAAACTACGATCAATGGGTGATAAGGTTCTTTAGGTTTTGTGATCTAAAGAAGCCACATGGAAAGTTCTTGAAGAAGGTCATCCTTGAAGGTCCATTTCGATGCCTACTCTCACCGCATCTTGAGATCCGAATGCTAATCCACCAAGAGATGATATCACCAACGTTGTCGGTCTTGATCAACTTACTACCGACCAACTTCTACACTTAGAAGCCGATGAACTTGCAATGCAATATATCCTTTTGGGATTACCCAACCGATACTCAGAGTGTTGATGCTCAAGATCGCTAAAGCAATGTGGAGCACATTCATCTTCTAATGGAAGGCACATAACTCAATCAAGAAGACATGGAATCCAAAATCTACTTAGCATATGAACACTTCATGATTGAACCAGGGAGACATTAGAGTCATATCATCATCGATTCTCGACATCATCAATGACTTGGAAAACATAATATCATTATGCCAAGAATTGCAACAACACAAAGTTCCCGAGTAGTCTTGGTCCCGATTGGGAAAAGTATGTTATTTTCATCCGCTGCTTAAGAATCTTCATCATGCTACATACGGATTGTTGTATGACTATTTGAAGCCCCACCAAAAGGAAGTTGACAAAGAAAGGATCATCCGTGGAGTCCCTCGCCGCCTTCACTTCCGGATAATCAAACTCTAGCTTTGTGGGCTCAAGCATGTTATCCTCAATTCCCGACCTTACAAACTGCCTTCACAAATCCTCCACAACCAATCGCTCGATCACACCATATGATCCTCACAAGAAAATCAAGAAACTCCATACAACAACAACAATGATCAAGCACTTTACAAATAATCTAATGAGGATGCGAAGCTTTCGATGCATTGCAACAAGGGTTTGTCATGATTGCTAGAGCCTTCGGTCGATATTCTAACAAATCCAACAATCGCATTCGCACCTCATCTAACACAAGGAATCAAGTCGTTGTTAACAATGGAAGAGTTGAAGTTCGTAATCGTGGTAATGTTCGCCGATGGGTAGTGGTCAAGGATTTAATGCTAATGGAAGGAATAACATGGGTGCTCCACAACAACAAAGGGTTCAAGTGGTTGATCGTGAAATGCTCGATCGGGATTAATGGTCTTCGTTGTTATAATCAGAATGAGAAGGGTCATCCGCTAATGCATGCCCAAAGCCGAGGACAAGAGGCAACGCTTATCACAAAGAGGCTTTACTCTTGGCTCTCAAGGATGAAGTCAGGAACTCTTACCAACAAGGAACAGAGCTTCATGGCAAATGCAGATTCGATGATGACATGGAGGACTTGCAGCTAATGCAAAGCAGTGATGTTAATGGCAAACATGCAAGAACTCCACATGAGTGACACAGCCCAGTGTATGACACCGACGGCTTGTCTCGTGTACCGGATCAAACTATATTCATTATCGATCCGATATCTCCGCCAACATCCGCATCCGACGAGGATCGAGTGTTCAACATGAGCCGTCTACATCTCATTCCGATGATAATCAAATAGATCCCGTAGTTATATTTGACGATCAAGATGACCTTATGGTTAATATTGATAATCAAGTTGACTCCGTGGTTATATTTGAGGATCTAAATAATGATCATGTTGAGACTCACGTTGAACAAGCTGAACCTGTGTCTAATCCAGATCTTGAGCTCATGACCAACTTAATTAAGACCCAAAAATCTCGAATGGAAAAGTGCCAAGACATCAATAAGAAATTACAGGAGAAAATTGCACTGTTGACTAAGGATAATGAATGCTATAAGTTCCAACTCAACATTTTTCAAACTAAAGAGAAACGTGAAAAAGGTTTTGAAGTCGCATTTGCTAAATCATACCAAAATGAAAAATCTTTGGAAAAACAGATATGTGATCTAGTTGCATCCAAGAATGCTTTGTTGTCTCAAATAGAACAACTGAAATATGATCATAAACAACAACTTAACGCCTCACTTCGAAACTCAAAAGCCAAGTCCGAGTTGTTAACTTGTCAAAACAGCTTTGTGAATACAAAAGCATTCAAGGAAACAAATAGATGACTATCTTGAGGAAATTGTCGACTTACAAAACAAAATCAAAGAGTTTCAAATGTTGTTTACAAACATGGTGAGTCAATCACAACTATTCAAAAGTTTACTTTTAAACCAAATCCAAATGGATATGGACCGAATCTTGCCGATTACAAACCAAAGTTTTCACATAGAGCATTCAAACCAAATCCTCAAGTCTACAAAGCGTAACACGAATTGATGATTCCATTATGAGTGTTGTTGAATATAATCGTATGGAGGAATTAGATGCGTAAGACGAGAGTCGGTCAAAATTGAAAATGTTGTTTATTGCAAACCATTTAACTATTCAAAAGCCATAACTTTCGTCGCACAACAGATAATTCTAACACACCTTGGGTTATCACGCCTACTTCGAGTCTTCTAATGTTGGTCCCCAACCCAATATCGCACAAATTAATGGTCCTTTACCTTCACTCGTGAAGTAAAACATTACCCGAACGATGTCAAATTCTTAAATATTTTGAAACATTCATATCGGACATCAAACTTTTGGAACGACATCAAACTTTTGGAACGTGAAATTGAAATCAAAAAAAGTTGAACATTTTCAATCGCCTCATGCGCGAAAAATCAAAGAGATATTTTTCAAAAGAATTTTACCTCATGTCCGAAATTTGAAAATGTGTGCAATATATTGGGAAAGGATTTTCACAAGGAGCTTGGACTTATGAAAACAGCTTTCGAGAAAATGAAACATCGATTTCAAATACTAAACGAAAAAGAAAATGTTAAGAAAAGATGTTGATCGACTCTTGGAAGATGTTATCTCGGCCGATACCATAAATGTTGTGTTACTACATACCGTTGCATATGCATTTGATTATATCGTCATTGATTCTTCTGTTGATTCGAAAATGTTGAGAATACCGATAATGTGTCACAAATCAAGTCTTTAAAAGTTGAAAATGAGCGATTGTTAAATGAGCTTTCAAATGCAAAACGTCGCCTTCAATGGTGTCAAAAGATTGTCAAAATCGAGAACTCGCTTTGCAAAACAAAATCAACCAGCTTGCATACAAAAACTCTTAATCCAAAACTTGAGCAACTGGATGATGAAAACGTGTCTTTAAAGTGTCAAATTTCAAAATATGAACAAGAAATTTCAAAAGTTAAAACGGAATATGGTGTCATATTTGATTTACTCAAAAAGACTCGTGCTCAAGCGTCAAAAGATGTTGATGATCATCTTGCATATACCAAAGATGTTTTACGACAAAATGGAAACACTCGTTCTGAAAATCAAGATTTGTTACACACTATCCATGATCTAAAAGCAGAGTTGGTGAAACTTAAGCAAGATAGGAATAGTAACACAAACGTAATTGCACCAGAATTCTTAGAACGCCTAATGACACATCACAAGAAACTAATGTGCTTCCTCTCATCGAAACAGAATAGTTGCCTCTTTTCCCAACGCTAGCACTTCACAACTTAAGAGCACCACAAGGAAGAATAGGAAGTTGCGACGTAAGAAAAGAACAATAAAGACCTCTCAAGTAGAAGAACACCTTAGGACTTTGAATAAGACTCAAGTTGCACCCACTTTAGACATTGCGTTAGACAAATGTAATAGAAAAAGTGATGTAACGAATGTCGAACCTTTAAGTACTTTAAATGTTATGTTTGAAGCTTCTTGTGTTGGTTGTCGAAAAGCATGTTTTCTCGTTGTCATGATAAATGTGTTGCTAATGCTATCTTATCTCGTAAGCGGAATAATAGAAAACGGAATACCTCTAGGCCCACTAATGCTTCTAAGTCTCGTGCTAGGTAAACCACCCTCTAGTGTTCATGCTACGATCATTGATGTACCCATAGAACCCCTTCACCTCCTAGGAAGAACTTATCACCTAGTGCATTCACTAAGACCAAAGCTAAGACTAGTTGGAGATGGCGTAAATGGTTACATAATACACTTGGCTTTAAATGGATACCTAAAATCATAAACATGTGTGTTTCAACTATAATCGCATCGGAACCTCTAACTCTTCGGGTTCCACATCTACTTCTATTCCATCCGTGTCGTCTGTGTGTAATGCAGTGATACAGATCATCCTCTGGATTGTTGATAGCGGATGTTCCCGACACATGACAGCAATCTCAAATCATTATCAAACTTTGTTTCAAAGTTCATTGGCACCGCGTTTCGGAATGATCACTCAGCAGCTATCATGGGCTACGGAGATTACATCAATGGAAACATCGAAATTAGCGTGGTTTATTATGTGGAAGGTCTCGGTCACAATCTCTTCTCGCTTGGTCAATTTTGTGATGGAGATTTGGAAGTTGCTTTTCGGGAGAAAACTTGTTTCATTCGTGATCTACAAGGAAACGATCTTATGTCCGGAACCCGCACATCAAGTCTTTACACAATCTCAATGCAAGACATGATTGCTTCATCTCCCATCCGTCTACTTTCAAAGGCAACATCTACAAAATCTTGGCTATGGCACCGCTGCCTTTCACACTTAAACTTTCAAACCATAACCAATCTTGCACGCTACAAACTTGTTGAAGGTCTCCCAAGATTTCGGTATTCTAAAGATCACCTATGCTCACCATGTGAACAAGGGAAAAGCACTCGTGCTCACTTTCCTTCAAAGGTGGAACACAACTCAAAGATGTGCTTCATCTTCTTCACATGGATTTGTGTGGTCCGATGCGCAGTGCACGATTAATGGCAAACGCTACATTTTGGTAATTGTCGATGACTACTCAAGATGGACTTGGGTTTATTTTCTTCAAGTAAAGATCAAGCTCCACAGATGATCATCACCTTTCTCACGAAAATTCAAGTTCACCCGAACACAATGACAAATCGTAATGCATAAAGGAACCGAATTTGTGAATCAAACTCTTCGTGCATATTATGAGAAAGTGGAATTGAGCATCAAACATCCATTGCACGAACACCGTAACAAAACGGAGTTGTTGAAAGACGAAACCGTACGTTAGTGGAAGCTGCAAGAACGATGTTGATAAATGCAAAACTTCCAGATTACTTGTGGGCTGAAGCTGTATCTACTGCATGCTACACTCAAAACCGTTCAATGATTACTAAACGCCACAACAAAACACCTTATGAGCTTATCCACAACCACAAACCGAATCTCAAACACTTTCATGTATTTGGATCCCTTTGTTACCCAAATAATGATCGTGATGACTTTGGTAAGCTCAAGGCTAAAGCTGACATTGGAGTCTTTGTTGGATACTGTGAAAATTCTAAAGGATACCGGATCTGGAATCGTCGTACAAGGGAGATTATGGAAACGATTCATGCAAATTTCGATGAGCTTACGAAATGGCTTCGAGCAAAACAACTTGGAACCCGGACATAACCGCTAAACTTCCCCAAACCCCATCATCACCGAACCAAGCTTACAACTTACTCGACGTCAAATGGAACAACTATTTGCTCCTCTGTTTAGTGATGATATTGATCAACGTGCTCCAGATGTATCAAATGTTTCACCGCTCAACCCGATAATAATCCAATACCGATACACCAAACAACAACAACTCGCTGAAGAAGCACCTCCAATTGATTCTACAACAACAAATTAACAAACCGCATCCAATGACGCCGAACCAACGATGATCTTCTCAACCATGAAGTACCCCACCGCAGATTATGATCCAAATGCTTTCTTCAACCCTTTTGCAAATGAAACCGCCACTCGATGTTGCGGAATCATCTACAAGCCATTTGAATCCTCCTAATCGCACAATGTATATCAACATCAACCCTCCACACATCGTTGGACTAGAGACCATCCTCTTGTGAACATTATTGGAAACCCGAATCAACCAACAGAATTAGACAACGCCTTCAGACCGACGGTGAACATTGCATTTATGCACTCACCGTCCGCCAAGTCGAACCCAAAATATTAAAGAAGCCATGACATATGACAACCGGATTGAATCCATGCAAGAAGAACTTAACCGCTTTAAACGTCTTGAAGTATGGGAATTGGTTGCAAAACCAACAGGGTCTATGTTATTGGTCCGAAATGGATTTGGAAAACAAGTTGATGTCAAGGTACGGTTATCGTAAATAAGTCACGCCTGGTGGCTAAGGGTTATAGACAAGAAGAAGGGATTGACTACGAGGAATCATTCGCACCGGTTGCTAGACTTGAGGTCGTTCGGATTTTTCCGCATTCGCGCTCACATGAACATCACGGTCTTTCGATGGACGCCAAAACCGCTTTTCTAAATGGTAATCTGAAGGAAACGGTCTATGTTAGTCACCGAAGGATTTGTTGATCCGTAGTTCCCTAATCACGCCTACAAACCGAACAAGGCTCTCTACGGTCTCAAACAAGCCCCTGCGTGGTATGATAAGTTGTCATCCTTTCTCATCTCTCATAATTTCATCAAAGGATCGGTCGACCCAACACTATTCATACAATATCACGGGAACACATTTTAATCGCTCAAATTTATGTGGATGACATCATTTTGGGTCAACACATCTAAAGTACTCAAACGCTTTTTCAAAACTTATGAAAAACATTTTGAAATGTCCATGATGGGTGAACTTACGCTCTTTCTAGGACCGCAAGTTCATCAATCACCCCGTGGTATTTTCCCGAGTCACCCAAATATGCTCTTGAAATTTTAAACAAACATGGAATGCAAAATCGTGATACCTATGCCACACCGATGGCACATACCAAGAAACCGGACGCGATTTGCATGGGAAATTGGTTGACCCTACCAAATACCAAAGTATTATTGGGTCTCTCATGTATCTAACAACCAAGAGACCGATATTGTATTTGTTGTATATCTTTGCTCCCGCTATCGTCGAGACCAACCGAAACTCACCTCTCGAGGCTAAAAGAATCCTCCGATACATCAAGGGAACCATTAATTTGGGATCCGTATCCGGGATTCTCGGTTTTGAACTAATAGCTTTTTCGACGACGATCACGCAGTTGCTTAGATTCTCGAAAAGTACTTGTGTGCTCTACAATTTCTTGGTGATAAACCGTGTCATGGCAATCGAAGAAGCAGGATTGTACATCGCCGTCCTCAACCAAGCGTAATATGTAGCCATGTCGGCGTGTTGTGCTCAAGTCATTTGGATGAGAACACAACTCAAAGACTATGGTTACGTATTTGATGTAATCCCGATGTATCGCGACAATCGAAGTGCT
Organism: Chrysanthemum lavandulifolium; assembly: GCA_022545495.1. Taxonomy (NCBI): domain Eukaryota; kingdom Viridiplantae; phylum Streptophyta; class Magnoliopsida; order Asterales; family Asteraceae; genus Chrysanthemum; species Chrysanthemum lavandulifolium. The sequence continues at coordinate 140,603,775 of CM040239.1, forward strand.
ATTGCGATCTCGCAACTCCGTCCAACATTCAAGTCTAAGCACATCGATCTTCGATATCATTTCATCAAGGAGCATGTGGAAAAGGGTACCGTTGAATTATATTTTGTGGTATCGAATATCAATCGCGCACCTTCTCACCAAAGCCTTAGCTCCCGCTAGGTTTACCGAGTTGGTCCACCGGATTGGTATGAGGTGTTTGACTCGAGAGAACCGGACGAACTTTTGACACATTCTTAAAACCAACAAACACCAAAACCTCTTTTGTAAATATTTTATCAAAAACAAAATACAAAAATAAAAAAAATTTAAAATACAAAAATATTCTTCTCTCTAAATTTCTTTCAACATGGCAAGTACAAATCTTCCGTCAACACTTTACTCTTTCAAACATTTCAATATTTTTACGGTCAAGTGTTGAGGGGGAGAAAGTAAATATTTTATGTTTCATAAAACCTTGTACTTGCATGTTATCCTGCTTTGGTTGTATCATTGATAATGGTGGATACGTTTCTTGTTTCTTGACACTCCTCTGACCCAAATTTGTAAAATTTCTATTTTTAAAGTCGAGGGGAGTGTCGTCAAGTTTCTTTCCAAACTTACACTTTGTGCTTAACCAAAATGGAAGTTATGGGCTATGGATGAAAATGGTTGAGGTGGAGGGACCATAATTGTCAAAAGTTTAAACTTATTTTTACAAAACCTTCCACCTAATTTCACTTAACATTTATTACAAACATTTAATACTTTAACCACCCATATCCACGCCTATAATCAAAACTCAAATCCGTGTTATAATCTTCGAATTTGTAAGTGTTTTAAGCTTCTTTGAGTGATTCTAAACATTGGTTTTAAATGGTATACAAATCCAACGGTTTGATTTTCCTAAATGATGATTTTGTGTTCTACGCTATGCGTATGAACATGAAATCACATTTGGTTGATTTTGATGAAATGGGTTGTGTTTTCAAAGTTTAATATCATGTTTTAAAACCATTTTCATCAAGAAATCAACCCGTAAAATGTTTTTAATCACTTTTCAAATTTAGGGTTTATGCGTGAAATTGGGTGTTTTCTATTGTGAGTGTTTCGGACAATTAGAGGCTTGTAAGATGATTGTTACATGTTTAATTAACCAAAACAACCTTGAATCATACCCAAAACATCTAATTTTGCTAAATTAAACTTTAGGGTTTAAGTACTCGTTGAAATGGGTACTTTTGATTCTTGAGGTGTTTGATGTTAAAACTTGTTGAAAGCATCTCATTAGCTTCTAAGACATCCCGTAAATCATTTGGTACAATTTCCATGGTTAGATTTCTTAGGCGTAGGATTTGAATCTTTAGGGTTTAAGTTTACGCATAAACTTACTCTACGCCAGAACCATATTCCTTGTGATAACATGTGATTTTGAAAGAGGTTGAATAAAATGTTAATGGAAATGTTATGATTGATTTATTTCGTGTTTTACGCGCTCAAAATCGTAATCAAGGGTAAAATTGGATTCTACGCTAAGGATTACCTTACGCGTAGATGTTTACACGTAAGAGAAATCTTACGCGAACTCTTACGCGTAAGGTTCTACAAAGGGACCACGCGATCCCGTGAAGGATATGCGTAAACTTGAGTTCACGATAAGGTTCACTCACGAGTAAACCTTACGCATAAGCTCCCAACATACGCCACGCTGTAAGCCTTATGCCAAGAGCCTTTTCCCACGCTGTAAGATTTCTTACGCGTAAGAGACTCCTACGCATAAGCTTAGGTCTACGCGTATGGTTACACACTGTTTACGCATAAGCTTGCATTCTTACGCTTAAGCCTAAATTTTAACTTTACCAATGAATTGTTACGCGTACAAACTTGTAAATAAGTTACTCATAACGTCACAAGACCAAAATGTCACTAATAAGCTATAATGGTTAAAATGTTGTGTGAATGAGTGAAAATTTGGACTTTAAAATTCAAAATTAATATACTCACGAAACTTATCACGACTACTTTGGACTATTGGACAACAAGTGACATTGGACTCAGAATATTCATTAACATAACATATTCAATAATTGGACAATAAAATCAACTTTTGACTAACGTAATGTCTTTCGATATGTTGGTTCTTTTGGCTCAATATCTTTCAGATCACGATATGGACATCACAATGGAAAACGTTAACGCACCAAACGAGCTCACAATGGAAGACATTTTCCCTACTGGTTACAGTATGAAGATTGGAAAGAACAACCTTAAGGTTGACTTTGAGAACTTCACATGCTCTGAGTCTTCGTGCCGAATAGCCGTGGATATTCTTAAGACTCATCCCTACAACAACATGCTCACCAACTCAAAGAACGGTACCGTAGATCTATATTCATCGCCTGCACACAATGAAGAAAGTTGATGGTCAAGATGTTGTCACGGTGACTCTCAACAATAAACAAGTCACCGCCATCATTGTCGATTTACGAGCAATTCTTCCGCTCCCCTCGCTATCCAAATTACCAGTATGTTCCTACTCCATCCAAGAGGCTACACTACAATTCATGGTCGATATTGGCTATGATGAAGTCATGGAATCATTACCAAACACTCTTCAGTCGATTTAAAGAACATCCCTCAGCCATGGAGAACTTTATACATCATGATCGCAAAGTCTGTTTCCGGTAGAGACAGCGGTTATGAGCATCCTAAGCTAATGGAACTACAAATCTTCTGGGGCATGGTCAACAAAATGCACATTGACTACGCAAGTCTGATATGGGAAGACATGATGTCTTACCTCAAGAAGCCTGGCACAAAGGTCCCTTTCATCAGATACACAAAGTTGTTGATCCAGAGGATACTCGGGTAATAATCAAGACATTCCCTTGAGACTTGATGACCCCAACCATCATTCTGCGTTGTTTGAGCCTACATTAAATGTTGTCAGATTCAAAGACTCATCAACAAAGAAACAAGGTGTAGTTCTGACAGACTGCCTTCTCACCGATGATATTAAAGCCTTCAATCGTATTCACGATATCAAGAAGCAAAGACCTTAGGCAAAGTCGGCTTCATGGATGAAAAGTCTTCACCATACCAAGAAGAAGACCAGAGATCGTAGTAGTGCAGAAGTGTAGCAAGCACCGGAGTGCCCACAAGTATCCAAAGAGAAATCCTCCCTCAAAAGGAAAGTTCCATCTAAGGTGCCATTCCTAATCCTCAACCGACACCTAAATTAGAGGATCAAGACCCGAGGATACCGAGACGGATGAGGAGGTTCACTATTCGTAGTCTCATTACGGATGATACAACAACAGCTTGAAAACCACAAGTCCCAAAATGATAAGGGTAAAACTCCAGCTTGAAGAGGTGAAGAAGAAGAGAGTTCGATGAAGAACCAAAGGATGAAGAAAAAGACTACCACAAGACACTCAAGCATCTAAGGTTACAAAGATGTCGCTACGTAATTTAATCGCGAACAAACAAGAGGCCCTGGAGGTTCCAGTGGTGGTGCACTTACCATACCAATTCGTGGTGCGGTTAATCAACCCGATAAGCGAACTGGTGCCACCGCTAAGGAATCCACAGAACAGCAGCAGCAGCAAACCTATGAAGTTCCATTCACCTTTGAGGAAGAAGAGGAACAAGAACAGGAGGAGATGATCACGGATAAAGACATTGAGGAAGTTGCTAAAGAAAAAGCTGAAGAGGAAGCTCGAGCTAAAGCAAAGAAGAGGCTAAGGTAAAGGTCAAGAAGAGGCTATGAAGAAGAAAGCTCGCAAAGAAGTCGATGATTATATTCTAGATAATCCCGAACACAACCCTCAAGGGACTTCGAGCCACCAAAAGACCCGAGCCATCTCATGACTCATCATCTTCGATTCATCATCTCACTCATCACCACCACCATCCAAAGATGCTACCACCGATCCACATCCAAATCACCAAGAAACCGACCAACACTTGGGCATCACGGGCTAAGACCAAAATTGTCAAAGTCATCAGCAAGTAAGGAAACGAAACGTGGTCAACAAGAAATTCAATCAACCGCCGATGACTAAATTTACTCCAAGATGTGATGAACGAGTTTTCGGAGGAAAGAGAACAGATTCAACAGCTTCTCAATCGAGATATCCAAGGGAAATGGACAAGACGATAAGGGACTACACTCACAAGTTCCTTCTCGACACCGCCCTCGAGTCACAAGAGAGATGTTCGCCGACAACTCTATCCATATCTCATGTCATTGGTCAAACAAACAATGGCAACTACCCTGTTGCTATGCAAATCAATCCATCCCGCCTCCGTTGTCTCGATGCGAATTGATCTCCAAGCTTGTTATACAAATGTCTCAACGATCTGCAACATTTACTTCTGACGAAGCTAAACTTTTTGAGGCATTATTGGAATATCAACTCAAAACATCGTGTAAAGAGTCAGCTGAAAGGGCTAAGCGACCAAGAGACGATGATGATGCGGACAAGGATTCTGAGCCAAAACGCAAAAAGAAAACTGACGAATCATCATCTATGCCTCCACCACCCCAAAGGACCACCACCACTAGAAGATCTTCACAACGTCCTCCTGCTAGAGACAAACCTCGGGACTCTGAGTCTCCACCACCAACGGAGAAAACTGGTGATCATTTTGAATACACTGGTGGTGACAACGAGGAGATTCCCGAGCCCCAACAACAACCCCTTCTTCTACATCAACTAAGCAACCAACATCATCCTCCAAGCCACGAAGAAAAAGTCAACATCGCTTGTATCATGGCTAGATGAAGATGAAACTGACGAATATGAATGGTTTTCAAAGCTTGTTGATGCAACCCTCAATTACCGGAAGGCCAAGAACCGGTAGATGGTCGAACTATGGAGCATGTCAAGATTATTCAAGAAAAGTTTAAGGTGAAGAAGATGACGAAAGCAGAGTTAAGACGAATCAAGAACGATGCTTTTCAACTGCTAAAGGACAGCCCGATAGTGCCATTGAAGTCGAATATCATCTCGACAACATAGCACGAGCCATGTCCAACAATATTGATTGGCTCAACCTCGAATCAAACATCGACTTCACCGACCGACAAGGCTCCATACTACACCGACCGACAAAGCCACTACCCACCATTGGTCGACCGATCAACAACGGATTCCCTACCGTATTTCTTCAACAATGACCGAATTTCTTCAACACGGTAGCGATGTTAGCAAGAAATACGCTACCTCACTCACCTTCCCCATCCCGAGAATCTTCTCCAACAATGTGGCCATCGAGGAAGAAGCCACACATATGTTCGTTGATAATGTGGTTAATTATGACCTCGATGCACTATATGGAATTCATCATTGGCCCGAACGAAGAAGAATCTACTACGTGTCGCCAGTACTCAAATCTAACAAAGAGGTGTACAAAGGACCAACGGATCGCTGCTATAATGCATGTCACCGTCTACTAAGTGGGACTACTCATTCCTCAAGAAAATCGTAGTCAAACGCCAAGACGAACAGAATATGACTTTTCCAAGCGGATTTTCCGAGATTGTCACCAATGACATTGAAGACATGTATCTTGCTAAGGTACAAGGTCGAATGCGACATTTCTCCACCAACATCCACCTCCAAGACATCAAGTCATTGCTGATATTCATCAGAAGCATCGTTATCCAGGAACGTGTTGAAGACCTTCAACTTGCCGTGGAATCATACCAAAAACGTGTTAATCTCACAAAACCACTGCTAAACATTCCCGATATCAACCACCTGGCTCAGTACACCATTCTCAAGAAACCAAAGTTTGGCGTAGTCTACCGCAGTGAACTTCACCATAACTGTTTCATGGCATGTAATGAGCTTCACAAGTTTTGTGATCACACTTTGAAGAAGGTTCGGGACGGGTTAGCATATCGGTTAAAGGAGATTCATGAAGGCATCGGGTCAAGAAGAGGTGGAATTCGAGGAAAAGAGGGATGTGAAGAAAATCATCACAAGGATTGATGAAAGGTTGTTTCGTCGCGATCAGATAAGGACTTTGGAGAGCTTCGTGGGTGGACGACCGAGTATCTCTCTAACAGGCTATCAACGTCCAGAAAGAACTCCCGGCGTTATTGACGGACTGCCTGGTACTCCTTGATTACTTTCTTGATTAATATTTGGATGTGTTGATCTTTATTATTAACTATGGCTTGTGCACACATAACAGTGTACAACCCGTACTTGTAATGAAAGGACCCTGTGGTACGCATCAGTGCCACAATCCTATAAAAGGAGCGAAAGCTTCTTACTTTTGAGTAAAACTTATCAAAACTTTCATTTTTTCAAAGTTTTGCTCAAAAGAACAAGTACTTCCCTTATGTTTTTCAAAACCTCAAAAGTTAATATTACTTGTCGAGGGGAGTACTTGCTTAAAATCTTTGTTCACAAATGATTCTTCGTGGAAATCTTCCCACAAAACTCAAAATGGACATATTCGATATCAAAATTTCATCAAAATAACATTTATATGCCATTTTTGAGGGGAGAAAATTGTGTGATACAAATATGTTGTGAAAATTGTGATTGAATCTTCGTATAAAGACTTAACCCATGAATTGACGAGATCCGAATCATCATACATCGAAAAGATTTGTCTTCCAAGACTTATCCGAGTAGATTGTACCTATTCGAGAAGCTCTTGATAGACATGAACTTTGACGGGTTTGACAACCTTTGAGGTTTGTCCACACCTTCAAGGTAGTTATTAGAGCTAGTTGTCACCTAAAAGTCGACAATGTAACTCTTTAACTATGCAACGAACCGTGTCTCATGGGAATTGTCTATCTTGAGTCGATCAATTCAAAAGTGCGCTCTTCTCTCACCGTCAGATTTCATCAAAACACTTAAGCACGTGTGGAGGGGAGTATTTCAAAAAATACAAAACTCTCACAAGGTACAAAATGTTTTACTCATAACCACTTTGAGAGATTTTCATGAAAATGGTTTTATGGCAACATAGGTTAGTCATGGAGTTATAAGGTGACTAAGGTTAGGAATAACCGTCCTATGATCCGCCAGAGCCGGAGGGATCTACCCAAGGACACCACCAATAGTTAGAACTTAGAAGTCCTTAGGTATGATTATAAAAAGGAGAAAATGAGAATCGGAGAAAGAAGGAGTTGAAGAATTAAAAAGAAACGTAATGAAAAGGGTGAAAAGAAATAGCCCTCCAGATTATTCAACTTAGGGCGCATAATCGGGTTCAACTCATATGCTACCGGGTTGTCACTAGATGACACCGGTATTGAAGATCAAAGTCGTCATGGACCCAAAGGACGCATGCACTAAACCTTCTTAGCCACTCAAGTTTCTCTCAATGTAAGCTTGTTTCATTCTCACAGGAACCCTACGTAAACTATCGGCTTTCTTAGAGATTGCCGGTATTGAAGAAGGAGACCTCTCCCTAGTCTCCGCTTAGGAAAACCAAAGCGCACTATTGAGTCTAGAGCCACGAGATTCATCAAAAGATCTCTTAGAACACTCGACATTTCATCACTTGTCGCTCAACAATAAGGACGCAAGTGATACTATTCTAGAGTCCTACACGATCTTAGCAACTGTCGAGAACATTTATGAGGGGTTCACAACCGTGATCCTCGGTGATTGAATGGAAACTCCCGCCAGGTCAACATCAAACACCCTCGACAAAGCAGTCACTGTAACTCCTTGTGGTTACGCTTAGTGTTGTCTCAAACGGTCTACAATCGTGGGTGATGCTTCGTGTACCTCAACGACTCACCGAATCGTAGGTGTACTTCGGTACATCGTGTTATCCTACTTGAGGACTCCAGTTCAGAACAACCTTTGCTAGAATTAGAGATGTGTTTTCACACTATGTCATTAACACGCTCAAGTTCGAACTTGTAAGGCCGGAAATCCCGCTAAGGAGATTCCTTTCAAGAATCGAGTCCTCGAGATGCGGGTCATTACTTGAACTTGTTCAATGTAATGCCAATCGTCCCTTATGGGATTCGGACGGTCGATTCGCCCGACCAAGGTGAATGGAATCAAGACATTCATCGAAGAACAATCGTAGTGGTCAATTCTTTAAGAAACGACCACAATGATCGATTGGTGTTTATCACTAACCAATTCTTATGTTTTCTTCTTATGGATGCTCCCGGAGATGATCGTGCGATTCTCCACATGCTCATACCAACAACAACACATATTGAAGTTCTCTCGAAAGGCAACACAAAGTCGAATGATTCTTCCTCAAAGCCAAAGAATCTACAAAGTATAAAGACTAAGAGAACTACATCTATCCCGATATCCAACGCCAAAGAGCGTGTGAGCATGTTGGAGAAGGACGGAGACACCGAGCAACGAAGCGGACTGATGCGATTACCACAACATAACATCACCATATCCACACCGAACAAAGAACAAAGATAAATGAAGACGCCAAAGTCGAAAACTTCAAAGAAAACAAGATCCTCACACTGGGAGATTGTTAGAATCAAGGCACTTCTTCTCACAAGAAAGAAGAATGTCGAAGACGCCAAAGCAACTATTACATCAAGACCAACAACGCTTAAAGATTACTTAAGTCATTAATTACCAACACTTAGGGGAGATTGTTGGAATCACTCCTAAACTATATTTCAAGTGTTTGTAATTAACATGTAATAGGTTGCTTAATTAGGCTTTTATGTTTAGATTAATGGCAAGGCTTATGTAGAAAGCCCATAAGCCTTGGCCCAAGCCCAATAAGGAAAGGAAGGAACTTGTGTGTTGCCCTAGTTCCTTTCCCTATAAATAGACTTGTAAACCTTCCTTTGAAGGTTGGTTGTTCACTTTCATATTATTCTACGCATAACCTTTCATTATTCATCTTATTGTGTGTGTGTGTGTTCATCCGATCACCTTATCTATATTTCTAACATATTGATGCTTGTGTTACAATATGGTGACCTAATACAAATAAGCCGTAAAACGTTTATTTATATTTTACGATCTTCTAATGTTTTATCGATAACAAACGTAAAATCATATTAACGAAACAAATAAAATACGTAAATGGTTTGAACTAATAGTTTCTAACATATTCACATTTTCACATAAAATACTAAAACAAGTATAAGTGATTTTATGATTTAAGTAATACATATGTACAACAACTAGTGTTTACATATTTGGATAAAATATACACATAACTAGTATGTAGTATATTGGATAATATAAATGGGTAGAAACTTAAGTATCACAACCCATTGGGCAAATACATTGAATGTAGTTGGGTACAACCCAAAGCCCATAACCCATTGCATGACATCATGCTTATATCATACATGGATAATATCCATAACCCATGGATCAACCCATACCCAAGTGACTAAGTGCATTGCACTCAAAGATACATTGTATCTAGCCAAAGATCCATGGTTCAACCCATGACCCATGACCCATAACCAAAATACCCATGGGCAAGAGGAGTTCCACGGATCCCTAGCTTTGTGCTAGCCGGATCCTTGTGGTAGGGATCCGTGGGATCCGGGAAAGAGAGGATTTTCCTCTATAAATAGTGAGTCATTTCTTCATTATTTCTCACCCTTTCTAACACACTTTCTCCCGTGAGTTAAATCTCACTAACCTTATATCCAAGAGATCTATGTTTGTAGTTTTGTTTTGTGTGATCTTTTAGGTTCCTCTTAAAGGCAAGATCACCACCTTTGAAGTCGAGCAAGCTCAAGTCCATGAGTTGCCATACTTCCTCATCATCAAGGCTACCAAGTCTTCTTGTTGATGATTCCTTTCTTTCTCCAAAGAAGTGTAGTGTTGAAGACATTAGTGAAAGATGTCTCAAGTGTCAAGACGAAGATATTAGTGAAGGGTATCTATCGTCTATAGGATAAGCACTTGTGGTAGGTGCTTAGAAGTCAATACAAGAAGCATTAGTGAAAGGTGCTTAGAAGTCAAGACTAGAAGCATTAGTGAAAGATGCTTAGAAGTGAAGACACAAGACATTAGTGAAAGGTGTCTTGTAGATCTAGTCAAAGGCATTAGTGAAAGGTGCCTTAGATGTACATTCGATATGGTGTGTTTCGATGTACAAGATAGACTAGTATTAGATCCAAGGATATTGATATCCTTGATGATGTTATAAAGGAGTAGATCTCCTTTGGGATTAGTCGTTGGTGTAGTGTGGTAGTAGTTCCTCCATTGCAATGGAACTAGGTGCTTAGCCTAGTACCTAATAAAGGGTAGGCGACGTTGTGAAGGTGTAGTTCACCTTGGAGTGAAAGAACTAGGTACTTAGCCTAGTACCTTATAAAGGGTAGGCGACGTTGTGTAGGTGTGGTTCACCTTGGGTGAAAGAACCGGTGGTTAGCCTAGCACCGGAAAAGGGAAGGCGACGTTGTGAAGGCTTCTCCGCCATAAGGAGATTGGTGTAGTGATTACAATTCTCGTGTAGGTGACTCGGGGAGTGGAGTAGGGCAAGGAAGGTGTCCTTGTAGCCGAACCACTATAAATACTCGTGTTGTGGTTTTGTGCTTCTTACTCTTATCTTGTCATTACTTACCTTTATATGCTTGTTTATAAACATCCAACATAAACTACCAAATAGATTGACATAAGTCGATCTAAATATTTAAAAGGAAGTTTTAAATTGGTAAAACTATTCAACCCCCCCCCCTTCTAGTTTTCCACACTATTTATTAATAGTTATTCTATTTTTAAAAAAAATACATACTTAACTATTTATAAATAGTTTATTCTGTAAGTTTCATAAATTTTAGAGCTTACCACAATTTAATCAAACAAATGTTGAAATTTAACTAACAAGTTCCCTTTGAACACACGCAAATACACTTTAATCTAATTTGCCAAAACTTTTACATCACACCGTTACTAAGACACAAAATTCTTCGTTGCCACTATCTTATAAGGATTCATTAGCAGTTATATAGAGATGCAAATATTGGTTAAAGCCCAAGATTGGGCCGAGAAGAAAGCAATCCATTTTTAGCCTTCACTCTGTAAATAGTAATAAAGCTTTTTTACAAATACATGAACTCAAAAACCCGTTATGATTCGTGGTTCAGACAAATTGTCCTAAATTAGCAAACAAATCCCGATACAGATCAACAATCCTAAGATTAGTCAACAAATTCTGGTAACAAAAACCCGCTTACTACGATTCACGGATCACCCGAACCACGCGTTAAGATTCTGAAGGCGGTTGGTCACCAGCTTGACCGCATGAATTTTTTGTTATTGTGTGTGTGGGTGTATAGTGTAACACCCCCAATTTCGTGATACGCAGCGGAATTCAAACTACGTGTTACTTCATGGCACAACAGTCATAACAATAGAAAACGAACTCTAATGGAGTCGTTTTAAAAGATTTTTCATTCTATTGATATAATAATCAGAGTTTACAAAAATGAGGTCCCAGTAGTTTCACGGTTTACAAAATACATTAAATGGGTTTTCGAATGATAATAAAATTTATAGACTTCTTGAGTATCCGTGCTCCTCCGTGCCAGCCTCGTACAATATGGACCTGAAATACATGCTTAAAACTGTCAACACAAAGGTTGAGTGAATCCATAGGTTTATTGTTAAATGTTGAACACTTAATGTTTGTGTGGGTTACGTTGTTATACACCCATAATGTTGAAAACAAAACAATTATTTATTTCACTAAGCTCATGCAACCAAGGCGTTAACGTGTTCCAATATAAATTGGTGAAAATGTTGGTACCAGCCCTAATAGGTAAAATTGCCGTTTTACCTAATGTTACTCAAATATAGTGCTTTTTTTTGCCTACCCGGTCAACACAAACGGGATTCGTTAATCCCAATAGATCTATTCACAATATTCGTGCCCACTCTCACTAGTGATTAATGATTCATGATGTAGGGACTTATGTTTGGGAATCATGTTTACTTAGTGACAATAAAACAATCAGATAGCATAAAGTTTGAAAGCAATGTGTTCAGTTTAAAATAAAGCATGTATCTCCCCAAGGGTTTGTAAAACAATTAAGTAATAGAAAGCGGGCTATGAACTCACCGTGAGTTAATGATATCAAATGTATAGTGAGAAAGATGGATATGCCGTGAGAACCTCTACGAGCAACCTAGAATATGGTTTCGTGTCTTAGTTTATGGAATAATGATGTGAAAGCATAAACGTGTCTATATAACCCTTATATTGATCATGATGTACTACATGGTTGTTTGGGTATGTTGTTTATAGAACCGGTTTAAGTTGTGAAAACGTGTTTAGTTTATAAATATCTTACTACCGTTCGGGCCATCACAATTCAGAGGTCATGTAGTAAATGTTCGAGGAGCTAGGACACTTTAATTCGTAAATCCAACAACTCGTCGATCCGCTTACCTAAATGAAACCCTCACATGAAGCTCCCTAGTATTGTAGCACTTAATAAATAAGACATATATTTTGTTTATATATCATAAGTGTCATATGGTTTGTAATGTAGGATCGATATATTTTATTGTGTTTGATGATTCGGTGGTCTTGGATGATCAAAATACATGTTGTCGTGCCATTGGTCTAGAGAGAAAAGAGAGAGTTGTGAAAAAGTGTTCTTGCTAGAGACTTGGTTCACAAATTAGTGAAAGGTTAGATTGAAGCGGACCAAGGCCTTGAAAAAACCACCCCGCTTCCATGGATGGAAGGGTATTTATACTTACAAATTTCTATGTTTTTGTAGGATCATATACGACCTCCTTGGATCGGCCATTTTAGAGAGAGAAGATCGTGAGACTTATACAAAAAAAGTGTGGTTAGATAAAGACCCGGATCCTTCCTCCACGGTGTTACACTAAACTAAACTACGCTACAAACTAACTAATAAACTACTAAATAACGTAAATAACTACAAGTCTACGAGCTAACTTATGCTAGACTATAATTGGGGTGACCGACACTTTAACATGGAATTTCAAATTCCTAACAATCTCCCCTAAGGAGGTCACCCCATGAAATACATTTTGCTTCCTAGCATTCTATCTTTGACTTCGTTCTTGAGCTCAGAGACTTGAATTCTTCAATTCCGCAATCTTTGTGCTTTTGTAGCGATTCTTCAAAGTCCGCATTGATTTGTACTTTCAGTGGAGGCCTTTAATCGATCCACATCTTTGATGATCTTCGAGCTTTTTTGAGATCATCACCACAAGAAATCTCTCGATCACCCTTTATTGTGTTGCCATCATGTGAAGTTGTGACTTTCGGACCGACATGCTCACACTTTTGAATCATGACATCTTTCCATCGAGTAGCGAAGCTTTATCGGTTCATGATATTTGCAAGCAGCAGAAAGCGTAAGCATAGTATAAAATATCGTAAGCCGTGTTATGTAGATATGCACCACCATGATTTCTTCAATTTAGTGTGGATGTTGTGAGCATGCGGCTTTGATTGACTCTCAATTCGATCACCGCAACCGTCCAAATGTACCGCAAACAACAGCTAGTAATAAAACACACGAAAGTGTCTTTGATCACTTTCGTTGAATTGAGGTACACGCCCACGGTTCCTCGCTGATCAAGACAAGTATTGCTCGTGATCGTAGGATTCCTAAGAATCTCCTTGATGTGGTTTCGCAATGCTTCTAGCCGTTCTCAAACCGAACGCCTCAAAGAAGACAACACGGAGTGAGTGAACCAAATAATTGAGATTCACCGATTGATGAAAATGATTTGAAAACAATCGCGTATTGCTTAGAAGAAAGAGTTTTGCAATACGACGAAGGTTTTATGAGAAAGATCAATTTTCAATCAAAAATACTTTTGTATTTGAAAATAGTACACATTCGACGTGCTAGAGAAAAGAAGAGATTCGCACATCGAACGGTTTTTCCAAAAGTATTTTTCAATCGAGATACTTTTGAATTTGAAAACATGAATACACATTCGACGTGCTAGAGAAAAGAAGATTTGCACATCGAACGGTTTTTCCAAAAGTATTCGCCAATTCCATTCTCGACCAAGGTTGATTCAAGATTGAATCTCCCATCGTTTCTATCCAGTTGTCACAAGCTTGATCTTACGAGAAGATCTCACATGTCACCCACCAAGAGCTTGTTTGATGTTGGCTCTAGAAGGATTTCCATCTTCATTGTGAATATTTTTACATATCACTCGGATGTTCCGCAATACCACAAGGATAATGCGAGGACTCTTAATATATTCTTACTTTCCACATTGTGTGAAACAAAGAAGTCTTCATTAATATAGTGTCCTAATGAGATATTGTGGATGATCTCTTGGCTCTAGACTCAATAGTGCACATTTGGTTCCTATGCCGAGACTAGGAGAGGGTCTCCTTCTTCAATATCAACAATCTCTAAGAGAAAGTCGATAGATTATGTAGGTTCCCGTGAGAATGAAACAAGCCCTTTAAGAGGAACTTGAGTAGCTTGGGAAGTTTAGTGCAAAGGCGTCATCGGGTCCATGACGCCTTGTCTTCAATACCAGTGTTACCTTAGTAAACACCAAGAGCATATGTATTGAACCCGTTTTCGCCCTAAGGTTGAATTATTGAGGGCTATTTCTTTTCACCCTTTTCATATTCATTTCTTTTTCATTCTTCAACCCTTCAAGCTTACCGAGACTTCATAACTAGAACCTTGTTGGGTTTATTCCAAGACTAGCTCTGCCTCATCCGCACTCTTCCCATATCTCATTTTTCTCCTTTTTCATCATACCTAAGGACTCTACACTATCTAGTGGATTGTCCTCGGTAGATCCCTCCGGCTCAAGCGGATCGTGGGAACGAATACCTAACCTAACCATCCTTATAACACCATGCATAAAGTAAATTGGTCGGTCTTTTGGTATTGTTCATTCTTCCTTGAAACCAATTGAAAATCATTTGGAAAATCAATCAAGGTACTTGTGATACGAGATCAAAGCATTTTGTACCTTAATAGTTTTGATCATTTAGAAAACCTCCCTCAACATGTGCATATGATTTAGAAATTGTTTAGCACATGGAGGCAAGAGGACTTTGAAATATTTTCTTTGATCACAATTTTCATAGAAAAGCCATTTGATTTTCTTGGTAAATTCTCCCCTCAATATGTGCATAGGATATTTGAAATCATTTTATCACATAGAGGAAAGAGTTCTTTTGAAGCACATCCACGATCACAAAAGCCATTAAGAAACCATTTGCTCCCCTCAATATGTGCTTCGAGATTCAAAAGCGTTTAGCACATATGAGAGAGCACCACACATTTTCATCAAATCGATCATCATTTATCAAATTTCATTATTAAATCACAAATTCTCCCCCGATCAAAAATATCAAACCCTTTGAGATTTTGGATCTCAAGTGATTTAATCAGGTTTAGAAAACATGGGAGAAAATGTGGCCTGGTTTAAATACTCATCTTGTTTTTGGATAAATGCTCCTCCTCAACATGTGCATTGTATATTTGAAATCGTTTGGCACATGGAGGCAGGAGTGCCTTTAAAGGACTAAAACCAATTCCATTAAAACAGATTTGAGATTTAAATCACGATCTCTCCCCCGATCAAAAATTTCAAACCTTTTGAGATTTGTGATCCCAATTGATTTAAATCATTTAGAAAATTTTAGGGAAAGACGTGGCAAGATTTAATTTTGAAAAATGACTGATAAGGACCATTTTAAGACATTAAAGATTGTTAGTGTCAGGTATGATTGTTTTTAAGAGATCTTTAAGTAAAATAAAACAATTTCACAATCAAACAAGAATGTAAAAATTTCATTTTGTAAGATCTTGATTCTAAAGAAAATCATACCATGACATAACATTAAATCTTTAGATCACCACTTATTTTGTACAAACGGACTTTTGAAGATATATTGTTTGAAAATACTTTAAATTAAATCACTCTCCCTCAATCGATGACCGAAGTCGTTGATTGAGTGACTTAAGTTTTGATAAAATGAAGTCCGTGATTTTCAAAATTAAGTCCAATTAATTTTCAAAACAATATTTTCCATTTTCAAAACAATTTAATCAAATTTTTCAAAATTGTTTAAAATGGTATCCCGCACAAAGATACGTTAGGTGGTTGAGAAGCTTCCATTGTTGTTGTAGGGCTTGAAGAAAACCGTCTCACGATGCAAGTGAGACTTCTTCTTACGTTGCATTTTAATGCCAACCGAGGTCAAATTAAGCTCCGCTTCTTCAATCACTTAGAAGAAAACCATCTCACGATGCAATGAGACCTCTTACGTTGCATTTATGCCAACTCTCCATTGAAGTCCAATTAAGCTCCGCTTTCTTCATTTGTCAACCCAAGATATAGTTACCCTTTCCTTTCGCATCCAATCATCTTCATTAGTGGGATCCGGATCGGAACATTCTTATATCCATGATATCTCGCACGTTAGTGAACATACATACGATATATGGTGGTCGACATCACCCAAACAACAATCGACTAATAAAAGTCAATTCAACATATCAATCGATCATATAAATGTATGGGAATAATGTGTTCATCAAACTCTAATCATCTAATCCTAGCAATCATATCCTAGGCACCTAGTCCTTCAACATAGGTTAACATCATTTTAATTAAGCATATTAGGATAATTAAGAAAGCCCGTTAGATGATATAGATTTGAAAACATTCTCCCTCAATCAATGACTCATTTTCTAAAAAGTTTAAAAGCGCTGAAGTCATTGATTGAGTTTTCAATTTTACGAAAACTCGAATCGATTGATTTTCAAGCAACTCATTTTCCACCATTTTGAAAAAACAAATATTTTTCTCAAGAATTTTAGACGGAAAAACATTTGTGTAGGAACAATGATCTTTTGACATACTTTCCTTGTTTTGTTTTAGGATAAGTGCACGAAATATTTGAAAATTGGTTTAGCGCAACACTTTCCTTTCTTTAAAAGAGCGGGTTGCTATCGAAATAATAGCAAACCATAGTTTAAGCACGGGTTACAAATCAAAATAATCGTAAGCCATAGTTTGTGACATGTTTTGAAAAGAATATTTACACCTCCTCGCTCGAACTTCATCTATGGTCCCGTGCCATTATTGAATGACATTTCTAAGACCGCAGATGTTATCGATACCGTAAGACATGTCTTTGAAAACAATATTTTTGGTATTTTTCAAATTTTCGATTTTTATGGCTTTTTGAAGATTTTATATTTTTCTATTTTCTTTTGTTGGTTTTATATTTTGTATTTTGTTTTTGATAAATATATACAAAGATAGAGTAGATGATATAGTTAAAGAAGATGATGATACGAGTACCGAGATAAGGATATCGAGCAACCCGTTGTAGAAGATAGAAGTCATCATCTCTTAAACATTCACCACCAAAGCTTCCGAGGCTCTTGAATAAAAGATAGAAATTGAACCATCTTAAAGTGAGACTTTGGCGCTTCCCCAAACCGAAAATCCTTTAGATGAGCGATTCAAAGCTTTCTTTCAAGCTTCCATTAGCTGTGCACAAAGAAGCACACCATTATCATCGATCCCATCGCTTTTTTAAGAATAATCACCGTGATTCTTCGTTCGAGGTTATATCATCCAATAGAAGAACAACAACGTATCATCCCACATAAAAATAATCTTCTCAAATTTCTTTTCCATCGACGTCTCAAGCAATCCATTCCAAAAGGTGTCAAGAGACCACTTCCCGAGTAGTTGAATTGATGCGCTCGGCCTCTTAGACTAGAGCTCACGAACCCGAATACACATACCAAGACAAAGAAACTTATACCATCAAGTAGCAGATTAAGTCCAATAGCCAAAGAATAACCCCGATGTATACTTTTCTCCCCCAAGAAAGTGTATGAAGCTCAAGAACCCGGCACCAATGCCCAAAGAGAGAATAACCGATAACATTGAAGAAACATGCCGAATCATCGATTATCTCTCGGAGGACTATCTCTCGGATGTCAACTCCGAATAAGTGATTATATCTCTCGAATCACCGATTAAGCACTCAAGTAAAACAAATGAGCATCCCCAATGTACACAATCTCTCCCCGATGATTGTGATAACATCAAAATCATCACACACTTGTGTACCTCTTTCATCTTCGTAAACTAACTCTTCCATCACTTCCCCACATAGTTGGAATAAGAACACTAAACGCCTTGATGAGTAAAACCTTGAGTTTCTCTCGGGTCATGACATTTGTTTTCCCGGATATCTTCAATCACTTAGAAGAATTAAGTTCATCAAGTTTACTCGCCATGAGTCAAACCTTGAGTTTCTCTGGTAATAACATTTGTCTTCCCGGATATCTTCAATTACTTAGAAGTATTAAGTTCATCAAGTTTACTCGCTTAGATGCGTGTCTCCTTCCCCTTGCCGGTTTTGACACTTCGTAATCAAGAACATATTATAAGCCCAATACTAGAAATCATTTGAGAAGAACATCTTAGCTCGTCTTTGTGAGAATCAACTTGTCAAGAAGAATGTGAGCAAGTCTAATTGGGGATTAAATATGGCATTTCACTCTCCCCAATTAGTGCTCTCCCTAAACCGACAATCTTTTAATAAATGCCCATATTAAGAAGAAGTCTTTAGATAATCAAATGCAACTCGCCTTTAGTCTTCTA
Organism: Chrysanthemum lavandulifolium; assembly: GCA_022545495.1. Classification (NCBI taxonomy): domain Eukaryota; kingdom Viridiplantae; phylum Streptophyta; class Magnoliopsida; order Asterales; family Asteraceae; genus Chrysanthemum; species Chrysanthemum lavandulifolium. The sequence goes on from CM040239.1 coordinate 140,622,353, forward strand.
ACATGTAGCAGAAAATGTAGAACCGATCAGACTCGACCTTCTTCAAGATTGTCCAATTGGGAATAGATAGTTAACATCTTCAACTCACACCAAAAGCATCCCACCAAAAAGCATCCCAATTAACTTACATCTTGCAAATCCCTTAACTAAAATCCTCCCAATCAAACAAGAACAGAAAGATGTTCATCAAGGAAATCAACAATCAGCCGCAACGAACACACAAGATGGTAACACCAAACTACCAATCACATCAAACAAGAACAGAGATTGTTCGAATCATCATGTTGATGTATACGTGAAGCATTAACCGAAGCACTTTGTCGATAAACTCATCAATCCGAGTGAAGATGTCAACCAACGGCTCTTAGAAGAAGAAACTCCATGTAAAGATGACCCGATAAGAAGAAGCTCGGTTCTTACATGAGTTAGAGCCGTATGACCATATATTCTCATAAGTCAATCAACCATGCGAATTATCACACTTTTCTCCCCTCAAGAATTGCATACGGAGATGCCATTCTTGATTAAACAAGTGAACATCATCCAAATGTAGTCTATTCACACTTCTCCCGCAAAATTAGCACATGATGTCGCCATCGTCATTATAGTTGAGAAAGTGGAATCAGAAAACAATCAACAAGAGCCCGGTTCACTTGATGACTAAGCGCATGGAAAAGTATGAAGCATGTTGATGAGAATGGTCATAATAAGAAGATTTCTCTTCGTAAGATAAAGCGCATCGACACGCACACCTTTCTTTTCTTTAGAGAACGAGGCATGAACTGTTGTGTTCATACGTCATAAGAAGATTTCTTCTTTTGAAGATAAAGCGCATCAAACGCACACTTTTCTTTTCTTTAGAGTACGAGGCATGAACTGTTGTGTTCATACGTCATAATCTCTCTTTTCAATCTCTTTTGGCAAAACATGTAATCAACCCCATTATCATTCAAGAGGCTCTTTGTAGTGACAAATGATGGAGAAAACCCAATATGATGAATTTGACCTCAAGTAAACTAACCCGAACTCGTGACTTAAACTTGCACATATGTAACAAAGAGCGTGCCGATTTCCATTAGCATCTCTAAGTACTCTATGTACTCTATACTCTTCAACCAACCAACCATCAAGTAATAGACGACATTACCTCTTGAAAATCCACAATTGAATGTGACATCGAGCACTACAACGTAACTCCTTAAAGTGATAGTTATTTTGTAGATGATAAGAGCCCAATTCCCCAAGTGGTAAAAGAAAAGGTAAAAGTCACCCAACAATAACTAGATTTCCAAGTCTTCGCTTTTGATAATAAGCTCGAACAAGGATCATGAAGAATCTTCATCCATCCATCCCCGATACCTTCGGATACTAAGTACACTCGCCGTGATATTTCACTTCAACCTCAAATAAATAATAGTGAATTAACGCCGTTGTCACATCTTCCGTTAAAAGCTCAAATCTAGCCTCCTTTGACGCTTAAATGAACTTTGATAATGGTTTCATCCCGACCATGGTTAAAAGCACATAACCCCGTAAAACCAAGTAATAACCAAACCGCCATGACGAATATCCAAACACACATCCAATTCATGAAGTACACCCTTTATCCTTCTTCAAGTAAAACCGTAGCACCAAAGATCAAAAGATCCCGAAATACACTTTCCTTTCTCCAAGATGGTTCCATCATTACGGATTTTACAACTCTATGGTTTAAACCGAGAAATAGTTTCTTTCATGGATTTTACAAAACCAAGAATAAACCGTAAGATAGATCCGAAATGCACTTTACTATTACCAGATGTTTCCATTGTCACGGATTTTACAAGTCTATGATTTAAACCGAGAAATAGATTCTTTCATGGATTTTACAAAATCAAGACAAAACCGTAAACAATGTCAGCTTGAATGTGTTATGACAACTTTGGTTTCGGTGAATATCTGCTTTAGGGAACATGCAATGTTCATCAATGGTTCATTATCCAACATCATCAACATCATCAACCATCCAATAAACACTTTGGTAAACACATCATTCACGATTCGCGCTTACCTATTGTAGTGACCACATGGTGAAGTAAACCCGATATACCAAACTTGATCATGAAGTAGAATTCCCCAGATTTGTTACTTAAACTTGTACTAATCCTCGTGAAAAAGAAACGGTGTACCCAATGTACAAAACCTCTTGACATATCCTCAACTGCGTGAGACACCGAAGTGATAGCTACGTTGTGGGTTAAGCGAGAAAGAATCACAACCGTAACTAAATAGCCAAGTCTTTATCACACTCAATAAACGCCCAAACAAGTCATCTTCGCGGAAGGGTAGAAAGAAAGAAGACGAAAATAAGTAAACGCGCCCGGAAAACCTCACTTCAAATCCAAATAAGAAATATCCGTAGTCAAACAACCCCAATAGTCAACTTTGATCAAATGCATAACCCATTCAAGCCGTGACATAATATTCATCATCATGAAAATGTAAATTTCAAAGTATCAAATCACATATATATTGGATTCAACTTAATCCCACTTTAAAATTAGCCCATCCGATGGGCACCTTTCAACACACTACATAGGGCCCACGACACGGAACGAGATCCAAACATTGTGAGAAATAATCACATGGCCCAACAAGAAAAAAATACCCACCTGATCCAAATAAAGCACATATAATCCGGTTATAACACAAACCCTAATAACTTGGGTATATAATACCTCTTAAATCACTTCAAACCCTAAAATCACTCAATCTAATCCGCCTCTTTATTCCCTCAAACAACTCGCCACCCATCACCTAAAACATTATCTCTGCATCTCTCCAAATATTCTCAAACCCTAACATTAATAAAAAAATCCGCCTCCTTCCTGAACATAACTTATTACGTGCCTCCAATAAAACGCTCCAAGGAACCTTCGTAGATGATAACACGATTCGACCTAGCCACAGGGATGGCTCGAAGCTAAGGGGTCCTTGGTTTCAGCGAGTTAAGCCACAGGGATGGCGTAGAGAGCTCGACACAAAGGTAGGTATATTGATTCTTTATGGTTAGTTTTGAACGAATCTGGAAAGACCAATTAATCTTTCATGATAGTTGGTTTATTTTCTTTAAAGATTCGGATAGTACATGAAGCAAATCTTCAAAAGAGATCAATGATGATAAGTCCTTTTCGTGTATGACTCTTGATAGTCATGATGTTCCTTTTGAATCACACGAAGAGGATAGTCTGAGGTCTCGTATGTAGTTTTTTCTTTTCAGTTAGAGTCAATCAATGATGTAATTATTTCCTGTGATGGACCTTGACATGGTTGTGAATGAAAACAATGTAGCCACGAAATAAAATATGAGATTAACCGTCCATTTACTTTTTATATTCAAGCTTATTTGATCATGTGTAGAATGGTATGTGAGATTAGTGTTGATGTTTGTGGATATGGTCTGATGAATGTTTTAGATGTTGTGGTTAAGTGGTCATGGTCTTTTGACAATCTTCATCTTCTCTTTTCTGTCCAAGTCGCCACGGTCAACACGAGTATGACAAGTCGCTAACCATTCTTTTTCAAAGCAAGTCGCTACCCTCTTGTTTACAAACACAAGTCGCTAACTAGTAAAGACTAGTCGCTAGCATCATAACTTGCTATCTCAGTTTACAAAACAAGTCGCTAGTTTTTTTCTTAAGCAAGTCGCTAGCCTTTTAAGACCATACAAGTCGCTAAATAGCCAACAAGTTGCTACGACAAGTAAATACAAGTCGCTAGGTGACCCAACTCGCTAAACAGGTTATTGACAAGTCGCCATTGAGGTTCTATGAACCTGTACATATTTTGAGGTTAAGTCGCTTTTGACTTGTCAAAAGCCACAACTCGCTATCAAATAACAGATGGCAACTCGCTAACAAGAATATCAAGCCATTTTCCGACCAGCAAACCCAGAAAAAAACTGCAAATGAATATATCATTTTGACCATGTTTGACTGCATTTTGACACAGCAGATATTGACCACATACTATTCACAGCTTTTGGTACAAAGAAACAAGTCACTATGATGCTGTTTTGGACATATGACACAAGACAGGATATTTTTACCCAAGGACAAATAAAACATCAAATATTGTTGGACAATGACCAAAAACAGGTGACTTTACATACCAAAAGGACACATAAAAATTAGTTAAAAGCTGTTTTACCAAAACAAACGGAAACAAATTTATTCCGACCATAGAACAAGTAAAAACAGTTTTTAACAAGGTACAAAAGACCACAATAGATCAACACAACACAAAAACCTTGGCTCTGGTACCATTTGTAGGATCGATATATTAATGTGTTTGATGATTCGGGTGGTCTTGGATGATCAAAATACATGATAGCCATTTTAGAGAGAGAAAGTAGAGAGTTGGGAGATTTCTTGGTAGAGACTTATAGAACAAAAAGTGTAAGGTTAGATTGAAAAGCTCCACCCCTTCCATGGATGGAAGGGGTATTTATACTTACAGACTACACGACCTCCTATCGGCCTGTGGATCAGGTATACAGTGGGTAAAGACCCGTCCTTCCTCCACGGTGATACACTAAACTATACTACGCTACAAACTAACTAATAGACTACTAAATAACGAAAATAACTACAAGTCTACGAGCTAACTTATGCTAGACTATAATTGGGGTGACCGACACTTTAACATGGAATTTCCAATTCCTAACAGTTTTCCTTTTAAAGTCATATTTAACAGTATGTAAGTTTCTAATATCATGTTTATACTATTTTGGTCGTATTTCACAATATATGTCAGTAGTTTTCTTGTTTACATCCATTTAGCTAACATATGATTCTCTTAACTTGTTTTAGTGGTTTTTGTACATCATGATAACAATATAAAGACCATATATAACCTAAATGAAGTATAAAAACATGCTAATGATGTTGAGCAAGAGAGTGTGTTAGGGTTTCTTACAACTTTGGCTTTCTAAAGAAAGGAGTAACTAGTAAGGATTAGGACTTTGATTGAATACTTAGGACTTCGATGAGCAAGACTTCCACACCTTGGCACCCTTGTAATCTTGAAGGATTGGTGACGAAGTTCTAAGTGACTTGAGTAGATCTAAACTCAAGAAGATCACTTAAACTTGCGAGAGATTTGATGTAGTAACTTGTTACTTGAAAGTTCTTAGCATAAACTTGGAGTTATGAATCAAATTATGGGAAGGTTGTTTGTGTTAAGTGGTGAACGACCAAGGATGGTGGGGATGAGGTTTTTATGAAGTTTTTACTTGCTATTTATAGTAGGAAATGTTTGTTTAACCATATATTGGGTTAAATGGTAACCATGGTTAAGTTAGGAGACATGTAAGCATCAAAATGAAGCATGGTTAGGATCAAGCCACCACCAAGGTGACTCACCCCCATATGGGCTGTCACAATATGCATAGGTGGCTAGGATGATGACTCTTGATCTTATCTTGACTTTAGAGTATGATTTGGTTCCGTTAAACGCTAACCGTAATTTGTTAAGCCATAAAACGTAAAACCGGGTATCGTAAAAATACGAAACTTTCAGGAATGATGAAACTCATCATTATACTCCATATAAAAATATAAAATGAGTGATAAGTCTCATTGGGTGCAAAACGCTTAAAGTCGGAAACACGGGTCAAAACGCAACCGTCGCATAAAACGCAGAACTAGAAAACGTAAAATTCCAAAACTTGTGGAATTGTCGTAAAATGGTAGAATTTCATATTTCTAATGTTTATAGTGTTTTATGGACATATCGGGATGCCCGAATGACGTTTAAACCATAAAGTAATTATCGGACACAGTTTTGCGAAATCGGTTCTGTATGAATTCAACGTGCGTCGTCAGGACGACTTGTCGAGTTTCATTTATCTTGTCATTATGGAAAAATAAAAATAAAAATTTTTACAGGATGAATAGTAAAAGTGAATAGTAACTTTCAAAAATATGAAAAGTAATCCGAAAATGCGGGTTGTTACATATAGTGCATTATGTTCATGTTACATGTGTTTCTTTGTGTGGTTAGTTTCTTGGTCACTGTTATAGTTGTCAGTCGATTGTTTTGGGTGATAATCGTTACAATCTTAGATTTGTAGTAATAGTAACCTTAATTACCACCGCCAACTCAATAACACATCAATTTTTCAACACCACTATTACCACCAAAACATACACAACTTAACACACAAATATACTCACAAAAATCAATATCAAACACACATACAACCAACATAAGAAGTCAGTCATCCCCAAAACTGACTTATCCCGTTTCTTTACCCAAGACACGATGACGATGTGTGTGCGTAATAAGTAGCACGCATCGGATAGTCTCCACCCACAAGATGCGTCTTGTGTCTCTTATCACTACTAGATAGTAAATGAGGTGTAAGTTAAAAGGATTAAAAAGTAATGAATTTTATTAAAGGTTTGTCTACCAACTGATTTCATGGCATTATTTTGTACATTTAAACTAGGGCTGAGCATCGGGCCGGATCCCGACCCGTCCCGACCTGACCCGCCTAAGCCCGATACCGATTGAAAGAAAAATCAATACCGAATCCCGACCGTTTGTGTCGGTTCGGTTTCGGTCCCACCGACTAGTCGGTTCGAATTGGTTTTAGTGGCCCACCGACTAGTGATAACCTTAAAATAATCTTGACCTAAACACACTCAAATCATCATGCCTACCACTCATCCATTCTTCTCTCATTCATCACATCAAATCAATCGCTCGCATCTCCAAGACAGATATGCTATCATATCAACTCCATCATATACGAATCACAAACAACTCTAGGCTCGGAAAGGTTGAATCTCTTCAGGAACCATATAAACCCTACCTTCTTTGTTCCCAAACGAATACAAGGTCTTGATTAAATAAGATCTCAGGTAGGTTCAAGGATTATTTTTGTCTTTTCGATTTCATATAAACGACTCAAAGGAAATATGAAACAGATTGTTTTGTGCTTTCTTGATATGAATCGTATATTAAATGAAGCATGGGGGTGCTTGGATTGGTTGTTCTTGATTTCGAGATGAGAATCAATCAGGCTGTGTTATTTTTTTTATGAACTTTAGTCTTCAGTCAGGGTATTGGAAGATATATCTATAAGGTTGCTTCAAAGTCAAACGGTCAGGCTGTGTTATTTTTTTTATAAACGGGCTAGCGGGTTAAGTCGGGCTACAGTCGGGTTTCCGTCCCGAATCGGCCCGATACCGATTAGATTGATTTGTTAAAACCAAATCCCGACCCGTTTTTGGTCGGTTCGGTTTCGGGTTACATTCGGTCGGGTCGGTTTGACGGGCTAAATCGGTTTCGGTCTGTTTTGCTCAGCCCTAATTTAAACAAGAAAACATGATGTTCATTAAACCAAATATAACATTAAATTAAAGTGATCTTCAAGTTCAATTAATAAGTATTAAATATATTTTTTAATCAAAAAGGAAAATTCGTGTTTCATTAAAGCCTTCTAAATAGCGCTTAATGACACTTTTTAGACAAAAGATATGTTTGGCACAGAATGGTGTGGAACTTTTTGAGACGGTGAACAATGCATTTTAAATTTTAGTAGTCTCTTGGTAAAAAAATAGACTAATTTTTTTAAAAGCTAATTTTTCAATACTTTTCTAGAAAACGATAAACTGTGACTAATGCTCACAACTAATAACTACTACTCGCTGCAATCATTCACTTTTAACAAACACACCCTATCCTTTTTGTTAGAGCAAAGGGTATGTTAACGCACCACTTGCGTTAAGGTGTGTTAACCATATCGTGTGATTGAGTTAAGAATGCGTTAACATGGGTAAGTTAATAGGGTAACGCAGTGTTAAGGCTGCTGCTTCAATTTAAAAAAATCAAAACCATTTTCCCACCACTATAAATACCCAATTAACACACAATTTTTTTCACACTTCCACTTAAGGGTGAGCAATCCGACCGGATCGACCGAAAAAACCGACAGGACCGACCGAAACCGACTGCATCAAGGACCACCGGTCCGCCTTCGGTCCGAGGTTTTCATTATTTCGGTCTCGGTCCAGTCCGGTCCGGACCGACATACAAATCGGACATTTAGCCTATTTGGACCGGACCGACCGAAGGACCGACCCGGATCGACCACATTCGGTCCGGTCTCGGTCTAGGGTTTTTGCCTAACTCGGTCTCGGTCCGGTCCGGTCCGGTTTTTAGACCGTGAGCACCTTACTTCCACTACTAAATATCAAGTTTATATACTTCCTCTCTAAAAAAAAAACCTTGTTCATTCACAATATATCCGAATCAAAGTGACGAGTTACCTCAACACTCGTCAGACATAGATCACGAAACTGACTTTGATTTTATGATGTCAGCAACAGTTGGAACAAGCAGCAGTTCAACCTCGCATGACTCGTAACCCGATATATCATGAACGTAAGCTTGTCGAAGAACGTTTGCGTAATGACTATTTCATTCAAGGTTGTAAGTATACGAACCGGAATTTTTGAAGAAGATTTCATATGAGCCGGAAACTATTTCTACAAAGGTATTAAATCTTATACTTCCGAATTTATTCCAGATCATTTTAAATTCTTTAGCCAATCACCCAATGCTACGGGTCGAATGAGTTTAAGTGTTCTTATGAAGTGTACAGTTGCCATACGCCAATTGGCGTACGGTACCGCATCCGATGCATTTGATGAATATTTGCAAATGGATACTTCGCGTGATTATCTTGATAATTTTAACAAGTGCATTATTGATTTGTTTATGCCGGAGTATTTAAGAAAACCAACATGATCCGACATTCAAAATATTTATCAAAGACATGAGGAGTGGCATGGTTTTCCGGGAATGCTTGGTAGCATTGATTGCATGCATTGGGAGTGGAGAAATTATCCGGTGGCTTGGCAAGGGCAATTTGGTAGGGCTGATAAAAAAATACCCAACAATTATACTTGAAGTTGTTGCTTCGCAAGATTTATGGATTTGGCATGCATTTTTCAGGATGGCAGGGGCGAATAACGATATTAATGTTTTAGATAACTCTCCATTATTCGACGACATTCTTGTTGGCCTCGCTCCAAGAGCACCTTATATGGTAAATGGAACCAGGTATGAACATGGATATTACTTGGCTAACGGAATTTACCCATATTGGGCAACTTTCGTCAAATCCTTCTCGTCAACAACTGACGAAAAACATGGTTACTTTAAAAGGAAACAAAAAAGTACACGAAAGGATGTCGAACGTGCTTTTAGTGTGCTTCATGGACGTTGGGGGTATACTACAACAACCAACACGTCAAATGAAACTTGTCAAGATACGTAGAATCATGTATTCTTGCATTATTTTGCATAACATGATTTTATAAGATCAAAAATTTGCACTACGTGACTATAGGCGAAATGTGGGTGGATCCGTCACCGCGTATGAGGCAAGAAAGGTGGGTCGACAGATGTGATACCCATCGTCGCAAGGCAAAAGAAATACACGACCGAGAAACGAATACTCAACTCCAACTAGACCTTGTGGAGCATATTTGGCAGAAACATCTTCAACGACAACAACAAGATTTCGAAAATGTTATGTTTTTAAATTTCCTATGTTTCGATTTTTTTTCGTTGTCATTTTTTTTTGGTTATTTTATATTTCGTATTATAATGTTTAAGATTTAATGTTATGTGGTTTATTAAATGAAGTATTAATTCGTGTTTTAAATGTTATGTTTTTTATTAAATGAAGTATTAGTTTTAGTTTAGATGTTGAATTTGAAAATATTTGAGTTAAAGGTAAGTTATGATACATGATATTTTTTTTAGTTAAGGTGAAAAAGTTAAAGTTGATGTGGCGCTGACGTGACACTGAGTTAAGGCTTAACCTATGTTATGATACCTCCGCTCTTAACGCTCGGTATTTTGACACATCTATAATTACCGTGTTGGATTTATATTGCGATTATATTCTTTTTGAGTTAATTACAAAATCGCTATTCTATTTACTAATAGTTTATTCTATTTATATATAAAAAATACAAACTTAACTATTTATAAATAGTTTATTCTATAAGTTTTGTAAAATTTAAAACTTATCACAATATCAATATTAACCACCCAATCTAACAAATGTTGAAATTTAACTAACAAGTTCCCTTGAACACACGCAAACACACTTTAAGCTCATTTGCCAAAACTTTTACATCACACCGTTACAAAGACACAAAATTCTTCGTCGCCACTATCTTATAATGATCCATTAGCAATTACTATAGAGATTCAAAGATTGGTTAAAGCCCGAGACTAGGCCGAGAAGAAAGCAAGCCATTTTTAGCCTTCACTCCTTAAATAGGAGAGAGTTACTTTACAAATACCCGACCCAAAAACCCAGTTATGATTCGTGGTTCGGACAAATTGTCCTAAATTAGCCAACAAAGCCCGATACAGATCAACAATCCTAAGATTAGCAACAAATTATGGTTACAAAAACCCGCTTACTACGGATCACGGATCACCCGATGTCACACCCCAAATTACTGCTTTGGCAATGAATGGAATTCTGGGGTTGATCGTCATAACATCACAATCACAGTTATATTGAACGACCTAAAGTGTCGTTTGGAAAATACATCGTTTGATTTAATAAAATAATCAGAGTTTACAAAGTATAGGTCCCAAATGAAAATCAACTTGTGCGAAAATAAGTTTGTTACAATTCAAACGACGTTTTTAAAGTGTATAAATCCCATGAGAGACGCGTCGTCACCACAACTCTATAATAAGTCCACATGCATGCCATGAAGTGTATGTCTTAGATACCGAGATAAAACATGCTTAAAACAACAAACACAAAGGTTGAGTGAAATCCATAGGTTTAGTTAATTCGTTTGAACACAATATTCAGTAGTGTGAAGTTACGTTGTTTCACACTCATCGTTGAAAACAAAGCGGCATTTATTTCACTAAGTTCATGACAACCAAAGCGTAAACCTCGTACCAATAGAAATTGGTAAAATCGTTTCATCGAAGCCCTAATAGGTAAACTTGCCAATTTACCTTAATGATTCAATATAGTGCGCTCGATTTCCCTAGTGGGTCAATAAGAACGGGAGTGTTAATTCCAATAGCCTATTCACAATATTCGCGCCACTGCAAGTGACTAATGGTGCATGATGTAGGGACTTCAAACATGGCAATTGATTACTTAGTGACAATAAAACATTCGGATATAGCATACTGCTTCAAAGCATTTGTGTTCGATTAAAAATAGTTGAGCATGTATCTCCCCAAGAGTTTGTAAAACAATTAAGTAATAGAAAGTGGGGCTATGAACTCACTTGGTACAATGATGCGATGACAAAAGTGGGTACATCGAAATGATGCGCAATCTCTAGCTGCACCAATTATGAATGATATGATATATAATAAGTCATGATGTAATGTCATGCATGCAATTCATACGATATCTATACCACTTGTGAATTTTTGAACATAATACTTATCGTCGAAAAATAATTCTTATAACGTCTTGACCATTTTTAAATTACTTTTCAAGCATTTACGTTGAAATGATATCATACGATAATCATTTAAGGATTTATTATGAAATTATAACTTTTCGTCATAAAATAATGTCATTTGAAGAATTCATGAAAGTGACTAAACGGCCTTGAAAAGCTAGTCGAAAAATGGTGCACATCGAGTGTTAGGAAATGAACTCAACGGTTTTGGGAAGCTTGTATCATTATCTCAAAGTTTTAGCATTTAAGTTTTCGTCATAGAGGTTCCGATCATAGAGAAAAATATCGCTAAAGTATGGTACTTGTGTCCAAAATATAGTTTAAGGGTGGATTTCGACAAAGTTTGAGTGACTATATTTTATTCGTTACAACCCCTTGATGAACGGTTGGGCATTTTGGAAAATAGGCTAGCGAACTTACTTTACTAGAAGACATCATTTTATAAAAAGTACTACATCATTGTTAAAAACGACCCTCAACATGGTCCTCGTTGCCGTAGTATGTGTTTAATAGAAAATATATTAATTTTGCTAATAGAATAAAGTTACGGCAACTTTGTTTATCGCGTGTAATTTACTCGTTACAAGTCCGTTTTCACGCTTTCTACATCCTTAGATTCGTATTTAAGTACACTAATATATTTTAATAAGTCGACACATTTCATAACGCTTAAGCCTCATTTTTGACTCGTAAAAGTGACATTTACATCTTGAAATTTCCGAATTTATAGTTTTCGCCGCTTAACTTGAAAAATTCATAACTTCTTCGTTATAGCTCCGCTTAATCCGCTCAAGCGCCACGATTTCGCTTTTAAAGTGTATTTTCTAAATATCTAGGCCAAAATTTTTATCTCTCATCGAAAATTCCAGATTTTAAAAATAAAGACAGACCCTTTTAAAACATGTCGAAATGAGTTTTTCTCGCGCCAAACCTATTCTAACTCATTCAAAACAACTCCGGTTATTCTAATCCTACCATACACCTTCTTAGGGTGTCATGGTTTCTAGACATCACCAAGAGTGATATATTACAAGGAATAATTATAGGATGACATAAATATATATAACTCTTAAAAGCAATGAAAAAGTGGTATAAACATCCATAAGACTTGCATGTTTTGCTCAAATATGATGAAATGAATATGAAATAAATATGAAAGATGAAAAATGGACATGAGATGCTTACTAGTTAACTTGATGAGGTTTATGATCAATGGTTTTATCCTAATCACCAAAGGTTTTTATTTCAAAACCTTATTTAAGAGTATACTAAGGTTGATAAATAAACTTGTCTTGAAAATTTTTTGATCTCCTTTGCTTTTATCTTCCTATGGCCGGTTGAATGATGGGAGAAAGGAAGAGAGTAGTTTTTTTTCACCTTAAGATATTTAGCTAGTGTGTGTAGTTTGTAATTTAATATCATATTATGTAAGTATAAGTGTATAGTCCAAGATATTTAGTACTAAAAGTTGTGTGAGTCACTTAGGCATGTCGACAAGGGTATATTGACATTAGTAAATACATTTTTTTTTGTAAATGTGTAAGTACAAGTAGATTAAGATGTATACTTGTAAGTTTAGTTAAGTAATTAAGTGTACATTTAAGCTTGTAAAGTAGCGTTAATTAAAAATAAATTTTAACGGGTCAAAATAAAACATATTGAAGTCATAAAAATTATAAAATACATTTCTTGCAAAATTTGAGTGAAATGATAATTATCGGGTTGAATTTACGAAAACCGTCGTAATTATATAAACATAACAATTTATATACGAAATAAATTAAAACATCGGGTAAACTAATAATATAATTTTATAATCTTAATATAAGTATAAAATATATCGGATAATTTTGGAAGTAATGGATCAATTGTTCAAAATAATTAATTACGCGATAGCGTTTATTTAATATGAAAATTACGCTTTAACGTAAAATGCAAAACCATGCATGAACTAATATGATGACAATGATGTTAATGAAATGTAGACTAAACCTAGTCTATATGAAATGTCCCGAATAATCGTTCATGAATTCGCAACTAAACCATTAAGTTACGCGACTTTGATACTCAGAAACCTAGTTTACAATAAATGATGAAATAGTGAAACTTGAGAAATGACCTGAAATTGCGAGTTGTCACACCCGAACCACGAGTTAAGATTCTGAAGGCGGTTTGGTCACCAGCTTGACGCATGAATTTTTTGTTATTGTGTGTGTGCGTATATTGTGCATTATGTTCGTGTTACATGAGTTTCTTTGTGTGGTTAGTTTCATGGTCATTGTTATAGTTGTCAGTCGATTGTTTTGGTGATAGTTGTTACAATCTTAGACCGGTGGTAATGGTGACCTTAATTACCACCTCAGTGACACAAACACTTTTCAACACCACTAATATAGTGTAATAAGACAACCAACATCACGACCAAAACATACACTACTTAAACAAAAATCAATATCAAACACACACAAAACCAACATAAGAAGTCAGTCATCCCCAAGACCGACTTCTCTTTTTCTTTACCCAAGATTCGACTACGATGTGCGTGCATAATAAGTAGCACGCATCGGATATCTCCACCTAAACATAAGACGCGTCTTGTGTCTCTTATTACCACTAGTTAGTAAATGAATTTTGTAAGTTAAAAGGATTAAAGAGTAATGATTTTTTTTAAAAGTTTGTCTACCAACTCCTTTCAAGGTATTGTTTTGTACATTTAAACAAGAAAACTTGATGTTTATTTAATTAAAGTGATCCTCAGGTTCAATTAATAAGTATTAAATATATTTTTTTAATCAAAAAGGAAAATTCTTGTTTCATTAAGTACATTATAAGCAGCTCCTAATGACACTCTTTAGACAAAAAGTATATTTAACACGGAGTGATGTGAAGTTTTTTAGAGCGATAAGCGATGAACAATGAATATTTTGAATTATAATTAATGTGAAGCTTTAAAAAATTATTTTGGCAAAACGGTGAGTCGGTGAGCATTAACTAATTTTTTAAAAGACTAATTTTTCAATTCTTTTGCAAAAAGCAATAAATTATAACTAATACTCACAACTAACTGCTATTGCTCACCGCTAACACTCACTTTTAACAAGCGCAATCGAACCTTTTTGTTAAGAGAAATGATACATGGACCTAAATTTAGGCCTAAAATTAGACCTAAAACCACTTGGCATCATCCTGATGAGTTGTAAAATAAATAAGTCCTTATTTACAGCTATCAAAATACTGACATTTAGTTTTAAGTCTAAATTTAAGTTCATGTATCATTTCCCTTTTCTTAAACGTTCCAATATTTTGACACATCCATACATGCAACATTATATCACTAGATTTAGTAAATCTAAGCATAGTAATTGCACACAGACAAAAGAAAAAGGGTTTCTTCTCTCGTCCACCCAAGATTTGTTTAAGCGCAATTAATAAAACAAAATTTCTTTTAAATCAAAATACGATTTAATGAACATTTATTCATCTCTAAAATTACCATAATTGATCATCATTTTGATATTAATTAACTTCAACCTTCTTTATATACATAATAAACAAATGCCCAGTGGGCAAGGTTTAGCAAAACCCAAAGAAAAAAGTTGTTACACTTCCTTTTGACTATACAAGAAACATCAATCCAATCCTATACTTCTACTTTAACAGTCACAGTTACTTCCACGCGCTTCTACTTCCACATCCACGCGCGCCTCCACACACTCACTTCACACGCGTACACTGTCACGTGCCACAACCAGTCACACACAACATACAACAGAATTAAATTCGTGAAGTGGGTCCCACCCGCACTTAAAAGTGGAAATATGTGAGAGAGAGAGAAGAAAAAAAACACAAACATAAACACTTTGAATAAGTTTAGTTTAACCAACGTTTGCAACAGGTTCCTCAGTTTAGTATCTATCCTAAATTCTTTTCTCGTACGTTACTTTTTTTTGCCCTTTTTTGATTCTTTTGTGTATATGAATATGGATTATGTATATGCTTAAGTGTTACTGTATCTAATAGTGCAAATAATTTGTAGCTTGTCAATTATTATGCTTATGTACAGTATATGTGTGGCCTTATTAGCTGAGTGAATTTGAAGTTTGAACCAACTTTGTGTTTATGTTGGTAAGTTCATTTTTGTGAAAAGGTGCACTTTTTTTAAAAGAAAATTTGTTTTCTGAGCATGTAGAAAGACCAAAAGACTATTCAAAAATTGAATATGTTCATAGGAAAAGTTAGGATTTAGGAATTTAAGTTTGAATTTGTGATATGGTCAATTTAGGAAATTGTGGATTAGGATAAACAAGGTTTTTTTTTTTTTTTTTTTTTTTTGTCAGACCTTTTGAGTGTAATGTTTGGTTCTTGTTTGTTGTTATAAATGTGTTGTTTAGGAGATTTAGTTGTTACAAATGATTTTGAATTTCTGAAATAAGTTTTGTAATTTGTTGTACACATATGGTTCTTTTGGAGGATAAGGTAAAACGTCGGGTAAGAGAGGAAAGACCTTATTAAACTCATTAGTTATAAGGGTTATACTTGAGCTGATTTGCATATATGTCTATCTTTGCAATTTTTTAGAGTTAGATACTTTACTCATAACCAGTAGTGTCAGGTGGATTATGACATATTACGAGCAAATAAGGTTTAATGAATATAGATGATTGATGCTATCCATTAGTCATGTGCCATACTGCCATATTTGTGCTTGGAGATGGTGACAACCCTGCAAGTGTGGAACTCAATGAAGCTAGCAGTCTAAGAGAGTAGGGATAGAATAGGGGAATTGTAGGGTGGTTAACAGGGAAGATGTATGAGCTATGTGAAACCTTAAGTATAAGGATAGTGAATATTGTATATCTTTATGTTATCAAATGGGCAAGTGAATATTCTGAAGAATGTGACACATTAGACAAATTAGTGGTGTGTGAAATGCTTGAATTGTGTTATCTAGTATGTTGTGGATGTAGGTTTTAATGAATCTAATTAACTAAATTTGTAACTCATACCTGTGAATCTGATTAAAGATTTGGTAAGAAGACCATGAAACAATGAACCTGTTGCTTACTTAAATCCATCTATATTTCATCTCATGTTAACTTTAAATGAAATTTACAGCAGTTGTATCAGATTGCTTAACGCTTTTTTTTACATTTGTTTAGGAACATATTTCTTGTACTTATGGCCTGAAGCAATTGTGAGTTCATTGGATGTATGTTTCATGAGTATCATTTTTAACGTGATCGTCTCAATACCGTTGTAAAATATCAACACCGAAAGCTTCAATGATTGGTAGTAAAATTGTGTTAACATACAAGAGGAAGCGGCTCTCTTCAACACCTGGTTTAGGTTTTGAAAATGAGTGCCTGTCAGGATGCCAAACTTTAGAGGTATTGAAAACACCAGCCAAGGAAGAAGAAAAAGAGTCAACACATGAATCTGAGAAAAAAGATCCCGAGGTAATTTCCATATTGTTACTGATTCTTTACTTAATGAATGTAGATTCGTAGAATAAAGACTCTTAAGTGAATGTAGTTACCTTGTAATTATTACTATAATTATAACATTCAAATTAAATAACCTTTTTAATGAAGTGATGTAGGAAGTTTTTGTGCATGTCCAACGATATGTTGCGGATGATGTTTAACCTATTTTCTTTGTACTCAAGTCCTTTAGGTTAACCAATCTGACCCATTATAGATAAAATATAAGCAGCCAATCTATGGGCAAATGGGTCAAAATTGCCACCTCTACTAATGACAAAGTGTCAAAAGATCTTTCTTAACGGACTGTTAAACATGTTTGCAGGTCCTGAATCAGTGTGCTGTATATAATGGTGACAACAATGTAGTGCAGTGTGAACACTGCCATTGTTTATATGATGTTCGAGGCCTGCTTCCTTCAAATGAAGTAAGTTTTATTTTTATAAGGTTGTGAATATAGTTGAGAGCTGAGATTATCACGCCTTCTTAATGATATCATAAATCACCTTCATTAATGTGGTTTTATTTGTCCACTGAAGCATCTTGATGGAAAAATCTATGTTCTAGTTGTGCCAAACAACAAGACAACTTGTCTACATTCGAAGCTGTTGGAAGCTCATGTGAAGACACAATAAAAGTCAATAATAAACCAGGATTCCCGTTAATAACATTCAGTCGCAGATCAAGACTCAAAAAATCTGTGGATGGGGGATCTGATATGCAAGAAAAGTTAACTGATGTGAGGAATAATGATTTACTTGCGGTCAAAGAAAGTAATGTCGCAGTGAATAATGGTGGTCCTCTAGATCTTTCAACAGATTTAACAGAAAATGATCCCAATCCTAGATATTGCACCGTAAGTCAAGAAAAGGTGCATTTATATCTTAACTTGGAATGCACTTCGTTTTTGTTTTTGTTTTTGTTTTTGTTTTTTCTTATTCTACTATTCTGTAGCTTATGGTTATTACTGTTGTTGAAAGTCTTGAAATATTGTTGGAAGTCATGGAGCCAGACAATTGAATTCATGGTTCCCTGATAGCATAATATGATTACAACGGTGTTTAACAAGTATGTATATGGATAAAAGTTAAAAGCACATAAAAGGTTGAAATGAAACCTGAAAATGGGAACAGACTGACTATCCACTTCTATTTGGAGCGTGTCTGTATATCATTTTCACAGACAAGAATTTCGTTTTCCACATCGGAATCTGAAAGAGTGGATGGTGATATCTGAGGGTTTTTCTTGTTGCTCTTTCAACCCTTTGGTCCTTCTGCCATCATTACTAAACAAGAACTTGATAGGGAAGAAACTGACGGTAAGGAGCAGATCTACGACACAGGAGCAGAAAGGAAATTTGAGAAGCGCGATGAAGAGAGCAAAAGTAAGGGGACTGTGGAGGCTCTTGGACTTGGACTCTTGGAGTGACCGCATGAGATGGGTTTTATAAACCCACCATTTTAGTTAGGTCTTCTCAAACCTTATTTCATGGCTTCTTCCAAACCCACACCCTCGAAACAAACACCATGCATCAATTTCACCTCAATTCCGTCATTCCAGAACTTTCTAACCAAACACATTATTATCTTCCACATTTACATGATTAAATTGTTAGTTTGCTGAAGTTCGAGTAGGATATATTGGGAAATAGATAGAAACGGATATTAATTTACTGTGTATATATATTTACAAGTTTTATTCATTAATCAGTAGAACACGGCATTTCCTTTTTCTCAGGTTTGTATACATACCTATTCAGTATTTCCTCATATAGTCCTTGTTAAGGCCATTAATTAAAATTGCATGTCTAGAGATATGCATCCATGGCATTAGTCCGTTGGTGCTAATAAAGAGACCACTTCCTCATAAACCAATAGATTCATGCCATGAATATATGAGGCATAATTTTGGGTTCAAATTTAGGTACGCTAATAATTCTTTGTTAGAAATTTGATCAATGGTCAAAAATTTTTATACTATTACGTGCCAGGTCCAAAACATTGCACCTTTTAGGTCAGAAGGACTAAACAAAGAGTCACTGTGATAAATCTTTTGCATTTATGTCTGTACTCAACTTGTTGAAATTCTGGTTTTATCTAACTAATGATTGTATTCATTTTATCATGACAGAAGATGACTGAAGATGCTGATCTTCATGATGTTGATTCGCTGTCTGTTTCTAAAATGGAGATGTATGTATATGTTAGCCCGCATGTTCCTCTTTTTAGAGATTGCTTCTCACATTTGTGGTCTCATTTTTCCATTTTTGTTGACTTTGGCAGTGAGAGAGTAAGTGGTGCAGTGCTGGTCACAGAAAGCTGCAATTTGAAGGACACTCCACCCATAACCGAACCAGCATCAGGTAACAATTGTCAATATATTGTGTTCGTGTATATTGATGGTGCAGAGTGGAGATGGAAATTTTGACCCATTTCATTATAAATGGGCCGATTTGGGTTGCGCTTTTTTATTTCAAATGGGTAAAAAATATATATTTAGCTAACAGATGGGTAACGAGTTGAAAGTCAAAGTCTAATTTGTATGCATGCAACCTCCAATTTTTACCCCGTACTACAAAGTCACCTGTTTCAAACCTAACAATTACCCAATCTGCCGATCTTGCTGCCTCAGATGCAGAGGGTTTTATGGAATTTTTTTTATACTAATTCATGAAATTCACCAACTGACACAATATTGTATTTCAAAGATAAGTTGGGAGAATCACAGTATCTTGTTTCTGCAGAAGATGATTCACGGATAATATCAAGTGATGGTCTAGAAAATGCTAAAGATGCCACTGACGGAAAGGGATAGACACTCAGTAGAATCGTTTGATTTATCAAAGCCTCCACCTGGTTAGTATTTTGCTTAAACTGTACTTGTAAAAAATAAACATGTTATGAATCTAAAAATTTCATTTTAAAAAGATGGTGAACTGCACTTTCAAGGTTAAAATAAGCGAATTGATGACATCACAATCCCAAGAAATCTTTTGGACTGCACATTGATAGATGAGAATGTTAGATTCTACTAGACGTCCAATCTCATCCGCTTACTTGTAAATTGGTTGATTTGAGCTTATGTGGGTCAAGCCAACCCACCCTTTTGACCCAAATAGAAAATGGCCCGTTATAACCTGACCAGTTCTGACCCATTACCCCACCCACATCTTTTGCACCTCTTTTAGATAAGACTTGCAAAAGTATCTCTATTGAATTTGTTTTATATTTCTATTATGTAAGTACTGTTATAACTTTATAGCTAAAGCATTCCTTGTTTTCGGTTTCCTTTCTTAGTAATTTCTGAGACAATATGAGATGGTTGATTTACTTGTATGCTATATAAGCAGCATTGTTCTCCTACTCATTTCTCTTTGTTGGTTGACAGAATCAAGTGGCTTGGTGGACTGCAACATGACACTGGAATCTAGCACTAATGTGCAAACCGGCAAAAATATATCAGAAACTAATAGAGATTCAACCGACTCTACCAGCGGAAGTCATTCAGTAGTATTGCATGATTTTCCATCTCGTGGAAAGGTACATGATTTGCTTGATGAGAGAATTGGAGAGACTTCTTTATCGCAGGTAGACACCGTTTCTGCAAGACACTCTACTAGCAGCCACATGTGGGGCGCTGACCTCACTTCAGAGTCAATAAGTCAAACTCAAACATCAAAAACGAACTTTCTTCAGGTACGTAGATTTTGAACATGACTACTTGATTGCTCAACTTACTAGAGGTGGCAAAATGGGTGTGGGGTTGGGTTGACCTCAACATTTTTGTCCAAATGTTTAGGAGGTTTTATGCTGAAAAACACTTTGGGTGACTTTTAACATGTTCAACCCGTCTCCAGTTTTAGTCATTTAGTGTATTAAGAAAATCTTTACCCACTTTATCAATTAGAGACGAAGTATAACCCATGTTGACTCATTTGAAAATGGACGAAATTGCTACCTCTTTCATGAGTAAAATAAGCTAGATTATTATACATGCGTATGATTTCTTGCAGCTTTTTCCAGAAGACAAAGCAAACGACATGTTCTCATTAAGACGCCCCTTGCAAGAAGCATCTATCATGCACCCTGAAGATACACCATCGATGCTGACATCATCAAACAGGAAACATCTGCAATTCCGCAGCTCAATAAGTGCTACACCCTCTTACGGTTTATCTAGTTGGCCCAACTTTGACACAAAAACTCCAGACGCGGTTCAAGACAGGATGGGGGTGCAATACCCGTCAGACTCGGCGTCTTTAATGAGGCACAAAATGATGCTTGACAACATAATAAGTAGAGCAAGGGCATTAAGCGGTAATAAAAGTAGTACTTTTTCAGACAATTTTGACACTTCAAATGTGTGGTCAGAGGAGGAACTTGACTTTCTTTGGATCGGTGTAAGAAGACATGGAATAGGCAATTGGGACTCGATTTTAAGGGATCCCCGGTTGCATTTCACATCCTGGAGGTCGCCAAGGGAATTAGCCAAGCAGTGGGAGGAAGAACAGTCAAAACTTTTAAGTACTAAACTGTCGTTTCACACAAAACGATCTCGACCCACTAATATATACAACCTGAATAATCTTGTTGAAGAACCCCAAGTTTCCCTTAGATATAGAGGAAGGTCAACCTTTGACCCGTTGAGAGTAATTGGTCCCACAAGGACTGGTCACTTACCTCATTGGCTTCGGGAAGCAGTTAGCACCCCTCCAAGACCTGTTGAACAGGCTGCCATGTCTTCGGGATTGATGCAGTGGATTAATAAAACCTTTTCTGGCTCTGATAGAACCATGGGTTCAATAGTACCCGAGTTTCAGCCATCTGTTGCAACTCATTCTCCGGACCCTGTGATGTATCCCGTTGCAACACATCCTATTAGTAAACCTAATGAAGTGATTGTCATTGACAGTGATGCATCTTCCGAGGATACCAGATCAGATGATCGTAGGTAAGAGTTAGCTGTTGCGTACTAATATACGATGAATATGTAGGTATGTTAAAATCATGTACATGTAAAATCTCGTTTAAGGATTGCTGTCTTGGACATGGGGATTTGTAACGTATGGAGTTATTGAACAAACTAATTGGAAATGGGAATGCAAGATATTAGAAGAGTACGCACTATTACTTGAACCAAAAAGTTGGTTCACGACTAAAGAAGAGTGAACTGCATGTTAGCACTTATCCATATATTCTACATGTACTTCGAGGCTCACTCACCACAATTTGTCATTCACGAGATAATTCCAACATATTTCATTACGACTCATCAACGCCATTTTTACAACTACAATGGGCAGGGTGAGGGGCGAGAAGGGCATACCGAATTTGGTAAAATCTGGAGGTATTGTTGTTTAATGATATAACCATCCGATAACCACAGCTCAAGTAATGGAAAGATATCCAAGACACTGCGTCACAAGACCAGTGTCTTTTTTTTTTGTCGATTCTTTGTGGTTCCTTGCCACGCCATTTTTCGTTTGCTTCAAACTAAAGGACCTGTGGCACCTGAATCTTGAGAGCAAGAATGTGATGCCTAGAGTTTTAAGACTGTATTTAGCAATCTTTTGCCGATTACTCACTTGTATAATTATTCTCTGGGCCAAATTGTTGATGGAAATGTATGTGGAAACATTTTTTACAATCTTTTACAAATTGTTATTCTAGAGGTGCATACCCATTTGTTCATCCTAAAATGTTCAAAATTCCAAGCAGAAATGCATTTTTGTAACGGGAATTGTCTCGTTACAAAAACCAACTGATATAAAATGTGGACTAAGATTGACCATAAACTGCATACCCGTCCTTGTGGTTTGTCTAAAGAAACCTATAACTTCAAAAGTGCAGGAGTAGTTACTTTCGGCTCACTTTTCATCCCTGGCCAAAATGAAAGGACTGAAATGCCCCCGAGTGTGTCGCGTTTGTGATGAAAATTCTATACCAGATACTTTACACGGTCTTATAAATTTTTATAGTTTAGACTCCAATTTGTCATTTCATAATTGTCATCTTTTTCCGGGGATCATATGCATACAAACCAAGGGTATTTTTGTTCCCAGTTTTTGTCTTCCGTTGTACTCAGCAAAATACTAGTCTCAGATAACTTTTAAAGTTTGGAAGAGAATACAATTTTAAGCATATCTTCTATCCATTCCTTTGGCATCTTCCCCCTTGGAACTTGGATAACTGACACATAAACCATAAATTTGGTTTGATATCATATTCATCATCATTCATACGCATATACATATACTATTACAAAATGTGGCGTTTTTTAGGAAAGGGCTTGTTGTCCAGTGATGCCTCTCTTTGAGTGAGAACGCTCCTCAACCAAATAGTTCTAGGTTAAAGTTTAAGGACATCTATGACATGGTTATTTGCCTATAAAAAATATGCGGCATTTGCTGACCGTTTAAATATCATATGACAGAAAGGCTAATAGAACTGTTCACTTTTTGTTCCCTGATATGCATCTGATAGGATCCGTAATTTGCGCTTCCTATTAAATAAGTCTCATATGATATCATGCAGCAGTCATCTTATATAAATAGCACTTAGCTTAGCTATTGAAATACTGTTGTCTTAAAATCTCATGACATGCTCGAGTGTTAGCCTCTGTCATTATAATCACAATAACCGTCAACACTTGTCTGCTCATCGTCTCAGACAACTAGTACAACATCAGGTGCAGTTCACCATAGTTCATCTGATGCCACAAGTACCAAAGCTCATGTGACGCCACTGCACAGAAAACTAGAGCAATATCAGATACGATGAACTTGCAAAATCAGATACGATTCACCAAAGTTAATGTGACGCCACACGATACATCCACTAAGATCATGATCTATTTTCAGTTTAACATCGCATTTTTTTTCTCAGAAACAAGAACAGATAACACGAAGATCAATTTATCACATCAAACATTAAAATCTGAACATATTTTACACAATTGTTGTCAATGATGTGATAAAACTCAAAATTCATAAAGGAACTCAAGAAAACATGTAGCAACTGTTGACACAAAGATAAAAAAGCAGCATTCAACTCTTAAAAGTAGTAGGCTTTGGCCTAATCTCAATGCCTTGAATGACAAGTCCACCCTTCCAATTTCCTCCTTTGACTTCTGTCATGCTCATTTCCAATTCACCTTCTTCGCCTTCTTTGATAAAATACTCACCAAGCTCAATCTCCATCCACCCGTCTTCCCTTTGTTTTGGCCCATTCCCATTAGTACTCGGGCTGACGGGCACAATGGGGTTCGGGTTGGCAACACGGCCTCTACCAAACATTCCCATTCGCCTTCTTGGCACAACAGGACGGACCCTTCTTGTCTCACCTTCGGCCTCAAGGAACACGGTTTGTGTCTGGCTTTCAAGCCCACTTATTCCAATTGACACCTCAGCTGGTTGGTACTCGAAGCCGTATGTTTCTGCGGTGGATTTGAAGACGATGAATGCTGTGTAAAGGGTGTTTGGTGATAGCATTGAAGTCTTGATTCGGCCATGGACTTCAAACCAGCACACACTTATGAGCTCAGCTACTTCCGTGAAGCTGTAATTAGCATCACCAAAATGTTAAAACTTACTCATCCGCTGAAATTCACAAAATTATGATCACAGTTTAGAGATTGAAAATTACCGTGATTCTGCTAGGGAAATCCATCTCCAGTATCTTGGAGTATCGCCCCAAACGATTGATAAGTCCCTTGCAGCCAACATGTAGCATTTCTTACCAGTTCGTTTATCCAGCGAAAAGCTCTGTAAACAGTGTCAACAACTTAACGTCAGTTTCGTCAAGAAATGGTCAGGCAAATTGCAACACTCTTTCATCTTTTTATTAAAGAGTAATGCAGCACAAACAAGGGTGAAAAACCGTTTATCGTGCCAAATTAAACAAATTTTTAATTTATGCATTATACCAACTTAATTGCATTGCCAAAATGCACGTGATTACCCATAACTCGCTCTAGCGAGTTGGGTATTGTTGTTGTTACCAAAATGTATGTAACTAAGTGCAAATAGCTCACATGACTCCAATTCTTGTAAGGGTTTATGTCATTAAATAGCAACAAACTTTTTACAAAGTCATTTTTTAGTTTGTTACTATTCAGTGACGAAACCAGAACGAAAACCAACCACGTGCATTTACAAAAAACTAAATAAGACTACAAACACATTTTCTTGACCACGTTCATTTATGAAAATTTTAAGATATTTTTACGAGAATTAGTTGTCCCAGGACCCACTCTGTTTCCGTCACTGATACTATTAAGTTTAGTGTGTGAGTTTAAAAGAAGTATAAAACATTACAGTATGGATTTGAAAACCGTTTTGATTAATTAAATTCAAGTGGTGGACACTTATTATAGAACAAACTATAGTAACATGAACATGAAGAGACACAACAGTAGTACACTAGTACTTAACCTTAAACAAACAACAAAAGCAAGAAATATGAACCTTATTACCACCATCAATGATAAGTGGACGATCACACAACCTCAAAAACATCTCTTTCTTAGTAGCAAACCTCAAACTCTCATGATCATCATCAGCAACAATCTTTTGCCAATCAGAAGGCAAAAAAGCTTCCCAGACAGCATCCCACTCAGCAGCCGACCTAAAAACGGAACACACCGAACTCAACCGACATGCATCTTGTGGGCTTGTCAAAGACAAAGCCTTTGCTACAAACCCTTCTGGTATCGAACCAAAAAAATCATCAACAACACCACAGCAACAGCAACTTTCATCACATTCCATTTTTAGTAACCGACAAGAACCTGTTCTCATACTCTTGTTTTTTTGTAGAAATGTGTGTTGTCTTGTTGGTACGAGAATATGTCGTTTATTTATAGGTGTAACAAACATATATAAGATAACTTAGCAGTTAAGTTTTTTTCTTTCTATGGTATGTTAAATACTTAAAGCGGTTAAAATGAATGGACTTTTTTTAAGGGGTTGGATCTGACGAGGTTTTTGAATACTATTAGTTTTTTTCTATATTTAAAAAGAAAATGATAAAGAGGTCTAATTGGGATGCCTAAAAAGAAGCCTAAATTGAAGTGTCATGGACCCACTTCTAATGTCACCTCGCCAGGCCTCTTTTAGCCGAACATTAGTCCATATATCATTCTTTCTTTAAGCTTAACCGCATGAGGCGGTACTATAATAGAGGCGGTGTAAGCATGTCACAAAATTCACTCGAGTAATGTCGCTGATAAAGAGAATTCATTTCATTCTCATAAATGGGTAAATAGATAACCGTGAATTTATCCAATAGTTGATCATAGTCAGTGGTTAAGGACATTTGCATTTTCGTGGAGATATAATGTTCGATTCTCGCTACTCTTCTATAGTTAAATGAATTTTTGTTATCCAACTTTTATTTTCGCTTCAACTACTGTTTTAATATCGCAGTGTGCTAAATATTGCATATCATCATCAATTCTAAGTTTTGGTTCTCGCACGCAAACAAATAATATCGATTTCATTATAGCAACAAATGTCGAGTTCTCGACACGACCGACCCAGCACCCACTTTTAACTTTCGCCTCTCGAAAGTTTTTCCAGACTGCCTCGACCGCAAGAGTATGTGTTGTGTTCTATTATTTAAATAAATAAAGCCAAATATAGTGATATATATGGTTGTCTAATACTAAACTATTGCATCAATGTTATGTCAGTTTTGTACCGGGTGAACATCAAGTCTCAATGTCATGCTCATGGTCGTGGTTGGTGTGTAAACCATTTCATGCTTTCGAACTTAATGTGTTTGAATTTTTGTGCTTATACCTTCATGTATTAGATTTCACTTTCTAACGTCTTTGTTTCATACGTAATCTTTAGGTTTTGGGCGTTTTATGCCCTGGTCGTAAGGTTTAGGGTCATGGGGTTACTAGAATCAAGTTGGTCGGTAGTGTCGTGGTAGCATCGTCATAATTGTAGCTTTTTGCTAGTTTATTTATTTATATATAATATATTGCCTTTCAAATAAAAATTATCAGGAATTTTCTTTTCTCGAGTTATATTCGGTATAGTTTATCGTTATCACTTTTTTTTTTTTTTTTTTTTTTTTTTTTTTTTTTTGAATATACTTTTCACATACGTAAAAAGATTAAAGAAGATGAGTAAATTGCAAAATCGTCACGTGGTTTGCCCAGATTGCAAAAATCGTCCCAGGGTTCGCTAATTGCGGTGGCTCATGAAACTTTTCATCATTTTGGTCCCGGCTTTAACTGCGTTAACTAGATTCCGTTAAGTGTTACACTTTAGCCCTTTTGGTGACGACCGTTTACAACGTTAATCCTTTAAACCACAGGGGACGATTTTTGCAATTACACCGTTAGTCCTCAATACAAAACAATTGCACCGTTAGTCCTTAATACACAATTTCGGTTAAAAGTCAAAAATTTGTAAAAAATCTTCAAAAATTTTTTTTTTTGATATATTTTCCAAAATCTTTAATATTTTCAAATAATTTCTTTTCAAAAGAAAAAATCGAAATATTTTTATTCCAAATTTTTATTTTAAATCATTTTCCAAAATTCTAAAAATTATTTTGGAAAAGAATTTAGAAAAAAAATTCGGAAAAATATCGGACAAAAAAAATGCGACATATTGCAATTTTGAAAAAATCATTTTTTTGAATTTTTTCTTAGAAATTATTTTTCCAATTCGGGTAATATCCAAAATATTAAACTCGCTAATTTAGAAAAAGAATATTATAAACATTCCGTCGAAAACCGTATATTTAATTCGATTCGGTTCTAAAAATTCGGTTGAATTTTTTTTTGATTCGATTTCGCTTACGGCTCTTGTGATATTACCCAATTGTAAACACCCTCTCGCATGCTAGCAATAATGCAAATTTAAAAATTAAAAAAAAAATGATTTTTTTCAAAATTGCAATATGTCGCATTTTGTTTCGAATAAAAATTTCAAAAATAATTTTCAAAAAATAATTTTTAGAAATTTGGAAAAATAATTTCGAAAATAAAAATTTGGAATAAAAATATTTCGATTTTTTCTTTTGAAAAAATTATTTCAAAATATTAAAGATTTTGGAAAAAAAATTTGAAGATTTTTTACAATTTTTTGACTTTTTAACGAAATTATGTATTAAGGACTAACGGTGCAATTGTTTTTGTATTGAGGACTAACGGTGTAATTGCAAAATCGTCCACGTGGTTTAAAGGATTAACGTTGCAACGATCGTTAGCAAAAGCGCTAAAGTGTAACACTTAACTAATCTAGCTTAACGCCGGTTAAAGCGGGGACAAAATGATGAAAAAGTTTCACGCGAGTCACCGCAATTAGCGAACCCTAGGGACGAATTTTGCAATTTGGGCAAACCACAGGGACGATTTTTGCAATTTGGGCAAACCACAGGGACGATTTTTGCAATTTACTCAAAGAAGATTGAAACTTCAAAACCAAACTCTTCATGTCGATGCCGACATGGATCGTAGCACTATGGGGACATCGAACCCTCCATGCCAATGTTACGCCGACCCATTGTAACATAAGATCTTAAAATAAAAATTGCAAAGATTCTATGTGTATGTATTGCTTTATACTCTTTAATTTAATATAATTATAAAGTCAAATGTTATACGAGTAGCTTTCTTTTTATTTCCTTAGCATTGTAAATTTTCTCCCTAACTAAGATAACTAAAAGCGCTTACCTTTAATGAGTAGATATTTTACTTTAAAACATGTTAAAGACATGTAAAGGTTGACCTTTAAAGTTATTTGTTAATTATTATAATTTTTTTGAACTATAGACTTGCACCTTTTTTTCAATTCGTATCTTAGTCTAAGATATGATTTGAACTTTTGATAGTTCGACGAAGGAGCACCTTAGAGGTGTCATATGAAATGGTTTGATGGTAACATTAAAATGCATTGCCTTAATCTTCAGATGTTCTTACTATCAGATAAATATGACCCAAACCCGAGTATACATAGCATGAAACTCTAATGAACTCAAACCCACAATCCGATTTGGGCCATATCTATCAATTAATACTTAAAAATTATTTGCACTAAACATATATTTTTGATGTTTTTTATTGGTTTAACCTCTAGTCTATTTAACTTTTTTTGAACAAAGATTACATTTCATTTCACCTCACAAATTGAGGTAATTTGAACACAACAAAGTTACATCGAACATAAAGGCAAAATCGAAGCCGACTTGCCAAACAAAATACACGAAGCAACAAGTTAAGCTAAAAGAAAGATACACCAATAGTTGTGATGATCCACAAAGAACACCATACAAGTGGGGGATCACCAAAGTGAAACTTTTAGGAGACACAACCATACGAAGATGTAGCTTGACAAAAGTATACAAAGTCTGAAACATACATAGAAGATAAAACAAGATCCTAAAAGGAGCTAAAGAAACCCAACAGATCTAGAATCAAACCCAAGGCTACAAAGAAGCTATCGATGGCGGACCACAACAGTCTGAGAAGATCGAAGGTGGCGGCGGCGACAACAACAACGGCCAGAGAGATGACAGATCTGTGAGTAAGACTTTATTGTGAAAATAAAGAACAAGAAAGGATCGGACGGTAGGTCGAAACCGACCGCCGGAGAAAAGGATTGGATTTGGGTGGATGTGTTTTAGAGAGAGGTAGGTGGATGTGTTTTTAGTCTATTAAACTACAAAAATGAGGAGGAAAAATTCGAAGGAAGATGCATCATGCATCCACTTTTGTAGTTTTATCTGAAATGTGTGGTTGTGTTACTTCTCATCCTTCTCATTTTAATTATCTTCTCATTTGATCCTAACTCGACAATATTCATGGTTCGTTAAGTATAATGAGTTACAATAGTAGATGGAGGTGGTGCTTGGCGCAAAGCATTTAGGAGCATTTAGAAACGGTGAACATTGAGTGTTGTGATTTTAATGCTTGTTTGACAAATAGCAAGTATATTAATCTTCTTCTTTCTTTCTTTTTTTACTTCACTTTTTACAATGTTTTATGAAACAACATTTAAAAGCGTGAACATCTAAAAGCTGTTTTATACATTATAATTACAGTTACAACCTTACCAAACATTTTTATAAAAAATAAAACAGTTAATGCTTACAATACTTTTTCAAACACACCCAAAGTATCTTTACACTCTGTTCCCGAGATGTAAAATGGAAAGAAGAGAAATGAAAAGGGTAAAAACAAGAGAAAAAAAGTAGAGGAAAAAATATTGGTTTTTTGTTTTGTGTTCTCAAATTGAAAACAAAAAGAAGGAAAGTTAGTTAAATTATACACAAAAACCACCTTCACTACAAATCTTTCCAAATTGGAAAGAAGATAACGAGGGAAGATTTGGCATGATTTCCTTCCTTCCTCCTCCTCTTCTTTACCCCTCTCGATAGGGGTGAGCATGGTTTGGTTTGGCTCGGTTTTTGTATAAAATCGAAATTGAACCGAAAATTTTCGGTTTTTGATTTTTAGAAACCATTCGGTTTCGGTTTTGTGTCGGTTTGGTTTTTCGGTTGTCGTTTTTTTTCGGTTTCTATACGATTTATTGAGCTTTGCTTTTTCAAAGTAGATTTGACATATATCATAAAATAGAAGCATATCTTAAACTGGTACCGGTACAATGGTACTAAAACGAGTAAAGAACCGTGTTAAATCAAGTGCCAACATTCTTAAAGTGGCCTCCAAGTTCCAAGGATTTGTTAGAGCTTGAAAGGTACACTGAAACAATTGAAGGGTGTGTAAACGAAAAAAGAATGATGTTGGAACAAGTTCTTCAATCTTTTGATGTAATTGCACCATCTTCAACAGGAACAATCATTAACATTCAAACTTAATGTGTTCTTGTCACATTTGTGTACCTATATTTTTTTACCTTAAACCACATTTGTGTTATGTATATTGTTATGAAATAAAATATTAGCAGAGTTATCACACATTTGAAATGCATCGTTGACCACGGTAATGTAAAAGGAAGATATCAAGATAAAGTACTTAGGGTGTGTTTGGTATAGAGAAATAAGAGCCGAGAAATGGAAATGAGGTGATTTCTTGTGTTTAGTAGAAGAGAAAACAAAAGGAGAGTTACTGACTCTCGAGAAAACATATGTGGAGAATTGGATAGTCAAATTTGAAATCTCCATTTCCATCCCACTTTGTTGGGAAATGAGAGAAATTGATTAATTTTTTTTTTTTTTTTTAATACATTTAAAAGAAATTAAAAATATATTTTAAAAAAATATTTTTTTTTTTAAATTATTTTTTAAAAATAAGTTTTTTTTTTTAAATAAATACATTTTAAAAATAATTTTTTTTTAAAAACAATTTTAAATAAATATATTTTCAATAAATATTTAAAAAAAAAAGTTTGTTTGTTTGTTTTTTTTTTTTTTTTTTTTTGTTAGCCTTGATTATTTTTATTAGAAGTGATGGTCATTCACGATTAGGAACTTTGTAATGTGTGTTAGATATCGTGATAGAATAGTCAACCAACCGTGGATTGGGCTTAAGCTAATTGGGCATTAGTTAAGTTAAGCTAGCCTTGTCTAGTTCGTGTAACCCAAGCCCAATCCAAGTCCATCTCAAGGCCCATGGCCGCCTTGGGGCATCATCCTCTCTTACTATAAATACCCCTCAAGTATGTCATTTGAGGGGTGCTTCAGCGAGTGTGTGTGTGTTTTCCTCAAGCAATATACAACTTATTGTTTCATCTTTCTTCTCTCTCACCTCTAAACATACACGCCTAATATATCATTCAAGTCACCAAGTTCTTTTCTCTTCTTCTTTCTATCGCATAGTATATCCGCTGTGGTTTACGTGGTATACTTGTGTTAGGTTCTCACGATAAGAATTTCCCACGCCTAAGGATTCCTACGCCTACATCCCACGCATAAGATCCCACGATAAGATCCCACGCCTAAGCCATCCTACTCAGTAACTCGTAGTCTACTCAGAACTTCCTCTTCCTACGCCTAAGCTTTTCAAAAAAAAAAAAAAAAAAAAAAAAAATCAAATTTAATTTTTCGAGGAGACTAAAAGTTCAATTTTTACGAGATTCAAATTTTGGTATAACTTGGAAATTTTGGGCCTAAATTCAATATTTTTTCAGTAAATTTAGCGTCAAAATTGTCATAACTCAAATTTTCATACACCCTTAGAATTGATTTTATAGTGAATTTCAAATTTTGGGCTAAAATTTTTAAGAACCAAGTTTACAGTACGACCTTCGGATAAACCTCAACCGACCATAACTTATCAAACACAACTCCTTTATCGTTGAATCGATCATACATCAACTTTATCGGATCATACCTTCATCAATGGCAACTCAACAAGACATTCATGCGTACCGGTCGAAAATCGACCTCCTATGTTGGCAAAAGGTGGTTATCTTCAATGGACAAGTCGAATGCTCCGCCACATCAAGACCAAACCTAATGGAAACTCATGATTAAATCCATTCTGTGATGGACCCTTCAAGCCTCGACAAGTCCATGTCTCGAAATGCTTGATGCAACACCTCCCATCCCACCATCCTCTCATCTTCAAACCGAATCGTAATACATCAAGAGGATCGAAACAAGTCGATGCAGATGACATGGCAATTCATATTATCCAACTGGTTTACCAATAGACATCTTTGCCTTGCGGTGAGCAGCCAGAAACCGCTTTCGATGTGGGAACGTGTTAGACGGGTATGTTATGGAATGTAAATTGGTAAACAAGACATGGAGAACAAGTCGCTAATCGAATGGGAGAAGTTTACATCTACACCAGAGAATCCATTGAATCCTACTATGGAAGGTTTTGCACTTTGATGAATGAGCTTATCGTAAACAAGTTGGCACCCGAACAATCGCTCAAAACATCAAGTTCTCGAATAATCTTCCGTAAGAATGGGACGATATGTCACTATTGTTAACCAAACAAAAGACTTACATCGGTGAACTTTGATCAACTAAACGATTTTCGAAACAAAACCAAGTCAAGCGAATGAAGTAAGGAAAGAAAGATTGGCAAAGAATCATGATCCATTGGCACTAATTGCAAAGACTCAAACTCCGGTGAATAGACAACAACCGCTTCATCATCTTCCAACAACAACAACTTGCGACAATACATTCCACAACCACAAGTCGTCTTCCTCAACAACAATTCTATCCACCGTAACAACAAGTCATTCAACAACCGTATCCACAATACCAGAACAAGGAATCACCGATCATGAACCGACCAAGTAGAAGCGACCTTGCAACAAGTATTTTCTTTATTGGATAAAGCATTTAGCAATCGCATGGGTAATCGAGCGGTTCCGTATCGTGGTAATCACGGGTCAAGATGTTGGAAATCGATGGGACAGAATGTTGGGAATAGAGCGATGGTAATCGAATGGCAATGTTGCACCCAATCGTTGGGAATTATGGAAATGTGAATCGTGGAAATCAGATTAAGTGTTATAACTGTCAAGGAGTGGGTCACATGGCAAGGAATTGTCCTACTAAGCCGAAAAGAAGGATTTTGCGTATCTTGAAAAGCTATTCATAGCACAAAAGGCGTAACTGGAATGCGGTTGAGTCTCGAGGAACATGACTTTTCGCTATTATGGATGATTTGGAAGACCTCGAGGAACTCAATGTGAACCGCATCTACATGGCAAATCTTCAGAGACTAAGTACGACATCGACTCGACGCACCTCCCCGCCTATGACGCAAATGCAGATCTAAGGTACCAATCATTGATCCATGCTATAACAATGTCATATGTGATGTGTTTACTCATGACAAACAAGATTCGTGACATCCGCACCTACTTATGATACATACATGGACAATCCGAGTTGTAGCAATACTAACTCAAACTCCATATGGATCCTAGTGGAGGCCGTGTGGCACAAAATACCGAGGCGATGAGGAAACACGTGCTATGTTGAATCATTAATCAATCAATGTGGCATTGAAGTTGAGAAAGTTAGAACGGTCAATCGCGAAGTTAAGGCCGCGAATGCTAAATTGACCGAGCTTGAGAGTTACAAGGAGCACGCCAAAGCCTTTGAATTTCATACAAACAAACTTTCGTAATTAGAAATTGGTTATCGAGATTCTATTTTAAGAGAAAACAATTGCAACTCAAGTATGACACACTTGATGTGAATTTGAACTTGAAAATAAAATCTTTAAACAAGGAAATTTCGATCTAAACAACCAACTTTCTAAACAAAAACAACATTTTTCGATCTTGAAAAGAAAAGCAGTTGATTGTCGATTTTTCAAAACGAGAAGATTCTCTTCTTGATGAAATTCGGATAAAATGAAACTATCAAAAATTGGATAATTTGCTTATTACAACGGGTCATTCCGCTAAAACAAACAAGATGCTTTCTAATCAAGCAAATCCGATTTTTCACACTTCATAAAATGGCTCTTGGTAACTCACCTCCTTCGTTCCTCAAGAAAGCTCGAAAGAACGGAATGTGTTGAACAATGGATAACCTTGCATGAACCCATAATTGTTCGTGATTCTCTTGAAACGTTGGAACTAGGCGAGGAGAGTAGATCAAAATGAAACAAAATAATCCGATCTTAAACCGATTGATTATAACAAATGGAACAAAATTAATGGGATTACTTTTGTTAATAAAAAGAAACGTCAAAGTTTTCCATAACACCAAGTGTTTCAAACAAAGTGTCAACACTGCTTCAAAATCGGTTTCAAAACCAGCTTGTAGTTTCCAAATCTCTTTCGAAAATCGAACAAATGTCTTCAAACAATCCTTTTAACACAAGTGATACTAGAAGCATTTTAGATGACGTTAAAACTAGAATTGGGTATCTTCAAGAGATCATAAAACTAAAACCAATATTACAACAAACATCCGGTTTAATAGTTTTGATAATGAATGAAAAAGTTTTTGAAACTCTAATTGCCCTCACCAATGCCATCGATTGCAAGGGTAATTCATGTTGAACAAGCACTTTTGAAAGAAACAACTGAATTTGTCAAGGACCATAAATCCACAGTAAAGCAAGCTAATGAAAGTGTTGAACACATCAAAGTTTTGGAAAATCTAAATGATTCTCTCTTCAAGATGTTACGACTCACCGATATCATGTCCATTATTCTCCAAACATATTCGTTGAAGATCATGAAAGACTCACCGAGACCTCCGCAATTGTTTCAAAATATGAAAATGCTCTTGAAAACTTGAAAACAAAACGTGTCCTATTTTAAACAACTTGATCGAAAATCGAGGAATGCAAGTATGACAAACGTCAGATGAGCGTGCCTACAAGGACATGCAAGAGCAAAATGATCTTTTGAGAGTTCACTGGAAAGTCTAAAAGGAAAGGTCATGGATACTAAGTTTGCAAAACCATTGATTGAGGAGAAAACAAATGTTCCCAAACCGGTTTCAAACCAAAAATGTCTCTTTCTCGCCCTCCAAAAGTCAATGAGAAAATTGATTTGTCAAAAACAGTCACTCCACGACTTTGCCTATCAAAAACAATTATCCAAGGTTTTGAAAACCGCTTTTGAAAAACAAAGTGATTACACCGCATTTCTAGGAATCATACACGGAATGTGACCAAAAATCCGATTAAAGAATCTGTTGGTTCTAACAACATGGTCAACAATCAATATCTAGAAGAAGCTAGGAAAAAGCATGACTCGAAAAGATGGAATTCTAGGTGCAACATCTAGGGTGATGAATTCTACAAGATTTCAAGGCATCGTTAGTAGTAGTAAACCATTACCTAGGAACACTCTTCAAAAGACTAGGGATTGGTTTGCATCTAAGAGTAGTTAAAATAAATGAAAATGCTATGCCCTTAGAAAACAACACTAGGAATTCTAAGTCTCTTTCGAACAAGAATCAATTTCCAAAAGACAGATCGACAAAGTTAAAGTCATTGCTTTTAAACAAGAATATTGAATTTGTCGTACTACATGTAAAAATGTGTCTTTTCGCCTAATCATGAGGCATGTGTCTCACAATATCTCAAGAAAGATAATTCTCGTGCCAAGGCACAATCCACTAAGACACCAAATAGAAACAAACCCGTTGACAAGATGAACATCAAAAGAAACCGAATAGGTGGATCTCTTGAGACGTAGTTTTTCCAAAATGAGTCTTCAGCGCATCGAAAAGAAAACAACTCCTAGATCTTACCTTAGGTGGATACCCACGGAAAAGTTTTCAACCAAATAGATCTTAGATGGATTCCACATGAAAGATTTTTGATACTTGCACCAACACGGATAATAGTGTCAATCATCGGGATAAGGAAGTAAAACCACTACAACCGCTTGATAGTGATCACCTCGCCGTGAGGAATCTTGTACTTCTAACATCGTTATTTGTGAAAACTCTTCTTCTTTGGTTGCGGTGAATCAAATATCTCTAAACCCGACTCATCGAGGGTTCCAATCAGAAAATCTTCTTCTTCTTCTCTATCTTCTATTTTTGATTTTCCATTTCTTTTATAAAACCAACAAAAGCAAAATACAAAAATAAAAATCTTTCAAAAATACAAAACAATATAAAATCAAAATCCAAAATATTCTTCCTACGACATGTCTCTCGATAATCGATATTCAGACGTTTCTAGAAATGTCATTCAACAATGATACGGCATGTATGTGATGCTTGAGCGAGAGTTCTTTAAATTGTTTTCTAAAACATGTCGTTTCTCAAAATTTCTTCAAAAATAATGGCTTTCGTATACTTGATGACGAAACCGGACGAAATGATGACTTTTGATTATTTTCAAATCAAAACTCGTGCTTTTATCGAAAAATGAGGTGTACGCTTGATGCACTACATTTAAAATCGGTGAGAAATCATCGTCATCTTGAGCACCTTTTCAAGATTGTTCAAAATCTTTTCAAAATATTTTGTGCTCAAGATAACTCCTCTAAAACCCTTTAATTGATTA
Source organism: Chrysanthemum lavandulifolium (assembly GCA_022545495.1). Lineage (NCBI taxonomy): Eukaryota > Viridiplantae > Streptophyta > Magnoliopsida > Asterales > Asteraceae > Chrysanthemum > Chrysanthemum lavandulifolium. Next base: position 140,659,278 of record CM040239.1, read on the forward strand.
TGTTTTATTAAAGGGGAGTATAAAACAAAATGTTCCAAATTCATGCTTAAATCAAATCCGTGTGTCTCCCAAAAGTTTCTAAATTGTTGTTTAATCCGTTGATATAAAAAATATCACGAATATGCTATTTTTTAGGGGGAGGAGACGTGATTAAAATGTGATCAAAAAAGTTTAGTGATCGTGGTTTGAATCTCAAAATGAGCTCGACTCAGACGGAACCAATGAATTGACGAGAAATTAATGTCGAAATGTACCATTTCGAGAAACTTTCTATGACTTGACCAGGACGGGTAATAATTTCAAGCTAGTTCTCTAGTGATGTAAACGTGTCTCGAATCGGTCTTGTTCATTTAAAGTCGATCAATTCAAAAGTGCGAACTCTACCCTCTCTGCGATTTCGCTTAAAACAATATAAGCACATGTGAAGGGGAGTGTTTCGAAAACAAAACTCTCAAGGTGTTAACAAAATGTTTTGATAATCATAAACACTCGAGAGATTTTCAAGAAAATGGTTTTATGGCAACAATAGGGCAGTCATGGAGTTATAAGGTGACTAAGGATAGGAAATTGTCCTATGATCCGCCAGAGTCGGAGGGATCTACCCAAGGACATCACAAATAGTTTAGAACTAGAAGTCCTTAGGAATGATTGAAAAAGGAGTAATGTGAGAAAGGAGAAAGAAGGGTTGAAGAATTAAAAGAAAAATAATGAAAAGGGTGAAAAGAAATAGCCTCCATATTCAACCTTAGGCGTAAACCGGGTTCAATACATATACTCTTGGATGTCACCGATGACACCGGTATTGAAGACAAAGACGTCATGGACCCAAAGGACGCATCGCACTAAACCTTCTAGCCACTCAATTCCTCTCTAAAGGGATTTGTTTCATTCTCACGGGAACCCTACATAATCTATCGACTTTCTCTTAGAGATCGTTGATATTGAAGAAGGAGACCTCTCCTAGTCTCTCGCTCACGAAAACCAAAATGCACTATTGAGTCTAGAGCCACGAGATTCATCAAAAAGATCTCATAGGAACACTTGACATGACATCGCTTGTTGTTCATCAATAAGGACACAAGTGATATATTCTAGAGTCCCACGCAGATCTTAGCAATCGCCGTAACATTTATGAGGGAGTTACAACCGTAATCCTCGGTGATTGAATGAAAATTCTGCCAGGTCAACATCAAGCGACCACGACGGCGAGTCACTTCGGTAATTCTCCGTGGATTACGCTTAGTGTGTCTCAAACGGTCTATCGTCGGGGTGATGCTTGATTGTACCTCAACGACTCATCCGAATCAGATGTACTTGGTATATCGTGTTATCTCACTTGGGACTCCAGTTCAGAACGGCCTCGTGAGAATTAGAGATGTGTTTTCACACTATCTTTGTTAACACCTCGAAATTCAAACTTGTAAGTCGAAATCCGCTTATTACTAACCTGCTTTTATGTTTTCTTCTTATGGAAGCTCGGAGCGGATGGATCGTGCAGACTCGCCACATGCTCATACCGAAAACACATGAAAGTTCTCATCATAATCAAAGGCTACACAAAGTTAAAGATGATTCTTCGTCAATGTCAAAGAATCTACAAAGTGTAAAGACACGAGAACTTCATCATTGGAAACTCAAAGTCAAATAGAAGTGTGAGCATGGTGGAGAAAGGCGTGGAGACACCTAACCAACGAAGTTGACAACGGCAGACAACCACATTATCGATCACAAAGCATGAAGGAACAAAGAATCAAGACTATTCTATATCTACTCACAAAGTTCAAGCTCAAAAGATTAAAGACCTATTCAAGTGGAGCATCTTTGAATGACCACCCTTGGGGAGATTGTTAGCCTTGATTATTTTTATTAGAAGTGATGGTCATTCACGATTAGGAACTTTGTAATGTGTGTTAGATATCGTGATAGAATAGTCAACGGGCTCGTGGATTGGGCTAAGCTAATTGGGCATTAGTTAAGTTAAGCTAGCCTTGTCTAGTTCGTGTAACCCAAGCCCAATCCAAGTCCATCTCAAGGCCCATGGCCAAGCCTTAGGGCATCATCCTCTCTTACTATAAATACCCCTCAAGTATGTCATTTGAGGGGTGTGCTTGAGTGTGTGTGTGTGTGTTTTTCCTTGAAGCAATATACAACTTATTGTTTCATCTTTCTTCTCTCTACCTCTCTAAACACATACGAATTTATACATCAAGTCACCATCTAATCTTCATCTTTTCTTTCTATTCTACGCATACAGTTTGTGTTTTAAGTGGGTATACTTGTGTTCGTTAAGTGGGTTTGTGATAAGGTTGATATATCTTCGGTCATAACATTTTTTTAATACATTTTAAAATATAATTTAAAAAAGTTAAAAATAATTTTAATTTTTTTTAAATAAGTTTTTTAAAATAAATACATTTTAAAAATATTTAAAAAAAACAAGTTTTTTAAATAAATACATTTTTAAAAATATATTTTTATAAAGAAAGTACAAAAATTTTTAAAAATAAATTAAAAAAAGATATATTTTTTAAATAATTTAAATAATTTTTTTTCCATTTCTCGCCAGTCTCTGTTGTTACTAAACATTAGAATTGAACAAAATTCTCATCGATTTCTATTCTCTCGAGATTCTATTCTCTCGCTTCATTTCTTTCTCCGAATTTCTCTCTACCAAACGTGCCCTTATATTATTTATGAACAACAAGGTAAGATATATTATTTTGACTTTACATGTCGGTTTCGGTTTCTATTGATCGGTTTTTAAAGCTAAAACCAAACCAACCCAAAAACTTCAGTTACGGTTTTTTTGGTTTCGATTCTTCGGTTTTTTTCGGTTTAAGTTTGGTTTTTCGGTTTTTTTGCACACCCCTACCTCTCGATATAGGGATATCAAAATATAATATAGCGAAGCTTATCTAATTTTTTATGAGGAGAAGAGAAGGGGGAAAATAAAAAGAAAAGGCAGAACATATTAAACCAAGAATTAAAGTAGAAACACAACATGGAAGCCCACAACTCCAAACAAGATGTTAACAAGGAGGGGACCCAATGGAGAGACCAAACCATACGAATGGCACGGGCCACAAACCAACTATCCATATGTCCTCATATGTTACTCCTACGTCAACAGGAACCGCCCCCATACTGAGCAAAAACATGAACAGCCAAAAGACAGAACCTGTGACTCACAACAAACGCTTATCTTTCTTACTATTAAGAGTGTTGGAACTTGAACAAAAAGGCAACCTTTGTCTTTTTATAAAGATTTTTAATCAAATGGATCAAGTCCATAGTAATGAACTTAGTGAAAGGCCGTTCAAAAAAAAAAAAATATATGAACTTAGTGAAAGATTTGATGCTTGATTAAACTTAATATAAAAGAAGATTAAAGGGTCAAATTGTTGGCTTTAGGATCTTATTGATAATTCAGAATTATTTTTCGCTCAACTCTTTTGTTAGTTTTTCAATGTGGTGTGTGCGACGTTCCAAAATAGAAGTTATGCAGCATAAGAGTAACGAAAAGCTACAATGGTTCGTTGAAAACCATTAGTTTGTATATAAATAGCATTGTTGTCTCTTGAAGAAAAGATTATCATTAATCATAGGAAAAGCATCCTCATCAAACTCAATCGCTTGATTTAAGTTTTGTATATTCTTAAACTGATTGTTGTATCTTCAAAGCAATCATATTAATTCGGGAGAAATTATGTTTCAGACACTAAAAACGTACGCCTCAATCAAGTTGTTTGTAATCATAACAGTGGTAAACTGGTAATTATTCTCTAACAAAGAGTGCCGTAGTCGTAGTTTTCATTGAATGTGTTATTTCTGTCTAATGTAGGTTTTTGTAACAAAAATGATGTTAGCCAAATTGTGAAAGTTGATACTCAAATGGCCAAGTATGTATATGAATAGGGAGATGTCTTGTTATTTGCACACTATAGTGTACAAGCAGTTATATCTCTTATTTTGAAGAGATAGCCTGCACATTTTCGGACAAAACAATAACAAAGAACGAAATCAAGTCCCTAATGCTATCGAAAACAATGCAAGAGTCCACAGTGACATGATGGTGTAATGAGGAAATTGCTTAATTACGTGTTTCCAAAATGTAATTTCCAGCTCATGTTTTGTAACAGCGTGTGACTAAAATCTGTCTGTTACAGCTATACATTCTAAATTTCATTATTGAAGCATGTATTTCCAAGAGTAACATCACAATGCGTAAAAGATTGGACAGTTGAACTTGCACATATGGATAGATGTTATAGAAGTTTTAAAAAGGTAACAGATGTTACTACCGAATATGGAAATGGTTAGATATCTAAAGTGTCAGGTGCGTGAGTTGTTTCATCTACTAGACTCGAGTCACTTCCAGATATCATATTCATAAAGGTTCTACCGGCGTGTCCAACAGCCTGAGAAGTCTTCTTTGCAACTCCAGCAACAACTGGTTGTATTGAAATCTCAGGAAGGTTTGCTCGTTCCTCAATCATTGCTGTTTACATAAAAATGAAGCTTATAATTTTGATCCCTTTTATCCAAGGAAAAAAAATACAGGTGGCAATTTTGACTCAAATTACTAACTGAATGAGTCGATTTGAGTTAAGTTTTATCTGCAACGGGTAAAATAGAAGTAGCCTATAAGGAAAGGTCAAACCGGCTGGAATCAGCCCAAGGTGTATTACTAATGCATACAACCTATAGAATCATTTTATTCAAAAAGATATTACTGTTATTGTAACTGCATATAGGACTCAAAGTCACAAACTAGTTGTAAAAAGAGCTAACTTGGATCAAATAACCAAATCAATATGTAGCTGTTTAGTCCCTTAGCATTTTTTACTGCAGAAAATCATTTCATCCTCTTGAGTGGGTCAAAAAGTCAAGGAACTAAACTGTTAAAAAGTTGAAAGTATGTTGGATTTATAGAAAAATAGTGTTAAACTTTGGAAAAAAGTTGTTTGGGTCAACTCAGTTGACTCGACCCATTGTCACCTCTACAAATATGTACAACGGATATGAAGTAGGGAAAAAGTTTAAAGCATACACTTAGTTTTGTGTCTAGCCAAAGAACCAATTTGTCGGACTCCAGCTTCGGCTGCCTGCACAGCCTGAGCAGACTTGCTTACACCATCAGATATCTCATGGCTGAAGAAATAAATAAAAAATGATCAACGAAGATATACGGTTTTGTAATAATGTCTGCACAAGCTATTCTGAATTCTTTTTTAATAGTAACTAGGTGGTTAATATCAGATTCGGGCTTCCATTTCAAGGTTAAGTAGTAACCTCAAGTCACTAAGCTCAAGGGTAAGATCACTAATTTCCATGCCAGAAAGCCTAATAGCAGCCATTGTACTAGGAAGTTCCTCACGAGCAGTATCTGCCAACTTTGCAACAGCAATTGCAGTTCTACTCATCGCCTGTCGATACAAACACAACTTGTAACTTAGACTTACAAAAAAAAAAGGTCAAATGCATTGATGATTTACATGCATTACACTAACCATCTATGCAATAACATGTGTAGCCAAAACACATTAGTAAAACTACCATGAACCATAGGGTGATAGGGAGCTACAGGGTCATATATTTAAGCTAGTAAAGGATTAAATATATCCTAGGATCGACACCATGATTAAATGTGTACAAATAGAATGGCAAGATAACGTGCGTGTCAGAAATTTAGGGATACTTGAGGATGGTTTACTTGGGTTGATTTGTTTTTGTCTATGTTTATCCTCCAAGATGTACCCGACATGAATCATGCCCAAATGAGAAGAACACAGCTATAACCAAGTCGATTTCATAGAGACCTCTGGGTACTTAATAATAATGTATTCACAGGACATCCAGCTGAACCGCCACAACCAACTTCCATAAATTTTATTGATCACCCAATATCAATAACTGAGAGCAAACTGAGGCAGATTATTTGCATCTGCTTAGTCACCTTTCCCACCTAAAGGGAGCTTCCTAATTGCAACAAAGTGCTAGATACTACGGGTGCGTTTAGTTGGGGCACCCTTGTTTTCCACAAATGTTTTGTGGAAAACAAGGAAAACAGAAATCGCGTTCAAATTAGCGTTTTCCAACAAAATGTTTTGCAAAACACAAAATCCCCTATTTCCTAACTTAACAAGGAAAATTACAAAACAAATTTTAGTTGTTTTCCTTTATAACCCACAACCCTCCCTCCCTTTCTTCAAAATAGAAAATACAAACATCAACTAAAAGCGTTTTCTATATTTCAAGTGTTTTGTAGAGATAAATTTCCCTTCCAAATTTTTGCAAAATTAGAGATAGAAAACAAGAGAATTTTTTCTCCAACTAAACGCACCCTATATATTTCTTTACAACGGATATAAGAGCATCAGGAGTGGTCCTCCACTCCCTATGCTGTAAGTATCGTAGACATTAAGTGCTGTAATTTTTGCTAACTAAATCCAGTAAAAAGTTAATGAGCATCGGCTATACCCTAGGACTAGGAGTTATCTATGTATATTGTTAGCGCAATTCTCCATAATGACATACATGGAAAATCACCTATAAACTGGTTAATATCAAAACGTCATCACTCATGAAACTGATCAATTGTTGTAAGGGTGAAATTAGGAACCATTGGTTGTTTTGCCATGAACAACGTAAGCTTTGCAGCCACATTGAAACAGATAATGAACTTCAAGAGGTTCCACACACAATACAATTGTAATACTTGAGGCTTCCTTTCTGCTAATACCAGGTGGATCACTGATATAAATAGAACAAAACACTACTTCTGCTTTAAATCCAAGTGAAAGACACATTCAACATGTGACGGTATCCACAGAGCACAGAGTGACCTCTAATCAGATTGCAGCAAACAACATAGGTATATTGAAATGGTGCCCTCCATGATAAAAAGAATCAAATTATCAATATGGTAATCAGACTAGCGAAAGCTAAAAACTTACAAATAGTGTTGGAACAGCTGCCATGACAAAGCCCACGAACGATGCAGTAGCCTGCCCATATCAAACATTACATTTCTTCGCAACCAAAATTCAAAGAATCTTAAAAAAAAAAAAAAAAAAAAAAAAAAAAAACGCTATGAATTTAGAATGTACAAATAACAAAGTCTCTAATTCCTTTCAGTTTTATATGGTCCAGCTCAATAGTTAACTTTAAAACTTTACTTATTTTTTCTTGAGTAAATTACACCGTTCGTCCCTGTGGTTTGGGTGAAATCCCTACGCTCGTCCCTATCTTTTTTTTCTTGCATCATGAATCCTTATAACCAAGTTTCGTCACACTGTTTCGTCCCTATCACTAACGGCTGTTATCTTTTCGTTATCTCAATGGCACCGTTAGTCCTAACCAAACGATCACTTGCGGCGTTAGTCCTTTATACTAACGACCGTTAATAACTCAAAATTTTATTAAAAAATCTTTTCTACGCGGTTTTATCGTTTTCGCCAGCTTTCTTACGTTTTATGCGTTTTCGTCCGATTTTATACGTTTTCGTCTACTTTTTACGCTTTTATACGCTTTCTTACGTTGTGATCTGGATTTGTCTGCTTTTATACGCTTTACTTTGTTTTTACGCTTTTCTGCTTTTCTTACGCTTTTGTCCGTTTATATACGCTTTCATCGCTTTTTCCGTTTTCTTCGTTTTGTCCGCTTTTATCGTTTTCCTTCGCTTTTTACGCTTTTGTCCGCTTTTCTTACGTTTTGTCCGTTTTATACGGTGTAATTTAAAAAATGACTTTTTTTAATCGATTTTAATTTTTTCCGATTTAAAAGATACGTTTTTTAATCGATTTTAAAAGTTTTTAATCGATTACGTTTAAAATCGAAAAACTTTTTAAAATCAAGTTTTTAAAAAATTACGTTTTTTAAATCGGAAAAATCTTTTATAAATCGATAAAAACGTAATTTTTAAAATGAAAAAAAATTTAAAATCAAATTAAAAAACGTGCTTTTTAATCGAAAATTTTTAAAATCGATAAAAACGCAATTTTTTTAATCGTCGATTAAAAAACGATTTTTTTAAATCGAAAAAACTTTTGAAAATCAGATAAAAAATGTAATTTTTTAAATCGGAAAAGATTTTTTAATAAAATTTTGAGTTATTAACGGTCGTTAGTATAAAGAACTAACGCTGCAAGTGATCGTTTGGTTAGGACTAACGGTGCCATTGAGATAACGAAAAAGATAACGGCCGTTAGTGATAGGGACGAACAGTGTGACGAAACTTGGTTATAAGGATTCATGATGCAAGAAAAAAAAGGGAGGGACGAGCGTAGGGATTTCACCCAAACCACAGGGACGAATGGTGTAATTTACTCTTTTTTCTTTATGGCAACATAAGTAGTTACACTAGTACACTACTTCTCGGTATAATTTGAAAGAACCATAATAATGCGAAATGAATCAAGCAAAGTAAACCGAATTCCAAAATTACATACAAGAGAGGGTACCACCAATTTATGATAAAAATACGATAGAAGCATCGGTAACCCCAACTGGTTCACAAATAAAGCTCAATACTATAATGTAGATGTACATATGCATAGATGCTTGAAACCGCTTATTTAGAAAATGCCAATTCAAACCGCTTATCTAGATTGTGATTAACGAGGCCTCTTGAATTTTCTTACTATTGCAATTTGTAACCACTTAAGGGTGGCCTAGTGGTAAAAGGGCTTGTGACTATCACTCTAAAATGTGCGAGGTCTCAAGTTCAATTCTACTAGGTGCAAACAACTTTAAGTGGCCACGCCAACCTCCCGAAAAGGAGGGCTTTACCGGTTTGAATCGTGTGGCGGTGGGTTCAAACCCGTGGATTAGTCGGCCAAAAGGTCGAAATCACGGTTACCAAAAAAAAAAAAAAAAATACTATTACAATTTGTTAAATCATAAGCAATTCAAACACTGTCTTCTGCAATGTTTTTGTTACAACTATTATCTGTATATGCTTCTGCTTATTTCAAAAGCATAAAGCAGTTTAAATGAGTAATCCAAACACCCTGATAAACTATGACTCGCCATCACCAATAGACCTAAAATATATACTTTTTTTTTTTTTTTTTCTGTTTTTTCAATATAAATTAGAAATAAACATAACCTGATTTATATAATAGAAAAGGAAACAAGAATAATCACCGTGCAAGTGATAAAGGCTAAATGTAAAAAAGCCTGATCACTTGAGCTTAATCTAATTGGTAAAGCATTAATCTGAAACTTAGGATTTGTAGCTTGAACCTCATGATTATCAATTAAAACATCGTCCTTAACAATAACATTTTGTTATGGGATTTTAATATTATTGATGCTGCTCGGAAGATAGGCTAATGAGTTGCAATGAATGAAGATGAAATGAGGGAAGGGTTGTGTGGGTTTATACAAAGAAAGTAGAGAGAGAAATGGAGTGCGGCATAGAGAGGGTAAGTGAGTAGTAACTGAAGTGGGTTGTTTCATTGTTGATTTTATGGTAGTGGTCATGTGATGGCCATGGTGTTCATGTTAGCCCAACTGAGATATTCTACTCTAGACACTGTCAACAAATGTTTGTTCCGTCTGAGAAAAGGTTCCTCTTTTGACATTTCAATCTACATACAAGTTTTTTAATCTTATTTCAATCTGTAGCCTGCATGTATCAAACGTTACACTTTCTGCTACAAAAATCCCATGGAGCTAAGAACCGATACTTTATGATCTACAGATAGCAAAACTCTGTTCCTATCACTTGTATTTGCTCCATCCCAAATTGATAACCTTAAAGTTAAAACCCTTATATCTTCATTCAGTAGATGTTAAGCATGAAATCTGAATTGATTTGTTGCAACCTCATTTTTGTGACACGTGTTATGTTCTTGGAATACAAATCACCAGATGTTCTCTAAACGCTGTTACGAAGTGGGAGTCCAAGGGCAGTGCCCCAGGAACCAAAAAAAAAATAGCGCCGGACCATATAGGAATTTAGCCTAACTGGATACCTAGGGATCCAACTCATATGCGATTGTAAGACCCTAAATCTTAGAGATGATAAAATTAGCTTCTAGTGTGATCAGGTACTAGTGATACAAACTCGTTTGATATGTAATGTGGGTTGATAGAACCATAAATAAAAACTTCGTACTTTGGTTAGAGGCAGTTTACTTAGCAAGACTCCTTAACCCTATGTACTGTGCAGCTAGAACCTTTATAATCACTTATGCAGTGTGGCCTTGAAGCTCTCTTTTCAGGAACTACCGTCAACCGTGACTAGATAAGGGAGACTAAAGCAGCCTAGATGTAGATAGTTGTAACAATGTCATTTAGTTATAGAATTAATCAAATTCTTCGGTCTATCTATCTCAATTCTATGTTAATAAAAATTCAATCCCATTCATCATTTGAATCAAAGCTTATCTCTCGAATTCTTTTCTTACATGTTATTCCTAAGTTTACTCAACACATTCCATTCTTTAGTAAGCACCCACCCACCTTGACTCGATATCATATTATTTGATCTATATTCTTTAGCAGTAACCTATTTTTTTTAAACGCAATAACATAAATAAAATAAAAACTAGCGAGAAGCTAGTAATTACATCGACTCTAAGTGACAATTCTAATCAAACATACAACCACAACCCTGCCTGCAAAATCCTAAATGACACTTGTAACGACAATTCTAGTTGAATCATACTTGGTACCAAACATTTAAAAGAAGCGTACTTTAGAAATTCAAGATAGTCCAAATTAAGTTTACTTAACACATTCCATTCTTTATAAAAAATAATATTTCGTAATCTCTTAAAATCAAATACTATTACTTTATGCAACTTCTAAAAATACTCCATCTCCATTTACAAACATACCCTACATCTAATCAAAAGTAGCACTAAAGATATATGATACAAGTATCCATTGGGTTGATAAATACTAAGTAATAAACTTAAAATACATACTTGTTGATCAAGTTCAATTAACAAAACATAACTCTAACTTATAAAATGGAAAAAATAAGTAGAATGTTCACCGTGCAAGCAATAAAAGTTAGAAGAAAAAAAGCCTGATCACTTGAACTTAATGAAAATCTAGTAGCCGGCAAACCATTCCCAGGATTCTCAACTTGAACCTCCTCCTCCTCGAACTTATCGAATGAAACATCATCATTGTCTTTGACTACTATAACTTGTTTATGTTGTTGTGGGATTTTGAGATTATTAGAGCTGGTTGGAGATGAGTTGCAACGAACGGTAAGGAATTTGGTTGGTTTCGAGAAAGAAAGTAGAGATAGGTGGTGGTGATGGGTAGGACGGAGAAAGGGGGTTTGAGTGGGAGAAATGGTGATGGCTTTCATTGTGGTTTTCTAGAGTGGTGGTCATGCTACGGTGTTCATGTTCTAGGTGACGGTGGTCTATAAACTCTCAACAAAAATGTTTCTTCCGTCCAACAAAGCTACTTTCACTTGAATTATCACAAGAAAATGAACTAAACCAAAACATAAAGTTTTTGGTTTCTAATACGTAAAGGAGAAAAGTATGGAAAAATATTAGAAAAAAAAGAGGAAATTTCTAAAATAAACATACAAAATGAACTATTGAATTTTGTGTTGCAAAAATCTACCTTACGCGCAAAATATTTGCGCTCCCACTTATTTTTGCGCTCCCACTTATTTTCAAGGCCCACGCTAGATCATTCTGCGCGACTTTAAGTTCGATTCGAACACGACACGTGGCGTTGGGCATAAATTTTTGATCTCCTATCTTTTGCTTGCTCTCAAATTTTGGGTTAGTGGGACGGAGAGCAAAATTTTGCGATCCCGACCCTTTTGCTCTCCCAATTTGAATATCCTGCGGACATTAAATGGTGGCGTATACTGGAGAGCAAATTTTTTGCTCTCCCTCTCTACCTTTTGCGCTCCACACAAATTTTTTACTTATCTTCCGTTTTTTGTACTTTTAATAAAAATATTTTTAATTAAAAGGATTTTTATCCAAAAAGATATTTTTTAATAAAAAGTTTATTATTTTTTTGTTTATTAAGGCGCGCAAAAAACTGAATCGTATCCGAAAAATCTGCTTTTTATCCAAGAAAATCTACTTTTTATCCACAAGAATCTGTATAAGAATTTGTGTGCAATGTATATATAAATGTTTATTGAACGATAAAAAAAACACACTAATAATCAGCCAAAAAAATGAATCTTTCTAAAGGCAAGTTTCCTGTGTGCATTGTAAATGGTGGTCGTTGTAGTAACGTTCTTTTGCCAAAAAAGATTAGTTACAAAAGTTTGAAAGAATATGTTTGCACAAAGCTCGGTTTAGATATCACCGGGTGATCCGTTTATCTTACAAAATTGACATGACAATCATGTGTATGAAATAAGCGATGATGATGAGTTACGGTATTTTATCAATTATATTGTCGCTAATTCCATTCATCGTATGGAATTGAACGTTGAAGAACAGGTACATGATTCTCAAAATTATGAAAATTATTATTCCGGTAATCCTAGTCATAACTTTCATCCAAATTATCAAAACTTTGAATACTCCGTTAATTTTGCACCTCAACAAAATTCACAATTTTGGCAAAATTTTGAAACCTCGCACCATTTTGAAAATAATGCAATATTTGAACAATATGTTGTTTGTACTCAAAATGAACCGCATCGTACCGAAATTCAAGAAAGTTATGGCAATATCCGGGAAACAAACGACAATCATTTTGATAACGAAGAGGCGAACGATGACGGCCATCAAGCTTTGATTGGATTTAATCCAGAGATTGATGGTGATGACGAAGAAATAGACGACGAAGAGGCGGACGATGACGGCCATCAAGCTGTGTTTGCATATAATCCAGATATTTTGGTGATGACGAAGAAATAGACGACGAAGAGGATGTTGAAGACAAATTACATCACAAGTGGCAACAAAATACTTTTCAGCACATGCCTAAAGATTTTTTACCAACACCTGTTTCTGAATCGAAATTAAAAAACCCAGTTGATTACGATTCATCAAAACTAGTTTATAAAAATAAGTATTTTGCTGACAAAAAGGCATGCAAGTTGGCAATTCATGAAAAATGTCTTTTAGACGGCTATGAATGTGTTCCTACAAGAACAAACAAAACCACCTACAATGTTGGTTGTATTGAACCTAAATGTTCGTGGCACATCCACTCTGGAACTGAAAAAGGAAGCAAAGTTTTTATTATTAAAAATTTTAGACCTACACATGTTCAAAAGCGTAGTCCGTTCACATCATCGTAATGCAAGTGGCAAGTTAGTAGGTCACTTGTTTGAAAATGATTATCGATATAGATCGTGATTTAAAGGCAAAAGACATTATGAATGATATGGTCGGGCGTCATGGAGTTCAACTTTCATACATGCAAGCTTATAGGGGTTTAAATAAGGGTTTGGAAATGCTTCGGGGTTGCCCGATTTAATCGTTTCAAAAATTACCTTATTATTGTTATAATTTGAAAAACGTAAACCCAGGAACTGTTACAAACATAGAAGTTGACAAACATGGCAGGTTTGATATGTTATTTATCTCCCTTGGTGTTGCGGTAAGTGTATAAAAAACGCGATTTCATTCATTTAGTTATGATATTTTAAGTACTAATTCGGTATATTGTTTTGGGTGTATGATTCAAGCTTCGTGAATTGTTTACGACCAATGATTATAATTGATGGAGCTCACTTAAAGAATGACTTCTATAATTGAGTCAATCTCTTGGCTGTAGGTATGGATGGTAACAACCAAATCTTACCTATTGCTTATGGTATTTGCCAAGGTGAGGACGGCAAGGGTTGGTCATGGTTTCTAGAAAATTTAAAGGGTTGTATCGGTGAGCAACGAGACTTGACAATCATCTCTGATAGACACCCAGCAATTATTTCATCTGTGCAAAAGGTGTTCCCGAATGCTTTTCATGGTTACTGTTTCCGCCATTTAATGATGAATGTCGGTTTAACGGCTGAAAGACACAAAGCTGTGTATTGGAAAATGTGCAAAGCTTACACTGGCGATGAATTTGAGCAATGCATGGGTTTCATAGCTAATGTAAAACCAAATGCATACACAAAACTTAGAGAGGCATCATATGCCAAATGGTCTAGGGCCCATTGTCCAGCTGATCGTTATAATTACCTCACCTCAAATAGTGCAGAGTCCGTAAATTCATTAAGTCGAGAAGCTCGTAAACTACCAGTTACAATGCTGATGGAATTTTTCAGAGACCGTTTGCAAAGGTGGTATTACGAAAGGAGGTATACTGGAGGTATATGTTTAAATCCTATATGTTTACCATTACATTATTGTTAAAAAATAAATTTAGTATTTTCACATATAACTGCTTATTAATTTGAAAATATAGATGTGGGTGTTCACGAACTTACACCTTGGGCGAGAGGCAAAAGTGCATGAGGATTCGAAGAGTTATGGTTTAAATGTGCATGGAATCAATATTAACGAATACCAAGTTGTGGATAGACATATAAGCTATGTTGTTAATCTTAATAATTGTTTGTGCACTTGCAAAAATGGCGCTCTCGGGTTTGCCTTGTTGTCATGTAATAGCGATGTCAAGGTTCACGAAAATTAAAGATGTGGGTGTTTGGGCAAAAGTATGGTTCAAGAAATCAACATACAAAGCGACATATCAAGAATCGGTTTATCCATTGGAGATGTTCGGTCTTGGAACACTCAATGTAATGTCACACATGTTCTTCCACCTAACACGAGAGATACGTGGTCTTTGGGAGACCAAAAATAAGGATCGTATTCCATCTAAAGGAGAGATACCAAGGCGTATTGTAAACGATGCAATTCATTGGACATACAAGTAACAGATGTAAACAGCCTGCCCATTCTCAAAGAACAACATACGATTGGGGGGAACATTCTTAAGGGTGGGAGGTACCGTGGTGCAAAAACATTTCGAATGTTTGAAGAATGTCACATGTTTGGCAATGGTATTGTAACTTTTATTTAAAATTCGTATTGTAACTTTTATTTAATTCTCGTATTGTAAGTTTTATTTAATTTTCGTACTGCAACTTTTATTTAAATTTCATACTACCTAGCAAAACAGAGTAACTTTTATTGAAATGAAAATACATTAAACAGAGTATGAAAAACCAACACATTGAAATTAAAACAAACAAACAAAAATCACATTCAAGCTAAGCATTCCTATCTAAATTTCATTAGGAGTAAATTCAACACGCGTAGCAAAAACATCAATTAGTTTATCATCAAGTGTGATGCATGGAAACATATCACAACGGACATCAGTATCGGTGAGTAAACGTACTAGACCTTCATCCAAACTATGGTTTGGTTTTTGGAAATAAAAGTATTTAGATGTAGCTTCATCATAACCTAATTCCTTCATAAGCTGATGCATTTCATTCAGGCAAAAAGTGGACATACTTAGAAAGTCCACGTAAGTATATACACCTTCGTCGAAAGTGATACAACCAAATTTTCTAGAAAATGTACCATAATGATGTAGTCTAATTGAAAAAAGCAACTCATCTTCATCACCAGATTCACCATATATTGCATCAGTAATATCGAGTTCCCCCTCACTTCTCCATTCACGAATAACCATATTTTGATTTGATAATAAGTAAAGAGGATAAAACCATATTTATATACACATTTTATCATGGCGAGCAAAATTCGAGTTGTCACATAAAGCTGACGCGGAGCGCAAAAGTCGAGTTGTCACCTAACAAAATGACATAAGGCTGACACGGAGCGCAAAAGTCGAGTTGTCACCTAAGAAAATGACATAAAGCTGACACGAAGCGCAAAAAGTCGAGTTGTTACATCCAAACTGAGATAAAGCTGACACGGAGCGCAAAAGTAGAATTGTCACATCCAAACTGACATAAATGCTCCAACAACTATTTTTCTCTTATAAATACCCACTTATCATCATGCATTTTGTCACACAACTTCTTGTCACTCATTTTCGCACAAACACTATGGTTGAAGACCCAAAAGAGGTTCAAAAGGCTATCCTTAAACGATTGCGCACTGAACAAGAAAAAGAAATGTATCTGATTAACAATTTGTTAGGTGAAATAACTCGTATAATGTTACAGATGCATGAACGTGGTCCAGAGGTTGAAAGGTTGCGTGAGTTGCCTCAAGACCATCCAATTATCAGCGCCGGTCTACAAACTCTACTAAGAACTGAGGAAACAGATATGCATCTCTCAATCGCCTTGAAGGAACTTAGGCAAAAAGTGATGCAAGTCTGGGAGGAGAAGTCAAATCTCATCAACTATTACAAATCATTATAAAAGCTTGATGAGACATGTTTGATGATTTGCCAGGGACGAGTTGCTATATTGTTTTACACCACCTTGCCAACCATGTGTGTCGTTTGTTGTAGCTTTTATGTTGTGAAATCATCTAAATAAGGTTGCCCATGTAGTATAGTGAAGTGGTGGTTTCTTTGTTGTAATGCTTGGCTTGTATCGTAATGCTTTTACTCTTTTATTAGTCTTGTTTTATAACATTGGTCTACATTTTCACCCGATTCATGTAAAATTTAAAAGGTCTATAAAAACGATAAAAATATTTGAACTACATAAAATAAAAACATAACCAAACGAAACACCAAAGGTTTATACTCTAGAAATCTAAACTACAAAAAAGGTTGCTTCATTTTAACAACTGCTCCAAAAGGCAAAGGTGCAAAACGTTGCCTATACTCTAAAAATTCTTCAACAATGGACTCCCTCGAACAACGCGCCAAATGCATGGCATCAGAATTTTGTGGAAGCGCCAAACCGTTCATAATATATCTCATATTTAGGAAAATCAGTGGACCACAATCACCAAATGCACCAGACTGCTGAGGGACCCCGGTCGGGAAAGTTACATTGATAGCATATGTAGAGTGATCAATGTTTTGCGCCTCAAAAACATTTAATTTGTGCACAAAAGAAGGCATGAGTCTAGAAAACATAGCACACATGTTACGAAACCTCTCTGTGTCACGGATACCTAACGCCTCATAGCTATCAAAAAATGCAAGCTGACCGGATGGTATGTGAAACACGGCTAGATACCAGTGCTCATAGGCAGCGTCATGGACAAGGATGAAAACCTAAAGTAAGAAATATACATAACATATGAGTTCAAATAAAAAAACTATCTAGCTAAAATAAATAAATAAATAAGTATACCATAGATATAAATTTAGAATAGACAATATTTGATAACATGTTATATACTTACAGATTCACAGTCTTTCCAGTGTTTGCCATACCACCTACTATTGGCATATTTTTCTTTTAAGGACTTATCTCTAACCATCCACTGCATGAATCGACTATCAACGCATGCCCAACGAGAATTCCTCCCAAACTTAAACAAACACAACCTTACATACGCTTCAATATGCTACAAAAAAAATAACAATTACACATTAAAAGAAAAAACAAAATAAAATAACTAAAACATTAAACAAAAAAGAACCAAACACATACCGAGTCGGTCAAATATCCGGTACCCCGCGGAGGATCCAAATATAAAATCGTCATCCACCAATTTTCATATATTCGGTCGAAAATGAGAAAGGGAAAACTGCTATTATCACGGTCCTCTGAATTGTAAAATTCAATAAACTTGGGACTCCAGGAAGGTCTTTGTTGCTCCTTTGCAACAAACTGAGGAGGAAGATAAACCTTACCAACAGGGATAGGTATTTGGTTTGTTGTTTTCTGTTTGGCTTTTGGTTGTAGCCCAGTTGATTCAGGTATTGTTGTATAGGGAGTTCTGCACATTGGACCAGGCATACGTAACCTATTAGGTCTCCCCTGATTGTAGTGTTGCTACAAAAAATAAAAATAAGTATAAAAAATATTTGGTGGGAATATAATAAGAAGAATAGTTAAAAAAAATACCGATTGGGGAACAATGGTGAAGAAAATGTGGGATCCAGGCGTGAAATTAATAATTGAGATCTTTGGACATTGTGTGCTGTAAATATAAACAATAAATTACGTTATTTAAAGATATAATATATTTTTAAAATAAATATAAATCGACAACAACTACAATACAAAAACATACCGCTAGTTGAGCGACTTGTGAACCAAAAACAGGATGTTGCACGACGGGGGAGCAAAATGTGAGGTCCTGGGTGGCTGTAAATGTAAAAAATAGATTAAAATTATATTAAGTTATGAATAATATATTAAAGATTTAATATATTACCATATGAGACGTTGGTACATCTCCTCGAAAATCATCCATTTGCACAGGGGTGTGATGAGAATTCATCCATGGCCCATTGGAATAATGGAATGAATGATCCGCATGACCTTTAGACATATTTAAAGATGACTTTAAATGTGAGTCTCCTCCGATAGTATCCTTCTCAACTTCCTGGCGAGTATCCATCGCTACATCATCATTTGTATGATTTCGAGCACCAAATAGTTGTTCGTTAATTGCTTTAACATGTTGATTCATTTCTCGAACCTCTTTAACAAATTGAGGTATATCGTCGAATTGCTGTATTATAAACATGAAAAATATATATACGTTAAGAATGCAAAAAATTATTCATTTTACAGTCATTTGAATACATTGTAAAAAAATTATACATATTGATTTCTAATTATTAGTATACATTGTATTATAATAATAAAACAAAAACAAAAAAATATATGACAAATAATGAAACTAAGAATAAAACAAATTACCTCATATGTCTTAATCTTGGCATTCAAGTCTCGCAACTCACACTCAATGGCATTCAATCGACTACTATCACCATGGAAGGGCTTAGATGCTTTTGGCCGTGGTGGTTTAATTGTATGATTCCTATTCCTGTTAGTGACAGGTTTGGGAATACCAATTGATCGAGGATCACTAAAATAACTACGGCTTTGTACCCAAAAATAACATTGATTCTCTCGTTCTGTTGGAGCAAAGGGGAGCTCTATTTGTTGAAACTACAAATTAAAACAATTATTAATAAAAGTATATGCGAAAATAAAAACGAAAACAATCATTATATATAGCTTACGTCAGGATCAAAATCTTGAAATAGAGTCCTACAATGACGTTTCTCAAACCTCTTTTGGACCGACCAACCAATGCCTCTAGGAATAGTATCAGGCCCCTTTATCCACCACTCACTAGTGCCGGGTAAAGTCTCTTGTATCCACGTCTAAAAATACATACAAGAAAATTAAAAAAATGGCTATTAATATATGAATTGAAGTATATTAGTTTATATAAAACATACCTTAAAACCCCATACAAATCCATAAAGGTTGTACGCAGGTAATTCGCCACACTTCTCAGAAACCGTCTTGCCTTTAATTTTACTAATAACCTTATTGGCCATCTTACCCAACTTACCCTTAACTTGATTGTCAACATCATCTTTGTTTTTGTCTGGCGCAACATCTTTGTTTGTGTCTGGCTCACGTCTAAAAGCAGCATTCTTAATAGTAGTATAAACGACAGACCAACACCAAGAATGTAACATATTGGATTTCATAAACACATTAAACCATAAGATCAAATAGGCGTACAAAGAGTTCTAGAGAGAGAAAGTTAGAGGTTTAGGGAACTTTAGTGAGAGAAAGAAAAGTCTTATTATGAGCTCCAACTCTACCTTGGAAGGTAGAGTATTTATAATCTTTACATAAAACGCCACCTATCGGGCATGGATCGGGCATACGATGGGTAAAGACCCGTCCGTCCTCCACGGTGTTACTTAAACTAAATACTACTTAACTTATAATAATCTCGACTACGAGCTTTCTAATGATTACATATACTTGAGGTGACCGACTCTTTATATTATGGATTTACTAAATCCTAACAATCTCCCCCTAAGGGAGGTCACCTCAAACACACATTAAACATATATTGAATACAAACAGATATTACATTAAAAATTGTTATTGCATTCTTGATGTTGTACTTTGCTCTGAAGCTTGTAGTCATTGATTCTTCACATTGCATGTTAGGTTAATCCAAGTGGAGGTCTTTTCTTGATCCACGTGATAATGAGTTTTGAGCAGTTTTGAGATCATCGGTGACAAGAAATCTACGAGATATCCATTGTGGTGTTGGTATTATGTGATGTTGTGACTTTCGGACCGACATGCTCACATTACGGATCATGAAATATTCTCATCGAGTAGCGGAAGCTTTCGTTGATTCATGATATTGGCGGCGTAGCGAAGCATGGAGTGAAAATATCGAGTCATTGATGCACTAATCATGATTTCTTTTGAGATGAATGTGTTAAGTGAGCATGCGGCTATGGATTGACCGCTTCATTACGATCACCGCAAGCGTGGGGCGTACACGCATACAACGATTAGCAATAAATCGCACGAAAGTGTCTTTGATCACTTCGTTGAATTGAGGTACACGGCCCACGGTTCCCGTTGATCGATACAAGTCTTGCTGTGATCGGTATAATTCGAAAAATTTCCTTGACAGGGTTTCGCAATGCTCTAGCTGTTCTCAAACCGGACGTCTCAAAGAAGACAACACGGAGTGAGTGAACCGGCGAATAGAGATTCACCGATTGATGAAAAGAGATTTGAAAAACAATCGTGTATTGCTCAATAGAAATTGTTTTTGCAATACAACGAAGGTTTTAATGAAAATCAATTATCAATCATAAAACAACTTTGATTTGAAATATTCATACACGGTCGATGTGCTAAAGAAAAGAGTTTTAAGCACAATGACCGGTTTATCAAAGGTATCCGTCAATCCATAACTGAACCGAGATTGATTCAAAAGATTGAATCGCCCCATTGTTTACATTCGGTTGTCACATGGTTGATCTATAGAATAGATCTCACATGCCACCTACCGAGAGCTTGTTTGATGTTGGCTCGAAGGCTTTCCATCTTCATTGTGAATATGTTTGCATATCACTCGGATGTTACGGCAATACCACAAGGATAATGCGTGGGACTCAAGATATAATCTCTCTTTCCACATAGTGTGAAGCAGAGTCTTCATTGAAAGTGTCCTAAGGAAATTTATTGATGATCTCATGGCTCTAGACTCAATTTGTGCGTATTTGGATCCTCAGATCGGAGACTAGGGAGAGGTCTCCTTCTTCAATATCAACAATCTCTAAGAAAGTCGATAGATAATGTCGGTTCCCGTGAGAATGAAACAAGTCCTTTTAAGAGGAACTTGAGTGGTTTGGGAAGTTGAAGTGCGGTCGTCCTTTGGGTCCATGACGTCTTGTCTTCAATACCGATGTTACCTTGGTAACCACCAGTAGTAAATGAATTGAACCCGGTTTACGCCTAAGGTTGAATAATTGGAGGGCTATTTGTTTTCACCCTTTCTCATTCAATTCTTTTCATTCTTCAACCCTTGATTGCTTACCGAGACTTCATAGCTAGAACCTTGTTGGGTTTATTCGATTACTAGCTCGAGATTAGTCCGCACTCTTCCCATATCTCATTTTCTCCTTTTTTCAATATACCTAAGGACTTCTACACTATCTAGTGGATTGTCCTGGTAGATCCCTCCGGTTACGGCGATCATGGGAACAAATACCTAACCTTATCATCCTTATATCACCATACATAAAGTAAAGTTGGTCGGTCTATTTGGTATTGTTCATACGCCATTGGAACCAATTGAAAACCATTTGAAAATCAATCCGGATACTTATGATATATTATCAAAGCATTTTGTACTGAATTGTTTTGATATTTTTAGAACAAGAGCTCCCCTCAACATGTGCATCAAGTGTTTGAAATCGTTTTGCACACGGAGGCAAGAGAAAGAATTAACTTCTTTAATTACCCTTTTCTAAAGATATCAACATCACTTCCACGATCAAAGCAGTAGATAAAGCATATAAGGAAGGATGAGGTTTTCATAAATTTGCTCCCCTCAATATGTGCCTTGAGGTTTGAAAGAGTTTTGCACATACAAGAGAGAACACGCACATTGATATAAATTGATCACGTTTGAGATCTTTGTGGTTTAAGATAGATGCTCCCCTCAACATGTGCATGGAAAATTTGAAATCGTTTGGCACATGTGGGAAGGAGAGCTTGTACATCCTTATAAAACCATTTACGAATTATCGATTAAATCCAATTTAAATCACAAATTCTCCCCGATCACAATTATCAAATCATTTGAGATTTGTGATATATGTAGATTTAAATTGATTTTGAAAGCTTTTAATGGAGAATTGTGACTTGATTATGAAAGCGTTTTATCTGATAAGGATCGGGTTTTAAGACTTTAAACTCCATTGAATAAACATGCATGATTATCTTTTGAAAACAATTGTATGACAAATAACTTTTTGATTTAATTGAAATCATTCTCCCCCTCAATCAATGACATAAGTTGTTGATTGAGAGATAGATATTTTGACAAACTTTTAAGTCCAGATGATTATCAAAAATAGAGTCCGAGTTATTTTTCAAAACAACTAGTTTTCATTAGATAGGAAGGATTAGTTTAAAGAATCAGAGCAAGAAATTTGAAAACCAAGATAAAGTATGGCTCTGTTCTATCTTTGAAAAGCGGGTTACTGCCTGAAATGACAATAAACAAAATTTTTTTTTTTTTTAAGATTCGAACAACATCTAAAGTCCCGTGTCATTCTTTGAATGACAACATCAAGACCGTAGATATTATCAAATCGAGAGAAACATGACAAAATGACAATTTTTTTTTTTTTTTTTTTTTTTAAGATTTTTGAATTTTTAAATTTTATGGATTTTGAAAGTTTTATATATATATATATATATATATATATATATATATATATATATATATATATATATATATATATATATATATTTCAAAAAATATTTATGGGATAGATGAAGGAAACCTTTACTCCTCTTCTTCCTCTTGAAGGCGTTTGAGTGTTTCGGTTGAAGGCTCTTAAGACCCAGTCGTGGAAGAATAAACTCAAAACGTTCTCTAGGAAGAGCTTTGGTGAAGATGTTTGCTAATTGGTATTCGGTCCTCACAAAGTAAAGTTCCACCACACCGTTTTCAACTTGCTCCCGATGAAATGATGTCGAATGTCGATGTGCTTTGCTCTTGAGTGTTGTACGTTGTTGCATGAGAGAGCAATAGCACTTTATTATCACGATGCAGAGGATTTTGTTGAATTCAAAGCCATAGTCGATAATTGGGATCTCATCCATAGGATTTGAGCACAACAAGATGACATGGCTATGTATTCCGCCTCTGTAGAGGAAATAGAAGTACTCATTTGCTTTTTGAAGACCAACTCACAAGCTTATCACCCAAAACTCGAGCACCTCGAGTACTTGACGAGTATCTTGACATCTGCATGATCGGCATCTGCATAGGTCGTTAGTGACATACCGGTGTCTTTCGGTACCAAAGTCCCATATTGATGGTTCCTTGGAGATACCGAAGACCCGTTTAACCGCTTCAAGGTGATTTTTAGTAGGCTTAGCACGGTATCTAGCACACATGCAAACAATGAACAAGATATCTCGGTCTACTAGGCGTGAGGTACATCAGGGATCCAATCATACTACGATATTTCGTTTGGTCTACCATGATCCCTGAGTGGTCCTCATCTAGTTTCGTACGTTCAATCATGGGAGTGTCAACAAGGTCACTAGAATCGAATCCAAATTTCTTTAAAATCTCATTTGCATATTTAGATTGATTTATGAAAATGCCTCCGGGACTTTGTGAAATTTGTAATCCCAAGAAAAATGACATTTGTCCCATCATCGACATTTGAAATTTAGAACCCATTTCATTTGAAAAACGGTCACACTCATTGGGGTCGATCGAGGCAAAGATGATATCATCAACATAAATTTGAGCGTGAATTAAATGTTTGCTTGACTTTACGGTGAACAATGTAGGATCAATTGCTCCTTTCTTTGAAACCGGTAGATAGAAGAAACTTTGATAGCGTATCATACCATGCCCTTGGAGCTTGCTTTAAACCGTCTGAGCCTTCTTCAAACGATAGCGTGAGTAGGATGCTCGGATTCACAAAGCCGGGTTGGTGGCGTGAGACTGACTTCTTTAAGATCTCCGTTCGAAATGCCGTCTTTACATCCATCGATAGTCTACCATGTTCTTCTTGGCATCATTAGCCAAAAGATTACGATTGCCTCGATCACGAGCAATAAGAGCAAATGATTCTTCAAAGTCAATACCCTCCTCTTGATGGTATCCTTTAGCAACCAATCGAGCCTTGTTCTTTAGGACATCACCATGCTCATCAAGTTTCACTTTGAAGATCCATTTTAGAGCAATGATCATAGCACAATCTGGAGCGGTACTAATTCCATACATCAAGTCGATCAAACTCATGAATTTCTTCTTGCATGGCATTGAACCAAATGTCTTCATTCATGGCGGTTTAACATCTTTTGGTTCGATCTTAGAGTACGAGTTGAAGAAGCACCATAAGGCATCGGTTGCAAGTTGTTTCCGTGTTGATCTTGGACGAGAGGATTTCCAATGATGTTGTCTAATGGATGATCGTGAGTCCATTTTCTAAGGTGTTCATGTGGCGGTTGTTGAGGGGCCGAGGTAGCGAGTCGATGTCTCTGAAGAAGATGGTTCGATGATGATTTAGGAGCAAATATGTTTTCAAATGGAGCATCTTCGAGGGTAGCAAAGGGATTAACTTCATCATTGATGCGAAATGCCCATGATATACATTCGAAGATTGATGATTTGTTGATGAGGCGAGTTATCGGCGAGGCGCTTCTTGACTTAATGATATTGAGGCGAAGGATTGACTTCATTCTCGGGGATATGAGCGACCTCTGTTGTGGGAATTGATAGTTCATTAGCACTTGGCTCATAGAGTTCATCAAACATCGGATCAAACAATTTCTTCAAATCATCTTGATTGGAGGTACATATGGAATAGTTGGAGAGAAATTTGGTACAAGGATGAACCAATGGGACTGTTTTGAAGTGCGGGTCAGGCTGGGTTGTCCAGAGCCATTTGACCGGTCGACTCATCGAGCGTAACATGAATTGTTTCCATGATATTTCGGGTTCTCTTGTTGTAGATTCGGTAACCCTTCTTGTTTGGTGCATACCCAACAAAACTCAATATCTGCCTTTGCTCTTAATTTACCTAAATCTTGACCGTCATTTGTTGGATAGCACAAAGCACCAAACACACGAAGGTAGGAGAGATCGGGTTTTCGTTTATGAACAAGTTCATATGGAGTTTTTCCATGAGAGGTGTGTATAAGGGAGCGATTTTGGGAGTAGCATGCGGTGGCAATGGCTTGACCCATAGAAACATTGGAACCTTGAATAAATAAGCATTGTTCTTGCGGCTTCTACAAGAGTTCGATTTAGTCTTTCAACTACACCGTTACATTGAGGAGTTCGTGGAACACTTCTTTGATGGTGATTCCAACACTTTCATAAAAGCGAATTAAGTCTTTGTTGACAAACTACGTGCCATTGTCTGTTAGAACAATTACGACGGTATTGTTGAGTCGAACTGAAGTTGTTTGATTAGTTTGATGATGACATCTAGAGTTTCATCCTTTGTCCTCAAAACTTTACCCAAGTAAATCGAGAGTAGTCATCAACAACTACTAGAATGTATTTCTTCCCATTTATCGTTTGCACTCTCATTGGTCCGCACGGATCCATATGAAGGGTATGAAGAACTTCTATTCTGAAATTTGTGGGTTTTGGTTTGTGGGCATATTTCGTGCTTTTACCCAATTGGCAAGTCGAACAAAGATGATCTTTTCATATTTTAATCTGGGTAAACCTCGACAAGATCCTTTACGGAAAGGTTGTTTATGGTGCCAAGTTCAAGTGATTGAGGCGACGATGCCATAACCAAGACTTCGTTTTAGAAGCCTTTGATAGTAAGCGATTGGAGAGGACTTCATCATGTCATCGATAGAGATGGTGTATAGGTTAGAACCTCGAGTTCCTCTTAATAATTCTACACCATCAAGTTCTCTAATGAAGCAAGTATGTTTTCTAAAAGCCACTTCTAGATCGGAATCACGAAATTGACCAACGAGAGAACAGTTGTGACCAAGACCTTCCACATAATATACCACAAATCACACTTTTACCAACCACATAATCTCCATAACCCATAATAGCTCCAAAATGGTCGTTCCGAATCTAAGCGTCCCGATGAATTTACTCACGAAGTTCATGAGCATGACCGGTCTCCAATCATATGCTTGGAACAACTGAGTCCGGTACCACGAGCGATTTGAATGATCTGCGGTTGAACACAGACAAGAATGGATAAGCGGATAATTGGGATCCCCATGCAAGAATGGGTTCCATTTGGTTAATAATGATGATTGGAACACCCACATCGAGATAGAAACATTCATATCGAAATTGAAGCAATGGAATCATTATGAATAGATGCGATACTAGTGTCAGTATTTGCCCTATTCAAAGTATGTTCACTTCTTAAGGAATAGTTCTACCATTAGGCATCCATTTTCTAGTGGGCATTGCACGATTAATCTTATGGCCTCATGTATCCATTGATAACCTATCTTACTAAATGTTCTTCTGTGGACTTCCACTTTGTTTTCTAACTTTCTTTCGCCTTTGCCTTTTTGCCTTCTTAGTATGATATTTTGTATTGACAATGTTAGCGGGGTTTGACACATTAGACAAAGCATTCACACCACATTCATGATTAGAAGCGAATTCAAGTAGACATCATTACAAGGTTTGCAAATAGTATCGAATTGAATTAATTATAGTGCGCCTATGGCAAATACTAGAATCAACACGATTCGTTTTATTCGGCTCAAACTTAAAGTTCCTAGGTTGGTCTTCTACTCTCTTCCAATGCACATTCTTAGCTTGCGAGGTCCTATCATTCCTTGTATTGTCTTGAGACTTTGACATGCTTGCTTTAATGTCACTGATTACTCCTGTAGAGGGAATGGGAACATTAGTTGGTTTTGCTACTCTTTGCATCTCCTGTTTAGATGTGCTGGGATCTGAACTACATGCAGGCACACTAAGGTTCACTTTCTTAACACAAGAAGGCACACTAGAGTTCGCTTTCTTAGCACAAACAGATCTGGAATCTGAACTACTTGAAGGCACACTAAGGTTCACATTCATAACATTGGGCATTGAATGGATTTCATGCTTGGCACTAGGCATAGAACAAGGAATCAAAGGATTAACTCTCTCACCTAAGGACTTAGGGCATATTGTGATTAAGCATTCTAGAAGTTCTTGAGATCGTTCGGCATATAAGCATGCATGCCCAATTGCATTATCAAGTGGTTTCTCTAACTTATCCTCTTCAACAATCTCACGGAGACATTCTAGACAATCCTTAAGGTATGAGAAATATGTTTGAATTGCAAGTTTGTTATTCCTAAGATGAGGGGGAACATATTTCACAGACAAAGCATATCTATTACAAGAGTGAACCTTTGATACACCATTCTCCCCATTGGTCATTGGCATTTTCCCTTTTACCTGGCTCTTCAGATTCTCAATTTCCTTTTGCAATGAAGCTATTTGTTCGTTATTTTTGTTGCGAGTGACCTTTATTGATTCAAATAACTCATTGAAATGACGTTTAACCTTTTCATTTTCTTCTAGAAAACTTTCGTTTTCCTTTTGTAATGCATTTACTAAGTTTTGAAGATGAAACGTTTGAGAATTCGAGAATCTAAAGGAGGAGGCATTTGGGAGCTGTCACATTGTTCTTTTGACCCTTTAATTGAGAGATTTGGGCTTTCAACTTTCGATCGTGTTACGGTGAGCTTGAATTTGTTCATCACGTTTGTTAATTTGAAAAGCGCATCAAACTCGGAGCATCGAGGATGTCTTGATATTTGAAGTTTTGACATTTTCTTTAAGATGTTGATATTTTAGTTGTAAATTAAAATGCTCAACCTCTAGTTTAGAAAAATGTTTAACCAAATTGTCGTGATCATCCGGTTCAATTTTCTCATTTAGTTTAGAATTAGTCTTTTCAAGCTCAATGACACGATCATGGGAGACTTTCGAGACAACAGATAATTCATGAAATTGAGAAGCATTAATGGAACAGTTTGTAGCGATGAAAAACACATCTTGAGTAATACATTCGAAATAAGAGTCTCATTCAATGTATGCAAGTTCTTCCTCTCAATCTCATTATATTTTAGTGCTCGCTCATAGTCACTAACCTCAACTATCATTGCATCAAACTCCTTTTCCATTTCTTTAATGTCTAAGTTCATTCCCTTTTAAGACTTTCAAAATGATCTTTTAGTTGTTTAAAGAAAGGCATGACTTGATTAAATAACATTCTTTCGTTTGCTCAAAACCCTTTCCCTTGATTATACCGAGTGGGTGTGATCCTTTTCTTACAAGTTTTCTCAAAATCAACAAATAGTTGAAAAATAACATATTGGTGATTAAGGTCTTGCTTTTAGTGGCAATAGTCCTAGGAACTAAATGCATTGGTGTATTGGGAGGATACACGTCGTGAAGGCATTTTCCTAAAGGGGTTAGTTACAACAAGATTCTCTGTTTTTGCTTATCTAAATCCTTTTCCGAACACTTGTTCGGGTGTTAACAACGTCTGAGGCTTAAACATGTTCAAGGAAATCCAATTCTCCTTCTTGTAATCATGGGGTGTGATATTTATTTTCTTCTCTTTACATTTAGGATCATCTAGTTTCTTGTTCATCTTTTCCTAGTGACATCATCGATTTCTTATCTTCCTCGATGCACTCAACGCAACTAGGTTTCTGTCTAGGCTTAAGGATTTCATTGCCATCATAAAGAACCTTATGAGCATTTCTAGCCTTCTTAATGACCTCTGGATTTGGTTCCTCAACAAGGGAATGCTATGCTTATCGCTTAAGACTCTATGCTTAGTGATTAAGTGAAGCGATCAGAATGGTATTTCCTTGTCGTACAACTTATTTTCAAGCTTGTTCTTCAAGGTTTTAGATTAGAAAAATCATTCAAAAGTTTTGATTCCTTAACACTTGAATTCTTGCTTAAGCATTTTAACATTTTCTTGAAGTTCTTGTTTTGCTTAGCGGTTTTAGAAAGCTTATCTTGTAAGGAGTTTAACTCTTGTTTCAATACTTCTTCTCTAAACCTACTTTTTCTAATAGTTATGCGCATTTGGTCATCCATTTCACCTTTCACGGAGGTTAATTCAAACTTAGCACGTTGTTCATAAATAGCAACACGTTCTTTATAAGCATTAAGTTCGAAATAACGAGAATCATCGAGGCACGCGTGCGGTGTATTCGTCAAAAGCATAGTCATTATTGATCGCATAAGATACATCACTTGGTACAATCTCACTTTCACTTTGTTTCACATATTGATCATATGGGACAACATTGATATTACCCATATTTTCAATATCGACTCAATAATTACATTGATTGTACTGTTATGTATCTTTTGCTCATCAACTTCATCGTATAATTTTAATACCTCGAAATGATTTTGTCTTTGGATGGACCAGCTTGTGGTGATGAAGAGACTTTAGGAGAGACCATTGGAGAAATGCTAGCCATGAAAATGGTTTGTGCGGTGGGTTCTTCATCAACATCAGTCGTATGCATCACAATCGGCTACTTGAAAGGCATTCGATGATTATGGCCTATCTCCTGAATTGGTTGCTCATCCACATCGCATCATATGTCTTAGCATTTCCTCGACCAAGAACAACAACTCCTCTTCATCCAAAGTTGCACCATTATCACGAGCTTGCACAAGCAACATCTTATCCACAAGTACTCGGCATTACGAGGCGTTTTGGCGATGTCGAGTTCCTTGCAATGTGTCCCTCACCTCCACGGTTGTAACATTTGATTGGCTTAGCTTGACCACGGTTTCCATTCCTTCCCTATTCGATTTGCGGCATAACCTCTACCAGCTCCACCTCTTCCTTGTTCGTCGCCTTTCTTGAACCGGCCGCACCATAACCTTTCCATCTCGGCAGTTGCACGATTGTGTGGATTAGATGTTGTTACGAGGTTGTTGTTGGTGTGTGGGAGAGAGTTCATGTTTTGACCGATCATGAGAGCCGTTGATTAATGAAGTTTCCACGTGTGCATCGGCATCGACTTGTTTGAACATTGGATCGGGAATGAGTTTGTGATTACCATTACCCATAGGTATGACTTGTGAGGCTTTGGTTGTGATTCCAATGTTTGAGTAGAAAGCGGTTGAATCATTCGATGAGCTTGTCTCTCCTGGTTGGTTTTGAACGATTAAGAATCCTTTTTCAAACATAGCATGTCTCTCATTCGGAGAAGGAAGGCATCTGATTGCTCATAGTTTGTATTCTTCAATCCTTTAGTGAGCTTCACGAAGTGACAAACTTGTGCCATTCGGATTCATGTTGTTTACAAACTTTGAGTTCAATGAATGTTTGGCATAGTCATTCGATGTTCCTCATATCATTAACAAGCTTGTGGAATCTCATGTAATACTCATAGACACTCTCATCTAGTTTCATCTTGAAGTGTTCAAATTCATCATAGAGTTGTGATTCTCTGTCTTCCATAGTTAATTGAAACACGAGAGAAGCATCTTGACATTATCCCACACCGCCTTGGCTTCGGTGTTGTGATTGATCGACTTGTAGATATCTTTTGGAAGACCTTGAAGTACGATGTTAGAAGCCACGATATCGACATCGAATCTCTTTTCTCCTTATCATCGAGCTCATCATATGTCTTTGGTGCATCAATTCCATAGATCATTGTTCCATCTTCATTGTATCAATTAAGTCTCTAGTAGTCTCAACCCGATCGGTCCTTCATCAATGGATTTGAGAATGTTGACTCCATTTTCCTTTCCAAGACAAGACAATCGATTCGTTGAGCCCAAGAGTCGTAGTCGATTCATCAAGCATGGGTGGACGAGTATCTGAACCATTGCTTGAACATCCTCGACAGCGATGGAGATGATTGTAGGAGCGTTGGTAGACATGATGACAGATTAAGCGGGATTTTATAACTCTATGATTAAACCGAAATAGATTCTTTCACGGATTTTACTAAATCAAGAGAAAACCGTATTCATGCAGTCAACCAAGTCGCTAACCAAGTCGCTAAGCACCAAGTCGCTAGTAAAATTTTGACAAAGACAAGTCGCTAAGTTGTCAAGTCGCTAAAGAGCAACTCGCTAAACCAAATCGCTAGCAAAATTTTGACAGCAAGTCGCTAAGCACCAAGTCGCTAAGTTTTCAAGTCGCTAAAGAGCAACTCGCTAAGCACCAAATCGCTAACACCAAGTCGCTAACAAACTTAAGTACAAGTCGCTAACTTTCACCAAGTCGCTACCCGTAGTGGAGACTCCACTAAGTGTACTGTTTGTCGGCTTGTCTCAATAGACAAGTCGCTAGCTCAACTCGCTAAGGCCTTCAACTACAACTTGCTACCAAATTACAAAGCAAGTCGCTACCAAGATAAATTATCCGTGGCTTAAGTCGCTAGCAAGAAAAACACATAAACACCACTTTTCAATCCAAAAACAACCCAACCACGATGATTTAAGCTTAACAAATCAAAACCCACGCACATACAATGATTCTAAATACAAAACTACACCCAAGATTCAAACTTTAACACTAGAAATGATCCAATGATGCAAAACCACTAAACTTTTTCAAACTCTAAAACCACCTAAAAGTCACTAGAAATCCAAAGATATGTAAGAGATGATCAAACCATGGCTCTTGATACCATTTGTAACATATTGGTTTCATAAACACACTAAACCATAAGATCAAATAGGCGTACAAAGAGTTCTAGAGAGAAAGTTAGAGGTTTAGGGAACTTTAGTGAGAGAAACAAAAGTCTTATTATGAGCTCCAACTCTCTACCTTGGAAGGTAGAGAGTATTTATAGTCTTTACATAAACGCCACTTATCGGGTGTGGATCGGGCATACAAGGGTAAAGACCCGTCCGTCCTCCACGGTGTTACTTAAACTAAATACTACTTAACTTATAATAATCTACGACTACGAGCTTTCTAACGATTACATATACTTGAGGTGACCGACTCTTTATATTCTTGATTTACTAAATCCTAACAAAGAACCCCACGGGAAATCATTAAATCTATTCAAATCGACAGCCAAACTCAAAACTAGCTCACTAGCCCTAAACTTACCTTCCCGCCCGGCTAATATAAATTCAGCAAAAATAATCAAACAAACACGTAACGCATCTTCGTCGGTAATTGTATCCCACGTGTCACCATCTAATATCTCCTTAATTTGCCATAGGAAAACACCATTTCTACCATATTGCAAACCTAAACGATGTAACATTGGTCGATAATCTATTTGTGATATTTCCTTTACATTAAAATGACCAAACTTTAAACCAGTACATAAACAAAACTCTTCGCGACCAAATTTGCAATAGTGCTCACTATTAATATTATATCGAAATTGGTCATATTCAGTGTGTTGATTTGGGTCTACATATTCTTGCCTAAGGAGCATTCCATGAAGTAAAGATGGCTCGTGGTCAATATAGGGAACATTCAACCAATCACCAAAACAACTTTGTAAAAACAATTTATATCGTGGAGTACTTGTTGGGAATTATGTGAAGTAGGATTTCATCACACACTGCCGATGGTTTCTGTGAAGAAGTGATTCTATCAAGAGTACAAGCATTGTCGTGTTATCATTTGAAGGGTGAAAGTCGACTAGGATCAAGATGCGCTATTTGTATTAAATGCTAACTCATCATTATTCTTGTAACGCCCAAGGTTGCATGGGTATTATTGTACCGCTCAATATAGTTTAATGTATTAGTCATTAAATGCATGCAAGCATGTTCAACATTGAGTAGTAGAGATTAGGGTTCCTTGTTTATAAAAGGAACCCAATAGTTTGTAATAGGTAACTCATCCAAACATAGAGTTTCATTAATAAAAGATCCATAGAGGATCTAAGTGTTCTTAGTTATAACAACTTGTATTTACTTTCCGCTATAGAATACGAGTTTTAGAGACCGTCTATTAGTTTGCTTATGATTACATATGCAACACTAACGATCCACGAGTGCTTAAGATCCGCAAGGTCCGAGAGTTTTCAACAGTGGTATCGAGCCTCTGGAGAGTCTCTACGATATCGAGAACCTTATTTTCCTCACCCCATACAACCAAAAACATATTCACCATGCCCGAACCGATGATGAATCAAGTCACCACCAACAACAACATCAAAACCACTACATCTATGCAACAACCGAGTCTCTCCAACAAGAATGGTAAGTTCCTTACCTTAAGAAGGAAGAGTATGATTTGTGGACCATGAAGATGCGTAATCGATCTCCAATATCGATTGGAATCTGGGAGATTGTGAAGAATGGACAACAGCCTAAAGAAGACCATCCTGCATCTCGATGGTAAGTTTACTATTGCTCCTCCCAAAATCGCCAAGAGATTCTTGCAAGACAAAGAGAGCATAAAGTAAGAACCATCCTTCTTCAATCCATTCTCAAGATCACTTAGGTGATTTTCACCACATGGTTGATGCAAAGGACATTTGGATGGCTCAAAGCAAGGTTTGGTGGGAATGAAGAGTCCAGAGGATGAGGAAGTCTATGCTCGAGACAACACTTCCAAGAGTTCAATATCTCGAAGAAGAAGGTATCCACAAGGGATACGACTGTGTTTCACAAGATTCGAGTCGCCTTAACCACCGAATGCAAAGCCTAACAATGATGATAGCAACTCAAAGTTCCTACGATCTCGCCTCCATCATGGTTACATGCAGCATAGCCCCGAAAGCTAAAGCGGGTGGACATGCTCACTTTGATGAGCTATACAACAAACTCGAGCTCTTGAACTCGATGTTAGATCTCCTACCGCATCCTCTTCTCGTCATTCACCTTTGTTGGGACATCCCACTCGAATATGATGATGCATGCTTCAAGTCCATCTTACTTACCATCATCATCCTATCGTCCCACTCCATCACATCCTCAAGCTAGAACTGGCAAGATATTGGAGGATGTTCTTCACTCATTTGTTGTCGATTATGATACTCAAGAAGATCTTGTATATGAAGACTTTGATCGGTGGACCTCTTGAGATGGAGGAGATGAAACCGAAATGGCAGTGGCCATGCTTTCAGCAGACATCAAGAGGTTTGAGGAGAAGGCGGGAAGGAAGTTTGGGTTCAAGGGAAAGGATCCAACTTGTTTTGACAGAGAAAGGTCAAATGCTTCTTTGCCACCGGATGGGTCATTTCTCAAGGGAATGCAAAGATAGAAGAGTGGAGAGAGTACTAGCTACAATTCCTATCGCCAGAATCGTAAGGAGTTAGCACTTCAGCAGCCTCTAGTCACCATGGATGAGCAGTCAACTGGCCGCATATGAACCCGTGATCGAGGAAGTCACGACAGTAGAAGCTTGGATTGTCGCCGATGCACATCAAGATAGGCATGATCGCTTTGCCTTCATGGGACTTTCTCGTGTACACAATCAGATATTTGGTCGTAGTGAAAGATACAATGAACTGAAAGAAGCTTATGATACTATGAAACCTAGATACAATGAATGCTATGTTGATAATGAAGCTTATAAACTTTCGTTAAAAACATTAGAAAGACAAAAGGTTTGGTTTCAGAAGAATCAAATAGCTTATGAAGAAAAGATTAAGGTGCTTCAATTTGATCTAGATATTGCTAATATTAACTTAAAACGCACCGAAAAAGAAAAAGCCGATACTATTGCTGAAAATCTAGAGCTTAAAGAGAAACTTGCTGAGGAAATAGCTAGACATAAACAATGGTTAATCTCGTGACAATCTAGCTAGAGAACTCTATAATAGTCGGTCGTGAACTCGTGAATAGGTTTAGGCTTTCGAGTATGTAGGATTGAAGCTAGACAAGATGGGCGAAATCTACACCGCAGGATTAGAACACTTTAAAAAGGAAGGTGATTTACATGTCCGTCCCTCGGACCTATTAGAGGTGAATTCATGCCCACCGACCGTCCATTAAAATTGACTTTGATGGATCACACCATCTCAGATGGCAAAAGTCAAAAGACTTGCTGCACAATGATGCTTCATCTTATGACTTTGTCTCTTTCTCCGACAAAGGACAATTCATCTGGATCAAGGATCTACTTACACCGTGATTCAAGTGATAAGTCGACCTGTCAAGCCCTCACCGAGCCTACACCCAAGCTCGCACCCAAGACTATCTACAAGCCTTCTAGGATAGTCACGAGGAATCCACTTCCAAGCCTGCTTTCTCCCAAGCCTTGTCTTTAAATCTTTGCATAATTTGTCCGTTAAAACAATTCCTTTAATGTTTCGGTTTAAGTTCTTCTACATGTCATCGAACATCTTTTTGTTGAATACATCTTCCAAAAGGAAGACTTGTTTTGTGTGTGGAAGTAAACTTCATTTGATTAAGGATTGTGATTTTTATCAAGAAAGATTGGGTGTTTGTGCTAATCGCCAGAAACCAAGACCAAGTGTGGACCAATGTTAACAATATTCCACCTTATGTCCCACAAGCTAGAATAGACTCTCCTTGAGGAGATCAACTTATAGACCTTATGTGCAACCTTTAGCCCTTATTTTAATCATGGTTATTGGCCCGCATATGTTGACTCTAGGAAAAATGGGAAAGGATGTTGGGGCACCATCGACAAATCTATCAAAACTTCAAAGAAGTTGTTCTTGGAAGGATAAAGGACCAAAATTTTACCGAAACCCAAGAACAATGGTGGATCTTTCTCTTCCTTAACGCAAAAGTTTAAGGGAGGCATATGCTCGTGGGAGGTATATGCCTGTGGGAGGATTTCATAGTAAACTTTGTGTATATGTTGTTTGCTAACACCGTTTGTTCATAGTTTTAGTCTGCTTTGTCTCTGCTTTTGTTCTTGTGTTTCTCTCGAGTATGTTTTGCGTAATGCCCTGCTCAGCTAAAATTCATCAAGTGTGGTCCTTTGGCATATGGTCTAGTAAGCTCAAAGCTTGTTTCCTCCGAAAGCTAAGTAATGGAGTGAGCAATTGGTTTCCACCAAGTTAAAATATCGATGACAAGTATTGAAGTTAAAATTGTTCATTCATTCATTCAAATTACAATTTTACGACTACGACACAATCAACTTCAATGCAACTACAAGAAAAGAGCTATTCTACTTATCCTAATCTAGTACATATCATCTATTCCAACATCAAAATAATGTTGGATATGCATGATCGCTCACATCTTTCACACTAGATGTCGGATATGCTTAGAAATCTTGCATAACCACCCATTCCTTCTATATTAATGGTTGGATATGCATGACCAGTACGACGAAGATGCTAAGGATCAAAATGGAGAGGATGGATTGATGCAAACGTTGATGATGACGATGACCACACATGATGATGAAAAAAAATAATATGTCCTTTGTGCTTCATCTATTCATTTCAACCAAAATGCAATCCATCCACCCTCCTTAAGCCCTTCCCTTATATGATGTGTGTTGATGCACCAAAACCTGGTGCAGAAAGACCAAGAACCACCTCTATATCCTTAGGGAGTGGCGGATTTTGCCTGTGGCCTTCATGGAGGCCGAGGTGCCGGAGGTTGGAAGTAAGTTGTTCTCTCCTTACAGGAGTTATCGTAATCATCAACGGAAGGGAAGGCTCTTTCACAACAGCAGGGAGGCTCTTTCACTCTCTTTGAAGTTGCTTCCTCATCCGAGTCTTCATAAGGTGATACATAAGAACTTAAGGATGAGTTGTCTTCTCCACCACCGACCGCTTGCCAAATAATTCTTCTTCCACCTCTCAAGACTGCTTATGGAGGTTTCGTTGTCATCTAAAGAAAGTGTGATTGGGTTGGATCTACTCATGGTTGTTTGTGATTAATTTTGGAGCATTGAAGAAACTAGGGTTGTTATGGTATTTGGGGATCTTTGATGAAGAGATATGTGTGCATTGGGATCATTTTATAGACTGATTCGAGGTTCAATGGAAATTAATGCAGTGGTTGGCACAAGAACTCTCTAGAATATTACCAAGATATTTTTATCTTTGATGGTTGTCAAAGTGTATAACTTTAGCAGATTGACCATCTGTCACCGAATCATTACACTTTCGCTGGTCAAGTTGAAATACACGTAAGCTACGGCCAACTAAACGGTCTAATTCTTTTGACTATAACTTGGGCAACTACTACCACTCCACCATTCACATTCGCCCACTTCAAAACGGCGAAACAGATTGGTGCTATGATTGACGGAATGAGCATGTGGTTACCAAGAGATGATAAGGAGGAAGTCGCTTGAAGATGCCGATGGTATATCACTCTAAATGATGGAGGTGCTTGTTGGGCTAAGAGCGATTGGCTATCGGGTACGAGGACCGACATTTGGTCAAGAAGCATCTTTGCCCAATGTGGAGGTTCTTGATTCACACGCCGCTTCAAAGGCATAAGCAACAAGTCGAGGATGGGACCGCCTTCACCCAACTGGATGTGGTATTGTGTGTCTTTCCCAAGGGGTAACTTATAATTTTTCTAAGTTTATTTTTGAAAACATGATTGAGAATATTCAAAGGAAAAGGAATAAGTTTTAATGTACCCTAGGTTTCGCAAATGATTTTAGACACCTCTACCCAAGTCCAATCCTTTTATGCCAGTAGAGCTCACACCAAACTTTTTGCCTCTATGAGAACTAACTTTGAGGGGAAAATTTTCCCTTGATGAAGCTATGTTACCTCAAGGCAATGTGGTCACCGATGAGGAGAATGTTGCCAACATCCCACCCTCTTCACTGCTGCACCGATGGCAATCCATCACCAATATTGATGAGGCCCTCCTTTCTCAAAGCTTCTCATGTTGCTCCGCAGCGCCTCCACCAACACCGTTTCTAGCACATTGTCCTAGTCCTCCACCATCACCTGATCCTCTTGATGATTTTCAGTCTGATCTGAACAGGATGACCACACCTAGTCCTCCAAGGGTACCTGTTGATGAGGTTTCTCCTCATGTTGAGAATGACCATGTTTCCACTGAAAGGTCCAATGAAGCTCCCATTACCACAGAGCAATCTGCTGGTGGAGCTGAGGACCCCATTACTCTCACATCTGTGTATGATCTTGTGAATGTATGCAATCAAGTGTCCATCTAAAAAGGAACTTGCAGAGACCAAGTCTACTCTTGGTAGTAAGATTGAAGATCTACTGAGTAAAGTTAAGGACCTAGAGAATGACTTGAAAAGGAAACCAAAAGGAAGTTTGTGGTTTCTTCCGAGGAAGAAGAAGATGAACCTCGAGATGGGTCTCTTGATATGTTAGCCGATGTGTCTCTTTATGATCCTTCATCATCATTACGTAATCTTCAAAGGAGAAGGAACATGTTCTTTACAAAAGGAGAAAGAGATCGATTGAATAAAGCATCTATCAAGTATCCAAGGAACCGTAGTTTGTCAAAGTCAGCATCATCGATACACCAATGGAGGATGTTGCTACGAATCGGGTCAATATTCGACATACAAAACCTTCAAGATCCACTCTTGTCAAGCACCTCACAACATGTTTCTTCCGAAAAAGACTTGGGTGTTTCTACCGAGATACCTTTAGTTGATCTTATCAAGTTGAGTGTGCTAAGAAGCTCACGATAAAGGGAAAGGAAAATGATCAAGAAGAACTTGGTCCGACTTGACAAGTGAAGAGGAAAGGCTAGGACAAGAAAGTCGGTTGGTCGAGTTTGAGAAATCTAAGGAAAGTGAAGTATTGGCTAAACAACTTGAAGCAGAGGATGTCTCAACCTTGACTCGAGAGACGAAGAGAATCGATGCATTGCGTGTTCGGATGCTCACGAACACTGGGATGCTCTAACTCAGCAAACTATTTCACATCCTTCTCTTGCTCAGAGCATCTTGCGAGCAGAATTTGATGGTGAAAATTTTGTGGCTCAGATGATGCAGCTTGGAGAACAAAGGAAGCAAGAAGCAGCCGCGAAAAGGAAAGCACTGGTTACTGAAAAGAACAAAGCAAAGAGAGAGAGACCTCTTACAGAAGCTCAGAAGAAATCTCAGATGAGGATCACAGTGAAAAATCAAAGTTGTTTTGTGCTTAACCGTGGACTTACAATGAAACAAGTCGTGGCATTACCTGATGCAAGACTGTTTTACTTATATAATATGATT
The DNA here is from genome assembly GCA_022545495.1 of Chrysanthemum lavandulifolium. Taxonomy (NCBI): domain Eukaryota; kingdom Viridiplantae; phylum Streptophyta; class Magnoliopsida; order Asterales; family Asteraceae; genus Chrysanthemum; species Chrysanthemum lavandulifolium. The sequence goes on from CM040239.1 coordinate 140,698,446, forward strand.
ATGAAGTCTTCTTCCTCTGCCTTAACACCATCTTCCAATTTGAAAAGGATTGCTGGAAATGCAGTGGCACCAGAAGCCAAAAGACCCAAGTTAGTTGAAACGGTGGAGAACTTTGATGCTGTTCCACCCAAGGTGATTTCTCCATTGTTTCTTCCGAGGCAACCATCAAGTTTCTCCTCATCCGACAAGGCCTCTTTTGTCGAAACTTTGTTGTTTCATCGATGCAAACAAAGAAACTTTGATTAAAGAAAATATCGTGGTTTCATCTCTCGAACCATCTACCATTCTCCTGAAGCACCTAATGTACCAGCCCCACCGTGGCATCCGCTGACTCGTAAGAAGATACTAAAGTTAAGGAAACCGATATTGAAGGTGTAAAACTAGAAAGGCTAGAATCTTGTCGCCGTGATGAACGCCATTCGTGATGGTGCTACTCTAAGTTCTCATCTACTTCCTCTAGTCCTGCTAGCAAAACTAATGAAGAGTCTGAAGCTGTACCTTCTTCGGATATCTATAAGCCTGGTAGGAGGAAGAAGAGGATGGCCAAAAGAACTCTCTTGGATCTTGAAGCTGATGACGCAACATTCATTATAGAAGGTTCTGCTACTGATTTTCCTGAGGGAGATCAAAATGTACTGGTCAATTGGACTCTAAAGGATGATGAGATGAATGTCATTCATCGAAAGGATGAAACTTCAATGGAATTCACCTTTTTGAAGGAAATACTCCATTTGGTAGACAGGGCAGATTTGCTTACTCTGTACTCTCTCGTTACCAGCCATTACTGCAATAAAGCACCACAAGGTTCCGGGATGTTCTTATTAGAAGATCTCCATGTCCTGTTTAACTCTCATTCTCCCAATAGTAAGTGGACATTCCATTTGGGAGAACTCACATTTATGGCGGGTTGTGTCTTGGAGACTCTATCCTCTCCCTCGTGTGCATGTGCTTGAGACTAAGGGTGGAATCACAACAGATGTTTGTCGAAAGAAAGTATCCTTTGCCCAAGAGACTTATGGAAAGGATGCTTTGTCGGTTGAGATTCCTCCGAGCCAGCTGGAAATGAAAAGCTAAATGTTGCACAACCGTTAGTTTAATCAAGACCCAACTTCGCAAGTACTGCATCGCTTCTTCATCTTAATAATGGTACCTATTTTATTTGTTTTACATTATTTGTTTGATTAGTTAGTTTTGGATGTTTCTTTGTCTTGTAGTTTATTAAAAAAAAAAAAAAAAAAAAAAAAAAAAAAAAAAACTAACTTTCATTTGCAGTTTGTTGTATGTTTGATGGTTTTAACTCACCGTATATACATTGTGTGTATCAAAGAGTTGGCTAGTCCAAGGGTACAGACTTTGGTAAAGACATGTCAAATCATTGATAGTCGTAATGATTTGCTCAAAATCATAGGTCTCGCAACCACCCATGCTTAATTGCCGAGTGTTGTATGGTCATCAATTCACCATGGTCTATTCCTTTTGGAATCCAAGAATTGACTAGCCCACAAGTATATGGATTGTGGTAAAGACAACTCTCCATATTTGGTTATCAATTCACCAATTCTAAGAATTGACTAGTCCCGAGCAAACGGCTACATGTAAAGACACATCAAACTGCTTATATAGTTGCCGATTTGCTACTAAATCGATGGTTATCGATGTACCATAGTTTTCGAACTTAAACATTTGGCTACTCCAGAGTAATGGCTATTGGTAAAGAGACAACAAAACCATTATTTTCAATGATTCACCTCTCTCGTGTGAACACACCGATGTGATGAGAATAAATTGCAACCGATAAGTATTGATGTACATTATGTCATTTGTTGTCGCAAAGACCGGCGTTTCAAAGTCCGATCATCATAGAGATGAGATTATTAGTGGTTCTTTGCTATCGATGTGGAAACAATCCTCTAGTATCAAGTATCAAAAGATCTTTCATATCGAAACCGAAATTAACCAAGTCAAATTCCAGCTTAGGGAGGATTGTTGGGAATTATGTGAAGTAGGATTTCTCACACATCGCCGATGGTTTCTGTCAAGTAGAAGCGATTCTCAAGAAGTGATTCTATCAAGAGTACAAGCATTGCCGTGTTATCACGAAGGGTGAAAGTGACTAGGATCAAGATGCGCTATTTGTATTACTCCTCCGTCCCTAAATAAGTGAAAAGTCAAACTGATCAACTATGACCATATCTATTTTTATGAGTGTTATATAATACTTGATGCAAAATATATGAATTGATTGGGTTTTAAGTGTATTTTATTGATATAATTTTTCATCAAGTATTATATAACACAAAAAATATTTACGGTTGTTAAACCGGTTGACTCAAAAGTCAAACCGACACTTATTTAGGGACTGAGGAGTAAATGCTAACTCATCATTATTCTTGTAACGCCTAAGGTTGCATGGGTATTATTGTAACGCTTCAATATAGCTTAATGTATTAGTCATTAAATGCATGCAAGCATGTTTAGTCGATCGAGTAGTAAGAGATTAGGTTCCTTGTTTATAAAGGAAAACTAGGCCAAAAATCAACCCTTGTCCCTTTTTGGTCACTTCTATTTGCCTTTTCCCATTTTGAATATTTGATCGTTAATCGTTGATTACTTATTTTGACACGGTCATTCTTTTGTATTTTTTTCGTAAAGTACATAAGAATGACACGTGTCAAAATTGGGTGAGTCGAGCAATGAGCAAAAAGTCGAGCAGCTGACCGTACCAAAAGAATGACACGTGTCAAAATTTTGATCAAGTCGGCAATGAGCAATGAGCATGACCAAAATGGAAAAAGCCTAAAAATGACCATTTAAAGGACCATGCAAGACTTTTTGGCTTATTTTGAGAATTTTCTAGTTTGTAATAGGCAACTCATCTAAAACATAGAGTTTCAGTTAATAAAAAGATCCATAGAGGATATAAGTGTTCTTAGTTATAACAACTTGTATTTACTTTCCGCTATAGAATACGAGTTTTAGAGACTGTCTATTAGTTTGCTTATGATTACATATGCAACACTAACGATCCACGAGTGCTTAAGATCTGTCAAGGTCTGAGAGTTTTCAACAGTACTTGAAGAATTTTCAACTCCGGATAATAGTTCACGCATATCATTTATAAGTGACATCTGGCTACGCACAGTAACTTTTGCATCATAAATCTACAAAATATATATACATGGTCAAAAAAATATGTACTCAAAAAATCTACTTTTTAACTAATGTATGTTCAATCTAGTTTTTAACTAATTAACTAAATATATATACATATTTGTGTACTGATTAAGTAATGTATTTCACATGAATACATGACACCATTAACTAATTAACTAAATATATATACATATTTGTGTAGTGATTAAGTAATGTATTTCACATGACACATTCACTAATAAATACATGAAACATTATTAAAAAATTAAATAGGTTCATACCTTACAAGGCCCATGGATATCATCATCCATTTTTATACAAAGAAAGGAATGGGAGTACGTTTTGAATGGGCAACAAACTATCTAAATGGGGACCATATGAAAACTACTTTGAGGATTTTGCTCTCAAGAAGGGGACATCTTTAGGGACCTACAGATTTGATCTCCATTCAGCCGTGAGGATGTTTTGGGGACCGTAATACTTTGGTTTTCAATATTTAAGATGGGACCAAGTACAGAAGAAGTACAAAGAAGATGGTAGATGATGAGGTAGGTACAAATTAAATTTTATATTTAAGATGAATTCTTTGGTTTTCAATATTTAAGATGGGAGCGAAATAACGGGAGAGCAAAAGTGTTTTTATGCTCATCAACTTTTTATTCGCCCATTTGCTACCAACGTAGGTTTTGTAATTCAAGTTTAAAAGGTAGTTTTTGTAATGCCAATCTTTTAAGTGACGTTTTTATTTTTTTATTTTAAAGTAAATTGTTTCTTCTTAAAATTAGACTAAATGTTCACTTTTATTTCTTTACTTTTTCTTACTTAAACAAACTTGAACCAAACAATAGAAGGGTTACTTATGAAACATGCATTTGTTTAGGAAATGTATAAATCCAATCAAATAATATTGTTTATCTTAATGGATGGTGGTCTCTATACGTTCGATGGACGGCTTTTTTAATAACGGCTTAAAATCGTAAAATTGTGTTTAAAATTCAATATACACTGATTGAGAAAAGTTCATCTAAAATAACATCTTAGAGTAAGGGGTGTTTTTTTTTTCATTAATAAGTCTTAATGGAGAGATAGCCATGGGGCACACATATAATATATTTATTTTTCTCGTTAAATGGTCTATATGGAGAGAAACCAAAAGGTGCTCCTCCCCATTAAAACTCATTAACAATAAAGGGCTCACCCACTTAATCCAGAAAAAAAAGAAACAAGCCCTAAGAATGGTAAGAGAACATAATAGCCATTAGATCATTTGACTTTGAATATATCTAAGTTTCAAAATGTACATAGTAGTTTTGTAAATTCGATAAAGATTCTAAGGCCGGATTATTTGAAGTGTGGGTTATATTGATTATTTTACACTTAAACAAAACCAATAGTGTTGAACAATTTGTTAAGAGTTCTATTAGGAGTCTTTAGAGTTATGGTTTACTTAGTAATATTGTTGTTGAGATATTTTAAGATTCCACTAACAACTAGTCTGCTAGTTTTTCGCTTTTCGGTTGTAAGTTTGGCTATTTAAAGTCTCTGCTTTTCTTAATAATGAACAAGCCAGTTCACCCATCTGTGAGTTACATTATCCATTTACCAAATTAACATTTGGTATCAGAGCTTTCTATCAAAAGGGGGTTTGACTTCCAATTTGAGAGTCATAGATAGTTGTGCGTTTGAGTGAGAAAAATCACAAAGTCGGATTATAGTAAAGATACTCTAAATCAGAGAGCAAGATGACAATATTGTCACAATTCTCAATTTTCGGTCATTTTTCAAAATTTATATTTCATTAACGTATATATTTCTTATTAAATAAACGTTATCGCACGATCATTTACTTTGAACAATTGATCCGAAACTTCCAAAAATTTATTCCGATAAATTTTTGTACTCATATTAAGATTATAAAAATAATATTATGAGTTTACCCGGTGTTTTAAATTTATTTCAGAATAAATTGTTATATTTATATAATTACTTACTTTCAGAATTCAATCCGATAATTATTATTTCACCCGCTTCTTGTAAGAAATGTATTTTTATAATTTTTATGACTTCAATATATTTTATTTTGATCCGTTAAAATTAATTTTAGCTAACGCTACCCTAAATGCTTAAATATGTACACAAGTTACTAATTATCCTTAATTAACTACACATTTACTCTACATTAATACACTTAATTATTACTAAATGCATCTAGCTTTTTTTTATATGTTGGTCGACATGCATATGGATGACTCAACTATTTTGAGTACAAATATCTACATATACTAATACTTATATTAGTTTTATACTACAACACATAGATTACAAAATATCAAAGGTGTGATAAAATTTTCCTCTTTCTTTCCTTCCTCCATAACCGCCACATCAAGAACACCAAGAGATACCATAAAGTTTTCAAGGTTCAAGTGATTATCAAGCTCATGTAGTGATCTAGTATAGGTTTTGAAATAAAACCTCATGATTTATTTAAGTATACTTTGCTCAAAACCCTTCAATCCTTCAAGTAAGTGTTCTAATAATTTTTCATAATCTTTCATACTCTTACTTGATATATTTTTATGTTTCTTTTAGAAAACATGCATGTTACATATGAGTCTATACCACTTTTAGTCTTTTATTACTTATAATAAGTTTTATCCATCCTATAATTAATCCCTTAAAACATATCACTTTTGGTGATGTAGAACCCATGACACCCTAAGAAGGTGTATGGTAGGATTAGAATAGCTCCGAGTTGTTTTGAATTGGTTAGAATAGGTTTTGCGCGAGAAAACTCATTTCGACAACTTTATTTAGAGGTCCGATCTTATTTTCAATTCGAAATTGTTTCTAACACTCAATATTCACCATTTTACGACTAGCTTTTCAAGGCCGTGTAGTCACTTTCATGAAATTGTCAAATGACATTATTTTACTTAATTTAAAAGTTATAATTTCATAATAAATCATAAAATGACTATTGTAGGATATCATTTCAACGTAAATACTTGTAAAGTATTTTATAATATGACGAGATGTCATAAACATATATTCGACGATAAACTTTATTTTCAAAATGTACAAGTGGTATGGATATCATATTAGTTTGCATGCACGACATTGTTTCATGACTTATATTAGAGCATATCATTCATAATAGGTCGCGTTAGAGAGTTGCGCCTCATTTCGCATCCACTTTGTCATCATAACTATTGCACCGTGTGAGTTCGTAGTCCCACTTTTACTCGCTTAATTGTTTTATAAACTCTTTGGGGAGATACATGCTCAACTTCATGCTTTACTTTACACTTATATGAACTTAAATATCTTTTGTTTCACTCTATGTGCGCTGTAAGTAGATTATGTCCGAACTAAATTGATCACTATGTTATGAACGCTATTAGTTGAAACACTTTCCTTGATTTTGAACCCTTCGACATGTATAGTTGCGCTTTTAAATTGATTCGACCCTTTAACATATAAGTGAACACTTTGGACTTGAAATGAACCTTTGACATATAGTTGAACTCTTTAACCTCAGAAAGGACCCTTTTGATATATTTTAAACTTGCTTGACGTGATTTTGAACGCTCGACTATCTTGAACCTTTTGATATTATTCGAGCTCTTTGACCTGCTCAACTTTTGAACTCGACTTAAATCTTTGAACTTAATTATGAACTTTTGAACGGAACTCTTGAACTTAAATACAAACTTATGACTTGTTTGAACTTATTGAACCGCACGTGTTATGACCTTGACCTAAAGTCTCCCATGTTCTGAGCATCACTATAAAGTCTCCCATGTTTGAGCATCACTATAAAGTCTCCCATGTTCGAGCATCACTATAAAGTCTCCCATGTTCTGAGCATCACTATAAAGCCTCCCGGTCCGGAGCGTAACGCCTCACTATGTTACTGAGCTGCTCAATTTAAAGCCTCCCGGTCCCGAGCGTAACGCCTCACTATGTTACGGAGAGTTCTCAATCTAAAGTCTCCCTGCTCGAGCAAAGGCAAATTCTCCCATGTTCGAGTGTTCTTAATTGTATATAATAGTTGTATGATGTACTCGCTCGTACATTCGCATTGTTAGTCTCCTATTAGTAGGTAGTATGGATAGCGCTATTAGAGGTCACCAACCTCTCGTCCACTATGTTACGGACGATATTATTTATTCTAGGGCTTTACACGCATACATTATTATATATGTGGTGCAATATTGTGAATTATTATGGTAACTTATATTCGACTATTAGACACACTTTATTTTGTGCAATGGTTGTGAACACACAAAGTTGCAAGTTTTGTATGGGCGGAACTTGGAACCGAGCGGATTTACAATGCCTTTGCTTTGTGAACTATTATGATAACGCACTTGACTTCTATACATACTACTTTTGGCAAGGGTTGTGAACACACAAAGTTGCAAGTTTTGTATGGGCGAACTTGAACTGAGTGGATTTACAATGCCTTTGCTTTGTGGACTATTCTAAATGACCAAAACTTTGCCTTTGTTGCATGAACGCTCTTTAAAAACTTTACTTGCTAACCAAACTCTATGAACTCACTCAACCATTGTGTTGACACTTTTAGCATGTTTTATCTCGTATCTAAGGCATTCACTTCATGGCATGCATATGGATTTATCATAGAGTCGCGGTGTCGACGCTGCCTCACCTATATTTTATGCACTTAACTATCGCTTGATTGTAACAAACTTATTTTGGTACCTTGAAATCTATTGGGACCTATGTTTTGTAAACTCGATTATTTACGTAATCAAACGATATTTTCAAACGACACTTTAGGTCGCTCGATATAACCGTAACTTTGATGCTATGACAACAACCCCTAGAATTCCATTTCACGCAAAATGTAATTGGGGTGTGACAAATATAATGAAGTAGTTTTAGGCAACCAAACAGCCCCAAGTTTGATGGAGATCATGAGCATTGGAGTCTCCTTATGGAGTATATATTGTGATATAAGGAATAGTGGTGTTGTTGAGACTGAATTCCATACATATGGCGAGAATAACGCTTGCGACTGGGAGAAAGAACATTGATGAGATGAAGTGAAGACTGAAGGCAAAAACTATTTGTTTTGTCCATTGACAAGTCGATTTTGAAGACAATCACCAAGAAGGAAACTTCAAAACAACTGTGGGGCTCGATGAAGATGAGATATCAAAGTAGTGCTCGAGTTCTGATAGCGCAACTTAATAGGCTAAGGAGATATTTTGAGATCTTAGCAATGAAGACAATTGAGTCAATTACCGACTATTTTGGCAGAGTAATGGTTGTTGCAAACAAGATGCGAAAATGTGGAGTAACATGGATGATGTTAAGATCATTGAAAGGATCTTAAGGTCATTGAAAGATTTGTTGTCTGTTCAATTGATGAATCAAAAGACATTGATAAATTCAAAGTTCCATACCTGTGCATGAGCATAAATTCAAACGGAATCATGATGGTGATGACGTACAAGCTCTAGAACATATGACGATAGTTGAGCTGGTAGAAGACGAGGGAGGTTTACTTCAAGAGGTCGTGGATGAGGAAGAGGAGAACCATGCGCTATAGACACAATTGATAGTTATAAGTGTCACAAACTCAAACATTGTCAATTTGAGTGTCCAGATTGGAATAAAGAGACAAACTATGTTGCCATCAATGAAGAGGACGAAAGAGAATAAAGCAAACAACTACTTTTAATGGCCTACACTCCATAAGTTATGAAGATGTATGGTTCCTTGATCCAGGATATTCAAAGCACATGAGTGGAGATCCATCATGGTTCTCAAATCACAATCAAAATCACACTACCACCGTGAAACTTGGAAAGAACATGATCATGAAAACGGTTGGTCAATGTGAAAATCGAATTGAATGGAGTCACTCATATTATTTCTCATGTGTACTCTTGTCCAGATCTAATGGCCAATATTTAGTGTTTTTTTATGAAAAGAAAAATCAATAGTGGGTAATGGCTAGAGTATTCAAACGACCAAATAGTCATTTTTCAATAAATACCCACTTGTACGATACAAACAACCAAAAACACTAAACTTTTTTCCCATTCCATATATTCTTCAAATATATACTCAAAGATAAGTTTTAAGAGGGCTTAGGTAGGTGTTACGATATGGCGAACGGCCACGCCGAACAAATAAATATTGCAACTACCAAACGGCCTATGCCGAATTACCCTAGCCGAATGAATGTATCCCGCCTAAATGTTTCCCGCCTAGTTGTTTCCTGCCTAGTTGTTTCCCGCCTAAATTTTTCCCGCCTAGTTGTTTCCCGCCTAAATGTTTCCCGCCTAAATATGTCACTATCTATGTTATTCTCTATTTATATGTCAATCTCTACACACATAACACAAGGAATACACCACAACATATTACATATTTATACTTATGCTAAATCCTCTACACACGAGGTACTCGACTTAACCGCTTGAGGGTGGTTTCGGGCTTCGCCTCTGGATCCCTTCTAACGGGTTCTTTCATGTTTGTAGCACACTTCAAAGCTTGGGACAAGGATGATCGGCACGTGAGAAGCCATCAAGACCAACCTGGTAGAAAAATGCTTCAACAAATTGGCGCCATCTGTGGGATTCAATCTACCAATAGCTAATAATGTCGAGTCACACTTTCAGTCATGTACGAGCATTCGGTATATAAACGTTCGGTATGGACAATGAACAGTGTGAACCGGTTAAGGGTTGTCTGGTAGGATCTCCTTTGGTCATTTTGTTCGAGTATACTATCCTCTTCAAATGTGTTTTTTCGTTCGAATACACCATCTCGTTTGGTATGGACTTTCAGTATAGACGTCCGGTATGGACGTTGAGTTCAAACGGATGGATCAACTAAGGGTTGCTCGGAGGTATTGCGCTTTTTGGGGGTACTGTCTTGTTTGGATATATTGGTGACGGGTTTGGTCCGTTGGACGTGAAAAGTAAAATGGTGATGGCTGAGGTCCAGAGCCATGTGTTTTTAAGACCAATTACATCGTTAGTACTGCATTGTACAATTTCATTACCTCTTCCATGTCGCCATATCGGTATGTTTTCGATTCCTCTGGTCTTCGCCGGCTGCCATGACAAAGCATAACTGCATAAGATCATATGTTTAAAACCATGGTATTATCATTTTACGACACTTTCTGTCATATGCAATTTGGCATCTTTATCTTGCTAACGTGGATACATGTGGTTATAAAAAATGGTAATATGCTCTCTGATCGAAACTTATTCATATCGTTAAAGGGTTTAATGGGTTTTAAAATGGGTTTTAAAGATGGTGTAGTTTTTCAAAAGTTATCCTCCTACCTTAAAGGTGTATCTATGGGAAAGTAGTGTTCGTAAAAGAAGCATGGTCAATGTCAAATGTGTTGGGTTCAATAAATACCCAAACCCCTTAAGT